>JANPWX010000043.1:2182302-2549566 GCA_024734555.1 Trochalopteron elliotii
ACAGACAGTACAAAACTAAGAGGAGCTGTTAACTCTCTTAGGGGCAGGGACACCCTGCAGAGAGACCTCAACAAATCAGAGGACTGGGCAAACACCACCTGCATCAAGTTTAAAATGCAAAGTGTTGGTTACTGTACCTGGAATGGGGCAACCCTGGATGTATGGACAGACTAGGAAATAAGAGGATGGAGAGCAGCTCCACAGAAAGGAACTTTGGGGTCCTGGTCACCGGCAAGTTGAATGTGAGTCAGCAGTGCCCTGGCAGCCAGGAGGGCTGACCCTGTCCTGGTGCATCAGGCACAGCATCACCAGCCAGGCAAGGGAGGGGATTGTCCCAGTCTGCTCTGCACTGTGGCAGCCTCACCTCCAGTGCTGGCGGCAGTTTTGGGCACCACAGAATAAGGATGATATTAAATTGTTAGAGAGAGTCCAAAGGAGGGCAATGAAGATGATGAAGGGCTTTGAGGAAAAGTCATATTATGTGTAGCTGAGGTCACTTTGTCTGCTTAGCCTGAAGAAGAGGAGACTGAGGGGAGACCTCATTGCAATCTGAGACTTCCTGGTGAGGGGAAGAGGTGGGACAGAAGTGGATCCCTTCTCTGTGGTGACCAGTGACAGGACCTGAGGGAATGGCCTGCAGTTGTGTCAGGGGAGATTTAAATTGGATATTTGGAAAAGGTTCTTCATCCAGTGGGTTGTTAGGCACTGAAAGAGGCTCCCTAGGGCAGTGGTCACAGCACCAAGCCTGACAGAATTCAAGAAGCATTTGGAAAATACTCTTGGATACGTGATGTTATTTTTGGAAATGGCCCCTGTGCAGGGCCAGGAGCAGGACTCAATGGTCCATATGGGTCCCTTCCAACTCAACATATTCTGTGATTCTGTTACACTTTTTTATTACCACACTCATAAATTGGTTTGTTCTTCATCAGAATTACTTGCTACCTAGGTTTTCCTTTGTTCATTTACTGTTCAATTTGAGTGTTATGTGAGGTGCAAAATTATGTCAACCTTATCTGAGTTACCAAGAGTTCCCTTAAAACACTTGTTACCACTTAACAACATAAACAGGTCTCACATATCCACAGATAAATAGAGATAAGTTTAAAAGTATTACCCAACATCCCAGTTCATTCCCCCCTGAGTACTGGAAGAATCTTTTTTGTGTATAATTGCATGATTTCTTATCTCCTGCTTTCATAACATGCAGAAAACAAATATACCCTGAGGTGCCAGGATGAGTGGTGGATGCCAAAATTCTTTGTGTTTTCAAAACATGGCATGTAAGTAGTGTTATTATCAGATCCTTAGAAGTATTTGCTTATTAAACAAATCTCTTCACTTTCATGTGAGATAGCAGAATGTTTTGGTACTTTCCTGTCAGCTTAATATCAAAGATTAGCATCTGACATGCTGTGTCAGGATCTTCTTCCTGCCTTTCCTACTGCATTTGAACCAATGGGGCTTCATTTCTAATTCTTGGTAAATATTTTATAAAAATATACACATACAATTTTGCAGTGAAATTCATAGAATCAGCCTCTAAGTTGCAGGTGACTGTGATCAGGTATATGGCCTTGGAAAGATACTCCACTTCTTGTCAAAATGAGCTGGAATAAAAAGATAGGAAACCTGTACTCCTCCACTGAGCACATACAATTGAAGGAAATGCCTTCTTTTGAACTGCTTCTTGTGCAATATTTTGTATATTCAGGCTTACTTCAGCAGTTAGGAGATACTATGTAAGCTAAATGAAGCCTGGAGAATCTAGCAAAGATAATATTTTTTCCTTTTTTTTTCATAATATATAGACACAACCACTTAATTAAAGGATGTAGATAAATTCTAGTAAGAGAATATTATAAAGTCACCCACAATGTCGCTGAAAGAAAATAATTTTCTTGATAAAATTCAGATTTAAAAGGGTAAAAAATATCCATATATTTTATATTTTAGGTTTTGCATACTAATAAAAACTAAATTCATTGCAAATAGAGGTAAAAAGTAAGGGGCTTTTGCTACATCATCTATCAAAAGCTCAGAATTCAAGGATTTACAGAGACGTGGGAGTCTAATTTTAGGCATTTTTTTCCTTTAAAATTTGATTTCCTTTCATGGAGAATTCAAAGGATTATTTTGGCTTTCTCTAGTATCAAGACAGAGAATCACTTTTCCCTATTCTACCTACATACATGTTGTTTCCTTATGGGAAACGTTGGCTCTAAAGAAGTTGAAGGAACTCCAAAGGCTAGTTCAGTAATACCACTCTATGCCAAAGTTGATGATTCCTGAATGAGTACTTTGCCTTAGATCCCTCTCACAACACAACTAGTTGAATACTTGCATAGTATAACACTTTTTAAAGCTTAGTATAATTCACTCACACACTACAAGTAAATGCAAGGAAATTTTAAGTATAGGAAGTTAATCTTTACAGAGTAAAACCGATTTTCCCCTGAAATAATTATGACATTAATTCGACCAAAACGTACATTAAGAAGTTATTATTTAAGATTAGTTCTGTAATAACACATTCAGAATATCCAATAGAATTCCTGTTCAGTCTTGCATTTTCTTCTGTGTAGAAACTTAAGTAAACTCTTTCTCATCCCTCTACCCCTTTCTTGTTTATTTCTTGTTTTTTTGACTGTATGAAAAAAAGGTAAGTTGATATTTGGGGGAAAACAAAAAGGCATGAGATTTGAATATAAAAGCTCTCAATTTTCTGAAATTCAAAGCATCACCAAAAATACTGCCTCTGTGGCATTGTTACTGATCTAGATTGCAGTCTTTGGTAAGCTATTTTGGTTTGGTCTCTGATTTTGAGTCTTATTTAAATTAGTTATTCAGAATGAAAATTCTCTGTATAGAGATTATTTATTAAGAGCAATTTTCATCCAAGATTAATTAACTTTCCACTTTTGAGTAAATGAAGCAGAATATCAGTTTGGTCTTCATTTTCAGATTTTTTTTTAATGTTGGTGTTACTAACATCATTTAAATGTGTTTACACTGTGTTACTAGTAAAAAAAAAAGGGCCTACTGTATTAGTTCATTTGCCTTTTGGCAAAGTCAAATGCAGTTTGGATTTGAAAGTAACATCAAATTCAAAAGCAACATCTATTATTAGCTGAAATAGTGTTTTCCCATCGTTTACAAGCTACCCTAGATGTACAAAGTGAAAAATAAGGGCCTTGTGTCATTTTGGCAGTACATTTAACTTTGGTCGTGTGCATATGCATTTATACATATGTAAGCCTTGTTTTTCTATATATGTATAGATATGGAGGGAAATATGTGTCTATACATATAGCCTGTATCTATCCATAAAGCCAAAAGCTTACATTCTCCCTGGAGCAGATAATATTGTTCTCAGTTCAACTGACCTAATTTTCTTTCAGCAGAGATGAGCTTCTTTGCAATTAGCACTGAGAAAAAGGTTTTTCAGAGATAAAATAGGCATCTAACTCACTCTTTGAGTCCATGAAAAAATTGGTAGGTTACATTATTTCTGTACTGAACTCCATTTGGGTTGATTTTCAGCATTGATTTCAGTAATTTTTTTATGAAACCAGAAAACATGGCCTACTTTCCACTGTTTACGTAGGGTAATAGCATTGCCAGCAAAAATGGGATAGTTCTTATGCACAGGGCAAATTTTACTTTGGCATAAATTGGCAGAAATCCATCAACCTTTAATATTTATGATTACCATCTCAGTGTAGTCCAGTGCTGTCAAACTGCAGATGGGGGAAATTAATTATTAAACTGAGCAATAAATAAAACCTGTAATTTTTTATTAGTAATCAAATTAACAGGAAGGATTAATCTTGCCATATGAACATTTGGATACCTGAGGGGAAAGAGGAATTTTCAATTACTATCACATTCCCTTGACATAACAATTTGAGAGAAGAAAGGGAGGAGGGTTCTTCTAATTAATCAAATACAGTAGAACAGAATTATAAAGAAGGAGATTACTTTTTTTTTAATTTGTGCCACAGTGGAGAGCCTGATTTTGCATGCATTGCTGTTCATGTTCCATTCTGAAGTTTTAGTCAACAAAATGCATTTTGTTTCTTGCAAGTAACAAAAAAATCTGTTATTGGCTTTGACAGAGCAGGTTAATATTCTTCTAAAACAAAACATTTTTTAGTTTCAGTCACAGGCTACACCTTTGACTTCCTTCAACAGATATCTTTGCCTCTGACACAGAAAAAACTCATGTGAAGAGGAAAGCTAAAGGTGCAGAAATAAATTGAGACCCTTGAACCCAGACACAGACTTCAATCCCAGCTGTGAACACTGACTGTAGCATTAGAAATGCTGTCCTGCCACATTTATTGTTTTCTATCTGTCTGCAACCATATTAAATTCAATCATCTAAATTTGGCATGTGTTAACATTGGCAAACTGATATCCAAGGCAATACATTTTCTTTCAGGTTATGAGTCACAATGCAAAAGAATACTGGTAATAGCATAATAGCCCTTTTTTTTTTTTTTTTTTTTTTTTTCCCAGTTAAACAACACACAACTTTGGAAAGAAAAACACCAGCTCTGCAAGTCATGAAATAATCAATAGAGCAGAACACACTCCCCTCCCTCCCCTATTAGGTTGACACTGGATGAAATTGAAGGACGAACTAATTTCTCTGAAAAGCAGAACAGAACAACTTATCGCGCTTGATAGGAATAATATAAAATATGGTTAAAAATACAAAAATACTGACCATTATAATTCTATTTATTAATGATCTTTCAGCCATATTTAGATATATATGTCCTACACTTACACATGCATGTATACTAAGTTTTGAAAAAGTAACTTTGAAAGTGAAAAAGTGCTGCTTCCATAAAGACACATAAAGAACCTCCGTTTGTCCAATCTGCTATGATATGATTACTTATTCTGTGAAAATAGTCCCATAAAAACAGAGTGTGGAGCAAGGGATTGGTAAAAAAACTAGTAAATACTTTTGTTTTCTTAACTAGAATTCAAACCTGTCTGGTCGCTTGGTTTGGTTGTTTTCTTGCTGCTTTTTCTCTGAGATTACATATGGATTTTCATCATTTAAACAATATTTTACATTATAAAATGGAACACTTTCCACACAGCATGGAACAGAGGAAAAGATCAAATGCTAAATTTTTCCTGCTGTGAGGCATTCTTGAAGGCTGAGTTTCAACCTTCTGATCAGCTTAATGCAGGCATATGAAAGAAAGATTGAAAAGAGAGGTATTGGAGGGGCAATCTTTGAAACAAACAATTGAAAAAATGTGGGTTACAGAAGTTAATTATTTTTGCTTTTTGGTCAATGTATGCTTACCATTTTTATTGACTTTTATTGTAAGCACAAATAATAACTGCCTTGCAAGCTCTAGAAGCTTGACTAGCTATAGATAAGGTTTAATGTTATTGCATTTGAGGTGTAGAAAGAATAAAATAGTTTTCAAAGCAAGACCTCCCAGGAAAATACCTTTTATTAGAGAGCTTGACAGTGAAAGTAGAATTTAGCAAGAAGCATTATCTAAATTACTTTCAGCAGCTATTTGTACTGCACTGTTTACTACAGTGCTTAGTGACTTCAGTTGATTGAGACTTAATTATGCTGCTAAAATAATTATAGCAATGACCCAAATCACAAGTATCTTGTGCCTATTACTCACTCACATTTTCAGCACAGTCTAAAAATCAACTCCATTATAGTTTAGCACTTCTTTATAAAAGCCGGTAAGAAGGGTTAAGATGATCACCCTGAGAAAATGCCCAAAGATTACTGGTGATTCAGGATTTTAGGGTAATATATTTTAATAATGAATAACTGATATAAAAAAAATCTGTATTTAAATGCATATTTATCAAATAAATGATGCACAGAAATTTTCTTTAAACATAAAAAATGGTAAACAGACATAAATTTAAATATCTGATGAGATGTGTTGAAAGGCACGTCTTCCATTTCCTATTTACATTCTCATTTCCTAGCAATAAGCCTGAAAAAAAGAACAGTAACCTAATTTTACCTGCAAAAATTTGACAAGAAATATTATTTGAGTGCATTAGGGGTTTTTATTTCCTGGGAATTTTTGCCCTTCCTCAGTCTGCAGAGGGTCTAAAAGAACAGACTTTGTACCACATTTCTATCTTAAGGAGAAATAAATAGCGTCCTTCACCAAAACTGTAACTTTTTGCTTTATTTAATGAAAACAACAGCAAAAAGGATGCTGATTTTTTTTGCTTTCTTTTTATTGACAGACATAGAAAATGCCATGATCTATCTGAAATGATCAGAAGCTGAATACTAGAGGCTGACTCTCTGAGTTACTCATAGATCTGTTTCTTCAATAGTAATACAATAAATAAAAATAAACAGTGTTTCTGTGTATAACTGGAAGTCATGCAGATGACTCAAAAGAAAGAGACCATCTGATTTTTTAGCTCTTGTAGAGAAATACCACCACTGCAGTGTGCTTTTAATGGATCTCAGGTTGTGGCATCAGTGTTACACAGGTTCTTTAAAGCTGCACAGCCATCAAGTAGCCCATGATCAACTGCCATTGAAGACACTGGGAGCTCTAGGGCTCACAAGAGGATGGAGAAAGAACAGATGGACCCAGACTGGAGGCAGCCACAGTCAGTCACATAATGAACAGTTCTCTTGCCAGGTCCTTGTCCCAGTTTTTCAGCCATTGGACTATAATACTAATTTCTTCTATCCTCATGAGCTACACAACTGGTTTGCCCAATATTTACAGTATGTCTCCCAGGCAAGCTGCCTCAGTACCTGCAAACATAAAGCTTTCATGAGGAAAAGCTGCTGTTAATGCTTTGTTCCCAGCCTAGAGCTGGACTGATGACACAAACTCTCAAATCACCCTTTTCTTATAACTACACTGATTCCTCCTATGCCAGAGAATATGGGACATGGACTATGGTGACTGTTTCAGTGTTCCTAGTCCCTGACAGGATTTTTTTTATGCTATCTGCTGTTAACACATTGCAGAAGACCTGATGAGCCACTGGCAGTAGAGATGTTTTGTACTGAGATGGGCGGACCAGGTTTGATGTCTTGGAAAATCAAGGTGATGCCTTACTCAGATTATGTTAGGGTGAGTCCTACTCAAAAGGGAATTAGAGCAAGAGCTATAGTTCAGCTGAAGAAAGCAGCCAGGGGTCTTAGAAGCTCAGAAGACAAGGGGCTAATGTGTATATGTCAAACACCTATAGTTGGATAGCCATGGATTACCAACTGAGGATTGTTGGTAAGAACATGCTGGGAGAAAGAACAGGATGTTGCTGGAGAAGGGGACCGTAGGGAGATAGGGCAGCATTTTTCTGGGACAAACATCCTTGTTCTGGCTCCTGGAGACAAGCACAGCACAGCACAGTGCAAGTGCAGGAGTAAAGTCAGGAAGCAGGTATGGATTGTTGAGCAAAGAGAAACTCATCATGGGGTATCAAGACCCCCAAGCCCCGAAAAGCACCCTGACCCTTTTCCAGAAAGATTTGTAAGAAGGAAGTGTGTATGATAACTAACCTGCAGAGAAAGCCAGAAATGTAGCTCCAGGGAAGGGGAAACTTGTCTGTAAAAAAAAACACACCCATGCAACCCAGATGGCACCCTCAGGACCCTTGAGTCCCCCATCAGCTTGATTGACGCTGGACCTAGGAATGGCTATCCTTCTTCCTTTTTTCCTTTCTTCCCTTCTTCCTTTCATCTTCTTTTTCCCTCTCCTCTCTTCTTTCTCTGCTTTCACCCTACCCCTTATTCAAAACCCACTGCCAGGTGCTTCTACTAGAAGAAAAAGAGAACAGCTTAGATAAATTAATTCTTTTATAGTAGAGGTCTTAACTATGGCTACTAGCAAAATAACCCCTACTTGCCAGGGTGTCTCACTCTATTTAACTCACTTTGCCTCCTGAAGAAATGTTTTCTGACACTTTTTCTATTTGTATTTATAATTAGGTCACTGAATTTAAGAGCATAAGAGGTTCAGGGAAGGGAAGGAGAAAATTTGTGAGCCTCATGAAAGCAGAGGACAACTAAAAGTCTTAAAAGCAAACAAAAATTTATGACAAAGCTTCATGATAAGTAATGACATGTCAAAACATGTCCTCATTTAAGATATAGGACTAAATTCAAAGTAAATTAGAAGCACAAATTTAATCTGTGATATTATATACTTTGATGGAAATTAATTTTGCAAAACCTTTAATTCATGCTCTACCACTTATAGAGGCACGTCTGTAAATTTAATCTCAGGTTCTCAGATAACTGTACAGAAATTGCTACTAACAGAGTTACCTGTTAATTAGTGTTATGCTCAGTCTTACTCCCAAGCAGCATTTTTTCTCTAAGTGAAAAAGGAAATATAATGTCTCCTGCATAAACAGCATTTGATTAGCATTTTATAATGGTACTTAGGGAAGAAAAAAAATCCCTTGTAAAAGTTTTCTAAATCTTCACAACTTGTTTGTATATATTCATAGACAAAAATGTTTGTCTTTAAAAAAACAGGGCAAAGACATTATTTTGCACTCTGTGGGTATGATCCCAGTAGTTATAGATTTAATCTAATAACAACCAGTTTGTAACCAATGAACTGAAACAGTCGCGAGGCAGAATAAAAGGCTTGTGCTTTAATTTCCCGCAGTTTAACACAGAAGATTATCTTCTGCTGCATTTACTCAGTGAATGTAGTTGGTAGATAGATACATGCTGATGCTCACAGCTCTATGAGGAAATTGAACATGAGGTTGCCAAGTTACACTTTTTCAAAATATTGGGCTTGAACAGCGCATGATAACCATAGGCTTCTACATTAAAATTTGCTTTCATAGATAATACAGCAGCAGAGACAGGCTATTTCAATTTAAACTATCCCAATGACCTCAAAGAGATTTGGTTTTCACCTATTCCATCAAAATGTACAGCAGTTGTTGCTTTCATAGTAGCATTCAATATATTAGGGCTTTGCCTTGTGTGAGCAAACTGCTTGGGCAGTACCCGCTTGCAAAATGTCAATTTAAAATTAATCTTCACCTGTTTTCTAACCAAGGTATCATATTTTTTTATTTAAGCTAATACTTTCTTTTACACCTTTGCTTGTCCTGGGTAAATCAGAAATAAATTCATTTATGGGACGTAGTTTTTGAGGAAAGGTCTTACTAAAATTAGACTAGAATAGATAAAAGCTATTAAATTTCTATTTCAATTACAAACACAGAGGTAAATATTTTTAATGTGCAAGTTTTTTAGCCATGAAAACTGTTCAGACAACTTTGTAAGGCTATCACTGGAGTAAAAAATATGTACAACCTCAGTGGAAAGATTGCTTTTTGTCCATCTTATTGTTCATTTTTAGATGTTCACGTGCTGTAGAATATTTACAAAACCATTTTACAGAAGACTAATTGCTGACTGGATCGATACATCTCCACAGAATAAACTGCACTTTGTGACTCTACAGACTCAGGCTTGTTGGAGTGCGTGTCTCTTTGGTCAGCCCGGTGTTCGGCTAGACCTCCCAGCAGCTCCGACACGCCACAACAGGACCGATTTGTGAGTCTTGGCTCAGCAGCCCCTGGACCTTCGCTGTCATAGCCGTGGTGTAAATGAAAGAGGGGACTCTCGGAGGTTCAGGGGAGACAGAGGTTTATTGGGGGGTCACAGGGGAACCCCTTACCTCCTGCCCGATGCCTCAGGAGAGACCTCGGACAAAGGCTACAGGGGGGTTTTGTCCAGGACAGGTTCAAGGGGTGGATACAAACTACAAACCAATTAAACAAAGCAAAGTAATACATGCCAACTGAATTACCTAACTACTAACAAATCAAGGTAATTTGGGGAGGGGTCTCGGGGGAATCTGCCAACTGCAGTTCAAATCTCTTCGAAAGTTCTGGACCTTGGAGATAGGGACTCAATGATGGACAGGGGAAGAAGGAGACGATGGGCAGGGAGCATCATGGGGAAAGACCAGAGAGGCATAGAAACTCTTATCAACTTATGATAAGAGAAAACTTCAAGACAAGGGGCCCTTATGGGGTAACTAGAGCTATACTAACTTATAACAAAACCTTTTCTAAAACATGGAAATCTTGCAAACCCACACAGGCTGTCCTTGATTAAGTCTCTGGTGACATACTCATTTTATAATTTATGTCCTTATTACTTTTGATGCTTTTAAATGGTAATTTCTGCATTGTTTTATCCACTATTTTCTTAATCCTGGCTATCCTCACTTTTCTCATTAGTCCAGTAGATTAGTAGTGCTACCAACACAACTATCTCAGTAAAGTGCTAAATTTCTTCTTCAGTGTTTTTCCTCAGCCTTCTCCAATAACTCATTCAAAAGAATTAGAGAAATGTCACAGCATCCCCCCTGCACAAATGCCAAAATGAACTGTCAAGAAATCTGTCAACTGTTACTTGTAAAAGAATCATTTTGTAGAAACCAATGCTCAGACACCTTGGTTGAAGCAGTTTGCACACAGCAACTAAGAGATGCTCCTTTTGGAATAAAGTTTGAACTGAGGCAGCTGCAAGGAATACAAGCCACCAGATGGCACCACGATTGGCAGCTTCCCCTGGGGAAGGGAGAGGATGCACTTCAGGGAGAAGTTCCTGGTTAGGGACATGCTCTTCTTCACCTTTACACACCAGTAAAACATATCAGCTGCTTGTAGCTCTTTGCCTGGCATTGTTCCCGCATGCTCCTGCTTACAGCAGAAGGAAATCCTGATGTTTTTTTATTGGAAAACATGTAACGTGAGACTGCTTTTTCAAACAGCACTAGTGCCTTGAGATTATTGTTTTACCGTATTTATCCTTCTTCTCTGAGACAGAAGGATCCTTAATATCTTATGCTGAATTTGGAAATTGTTTTCTTATCATTTAAAATTTAAAAAAAAATGAAAATATCCAGAATTAATTTCATGTCATTTCTCCCCAGGATAAGAACCAATAGAGTATCCTCTATTTTTTTCACCTTTATTTTTCTCACAATTGCATGCTGAATTTTTTTCATTAAATAAGCCAGTTTTTTGTGTCAGAGCTCAAAGAATCATCCCACCCTCAACTTCGTTGTCAGAAGTTAGAAAGATGTAGGGGATTATGAAGTGCTAAAGGAAAGTCTTCACATTTCTTATCAGATCTAGTTCTCTGTGTGTTTTTCCAGTGCTCACTTTTAATAAATTCACTCTCCTGGTGTTGCCAAATTTCTTTACAGTAATCAAGGATCACTGTTGATCTATTCAGTTTTATACACTAGCTCTGTCAAGAGTCTTCAAAAATTACCTGGATTGTGCTTCTTCACAGACTGTGGACGGGCAATGACAAGCTATTGAGTGCTTTGGCTTTAATGACTTGCATGTTAAGTGGTTCCACGGTTTTCACCAACTTTGCAAAATGGGCCTTGAGAAAAGCAAATGTTAGTTGAAAATACATGTGTTTTCTGTCATCTAGAGAAGTAAATTTATTTCTTTGAATGTGTAGGTAATCTTGAGAGATACTGATGATGCTATATTTTAGTATGCTAATTTAAATTGAGTTGCACTGATGAGACCACTTTTTTTTTTCCTGTTAGACACATTTAAATACTTTAATTTTCTCTCTTATTTGTTTACCTAGGCTCTGGTAGAAGTATTACCTAGTGTTTAAAAGACAGCTGTCATTGGCACTGAAAAGAAAGTGGAAAGCTAGATTTTTTTTCTCTTTTCTCTAACAATGTGAACTTTTGGTATGGTGACTTGTTGGGATATCTTCTCTTCCTCCACATTAAAAAGAAAAAAAAATCCTAAATTCTATAACTGCATTTTTAGTGTGTTCCAGTGAAATCTTAACCTAAAATGCTCAAAAAATTGGTACATTGGGCAAACTGTGAAAAGTCCCCACATTGCCAAAGAGACTGTAAACCATTTCAGAAGTCACACACTCAGCAGGAACTTGGATTCAAGTTCTCAGCACTCAGCTCCCTTTGGCTCTGATTATTTGCTTTTATTTGCACAGCACAGCCTGTGGTGATTGACTTGAGCACAATTGTCCTCAGACCCCGTGAGCAATACAAGCCTCTGTAAGATAGGAAAGGGAGAGAGACCTCAAACAAAATGCCTTCCCTCACACAAAAATGGACAATGCCTTACTAATGGCACACTCTGACTTGCTTCAGCTGCAATTTAGTATACTGTACACTGCAACAGCAAAAGCTGACTACATTCTCTACTACTGTGCAATGGGTTTAGTATTCTTTCTCTTTCTTTCTTTATCTTCCTTCCTTCCTTCCTTCCTTCCTTCCTTCCTTCCTTCCTTCCTTCCTTCCTTCCTTCCTTCCTTTGTTTTTCTTTCTTATTGTCTACAGTGAGCTTTTGGCCCTGTAAAAAAAAGTATCACTTGCTGTGCATTCAAAAAATCTTGACTATCAAAAAAATGTTACTTGGACACAAGTAGGAAAAAATACTTTCTTTTTTTTTGTTGGAAATTAGGGTGGAGATTGTGGAAAAAAGGAAAACAAAGGGGGAAAAAATGAAGCTGCATGCTGACTCTCAGCTGAAGACAAAAATGTCTAATTGGGGAGTAGAGGTAATCATGACCCCAGGGAAATTCAGCACTGCAGCAGATCAAGGCATATCTCTTCTTTCATTAAGTAGAGAGACCCAGCTGAATTTTGGGACATCTGTTTCAGCCCTCTTGTGCTAGGAGTTGGTGGAATACTGTCTCCTAAATGAGAACATTTAATTCATAATTCAGTCTCCTTCTGCAAAATATGGGATGTTCTTTATATATATAAAAAAGACATTTACTGACAGCTTTCCCACCCCCCTCCCCCTTCCTTTCAATAGTGTGCTACTCACTTTGTTAAATCCTGCAGTGGAGAAACTGTCCACTTATTTTTGATGTCTTTGTTTTTGCATTTAATGAGGATGGCTGCTAGATGTCATTCTTTTTTATTTGATATTATGACACTTACTGGTAGGTTTCAACAGAAATGTATATCCTACTGAGCAGAGGGACCTAGTTACAACACACTGTTCACCTGTCATGGCTCAATGTTGCCATTTAAATAAAACTGACCTATGTGTTAATGGAGCCATAACCTCTGCTTTAGTGTAAACTGTGTCTCAGTCAAAAATAGAGATGGAAAAAGGGAATATACTCTGCAGCACAAAAGGTGAAATGCTTCTGTGGAAGGTAATACTTTAGCAAAATGTTTAGAGTTTGACAGAACATCAAAGTACTTGCTGAAATTATGGTTTCATATTGAGCTGGAGATTTTCAGGACAGTGTAAGTACATATGTATAGATGCCTTAGGTCAGATTAAAGATCCATCTTTCCCAGAATCCTCCCTCTGAATGGGGTCAGCACTGCTTAAGGAAAACCTCCTTTCAACAGCAGAGAAATGAAAAATTCTTACAATTTGCAGCTTAGGGACTGCCTCAGCCAAAATATCTGTTTTTAATAGCAGTTTCTAGGGTAATTTTCCCATGCATTTATCTAATCTTTTATGAACCTATTTATGCTTTGGACTGTGAATATCTTGGCTAGGAATTCAGATGTTGACTGCTTTCTGCTTGAAAAAACTGTCTTTTATGTGTTTCCAGCATGCTGTCTGACCCTTTTATTTGCTGTGTTCTTGTATGGTTAGAAGAAAAATTATCAGACTCTATTTGTTTTCATCCCACTATGTAAAACCTCCCTAATGCCTTCTTCTGGTCATTTCTTTTCTTAGGTGAGGTGTCATAGTCTATTCGATGTCTTCTAGTACAGATGTCACCTCAGCCCTTCAATCATCCTTTCCAACCCTTTACACACCTTTTCACCCCTTGAAGTAGAGGGACAGAATACAAATATTCCATCCTGGATATAATCTAAGTGTATATAACAGTGTAAGGACATTTTCCTTTTTATTCATGTATGAAGTAATTGCTACCATTCACACTCTTAACTGAAGCTGATTATTCGTATCCAATGTTTTTCTTTAAACTAGTCACAAGACTTGCAAGATGTTCTTAAAGGAACAACACCAGCTTTTTTCTAGCTCATTATTTTCAGCATGTGTGTCTACTATGTAAAATTTTTTGCCTACTCGATGTAGATTTCTTAAAAAATTTGCCTTTCACTACTCTGTCATTCAGACAATCCACTGAACTGCAGGGCCATAGTGACATTTTAATGGGAAATGTTTAAGTAAAGTGAATGTATGCTTGGACATATCTGAAAATACAGTCAAGGTAAGGTTTGCATTAAGAAACGGTTTCTTTAGTTGAGCAATTGATTTATTTAGAAAAATGGACAAATTCTTATGATGAGCCACACACTGGTTCTGAAAGGCAGAGAAATAATCAAGCCAATCCCAAACCAGCTTGGGAACATCAACCTGTGAATTATATTAATCCGTTATACGCATTAAGGTAGAAAATTATTTAGTGATAACATGGCATAATGAGATACAAACAAGCAAAAAGATGACAAGTTCAGCAGGGGTGTGGAAAAAAGCTTTGCATTTGTGGGATAATGAATTTTTAGCAGCATGTGAGAAACAGCACTTGTGATGTCTCCAGTCTCAGCATCTTTTACACTGTATTTTAACACAACATAAATGTTTTTAACATTTAACAGAATTTTACTCTTCATTTTATCTACTGAGGTTGCCCTGCAGATCTCCCTTAAAGGTTCAGATTTTGAGGGTTGAGTTAGAAGGCATAGCTGTCATAAGAAAGCCAGTGTTTAATTGTTCTTTGTGTCTTAATATGTTGATTGCTGGAGGAACATGCAAGTGGCAGGATTCCCCTACTAGTTTTTATGGATCCTACATAAACATATAATTTTTCAGAAATACGAATTAGCACACAGACACTCAACCAGTGAAATTGCAATGAATAATTTTTTACATACAATCTGAAGAGCTTAGACATACAGTTAGTAGTGAAAAAAATTTCATAAAAAACACCTCTCCATTTTTGAAATCTCACTCCTGGTTGTCAAGGAGATGCTAACCCCTGCCTCTGTTGTGTTGATTTTTTTTTTTCTCCAAGTTAATGTTATTGTTCTCAATTTATACATAACTGCTTATTTGATCTGTCTGTCCAGACCTGTTGAAAGTTAGTGGGCCTGAAAATTGTCCACTTTTACAATGGCACAACTGTATCAGCTGGCTCCTTAGAAAGACACTTCCTACCACCTTGGTCTTTCTAACTGCAATAACACTACTAAATGTTTGATTTGCCATTTGTTTGGATGTTTCTCAATCACTGTATAAAAAGCACCAAAATCTATAAATTTAAAATGAAAGCCTTAAAAAAACTTCAAATGGGTAGTCCTGATAGAAAAAACCTATACCTTAAATTTGCTATATGTTTAAATGGAGTCCAAATAACAAAAGATTTTTAATCATACAAACCTTGCCTGGGCAAAGAGGAAGAAAAAAAGAGAGAGAGAGAAAGTGATAATGTCCAGATTGCTGTTCACAGAGTGATACATCTGAATATTTTACAAAATATAAAAATTTAAAAAAAAAAAAAAAAAAAAAAAAAAGGTAGAACAGGTCTATCCAAGTAATTGCTATCTAGAGAAGTGGGTGATGAAGCATAATTTATTTTGAGAATATAGAAACTGACTTTCATGTGAACACTGGTCTGGTCTAAATGGTTCATCTCACCATGTAATTTTCAAGATTTCTAAACAATCAAAGACTTTGCAATATTGATTTTCTTATCATGAACTCAGTGAAGAGAACTCAACTTCCCAATTCCATGAGAATAACCATTTAGCATACTATCACTGAAATCACACTAACTCAAAAGAATAGAATTAAGGCAAACCTATAGAAATGGTACTCACTCTGTTTTCTAAGGTGTGTGAAAGTTTTTAATTCTCAACAATGCAAATAGCAGTTTGGAGAGCTCAGAACTGTACAGGAACAAATCATGAGTATCTTTAAAAGGTGGCTGATTGTAGATTTGAAGTGAGGAAACAAGATAAGCTACATTTAAAAGAACAGTATTTCTGTAGTTTGAAATAAATTTATACTAGCAATTAAATTAAAACTTCACTAACTTAAAGTAATATTTGATGAACTTATAGTTGCTTTCTCAGTAGTTCCTACATACAATGAATCTTTGTATTTCAGTTCTGAATTAGAAACAACCCTAAAATAGAGATATTTTCCACAGAGATGGAAATAAAAAGTGCAGGCAAATAGATGATATTGATTTATATATTTAATATATATATATATTGAGATATAGATATAGATATAGATATAGATATAGATATAGATGATATAGATATAGATATAGATATAGATATAGATATAGATATAGATATAGATATAGATATAGATATAGATATAGATATAGATATAGATATAGATATAGATATGAGTTCCATCAAAACCTTATTCATACCCTGTCTAGATCCATGAAATGAAGTTCTGTAGAAGCTGTTCCTCTGGATTCAGAGTTGGGGTTTTGGTCAGGATGAGGACAGATGGAAGGGCACTGAAACTTCTGCACAGGCTGAGCAGAGCATTGCACCAGGCCCGTAAGAATGAAGAGTCATTCACTGCTTGACTTGTTTCCATTTGTCCATTTCAGTGCTGATATTTGGATAGTTGTCATGGTGTTACCCATAGCTTAGTGTTCCCTTTCGGTGAAAGATCTAAGCAAGATATTAAAGGATTCAAAGATGTGTCCACCAGCCAGAGTCTCTTGGAGCTACATTTTAGATAAAATGTGTCATATATCACTTTTTGTTCAAGATTCTGCTTTCCTTTTAAAATTAAGATGCACAGCAGAAGGTTATTTCATCCAAGTAAGAGAAAGTTAGGTAATAAATACAGCCTTCCTGAACATAAAATATTCTCCAAAATATATAACCTTCTTTTATGTCACTCCCACACACACTGCTGAAAACTTTAGTCCTAGGTTTGAGTTAAATTATTCTGTAAAAAAGGAATTTAAATGTATGTTTCTTTTCCCTAAAGATGATTGCAATTATTGAAGGATGAATACAAAAAATAAACTGAAAATACTAAAGCAGTGATTTAAGTTTAAAAAGATGTGGGGAGATTATATATACATATATGTATGGAAACTCTAGAGATCTCCTGCCCCTGCCTCCTCCTTTCCCCCCCCATAAATACTGGAAACAGCTATTAAAAATTACTTCAAATTTATAGACACCCCTGCACTAGGAAATTGGCCATGGGACTGCTCAATTTAAAGTTAATCTGTATGTAATGCTTTGCAGAAACAAGACAAATAGTATTATTGTATTTCTTCTTGTTTGACATGCTTACATCTCTTTTTGCTATCACTTAGAAACTGGAAATTATTAAAAACTAAATCAGAAAAAAGGTGCAAAAAATTAGTCTTCCAAACAGCATGTTCCTATATTTCTTGTTCATTCTAATTCTTCTTACATTGTCTAAAAGACAAAAGAGACCTTTTCTGCTTCTTAAGAGTATATTAATATTAATATGCTATATAGTTATCCTATAAATAATGGCAAAAGAGAGGTCCAAAAGGTTTGAACAACTTCCATAGTTTACTTTCATAGTTTATTGCCATGATGTAAAAAGGCAACAATTGTCTTAGGGTAGCAAAATTCAATGCTTCAATATATCCACTAAATACAGAGTTTAAAAGGGAATTACTAATTAGGATTTTAAGCACAGTTAAACCAAGCCAAATGTCATGTGGATTTGTGGGTTTGGGTTTGTTGTGGTTTTTTACAACAGTTTTGAAAAAGCAAGCAGAAAAACCCCAAAACACCTAGTGATTGAGTATGGGGTTTTTGTCTGTCATTATATTTTTGCCATATCTGTCTCATTTCTGTATACAATATTCATAGTCACCACCCAGTCTTGAGATTATCTGCCCAGCATTCCAGAATGTTAAACAGTCCAAGGAAAAAAAATACAATTTTTCTGCAGGGGAATCAAAACCTCTTTATTCCAAATAATGGACAATAAAATTTTATGAAATAAAATTGTTAAAAAAGGCACCTGAATGAGTCCAGTTTTCAGATGACAAAAAAGCTTTCAACTTGTTTCTGATGAATTTAAAGCTGTGTATACTCTGTAGTCAGAAAATTAAATTTCTGCTGCAATGTCAATAAATGGTTTATATAAAGTGTCACACAATGCTTCTGGAAAAAAATGCGTTAGTCATTAACATAATAAGCATAATGATCATTTGGTATACAGTGAGTGCAAGATAATTACAAGCTGTTTCAAATAATTGATCAGTTTGCAAGATCACTTGGTGTCTCTGCAGCTGTGAAAGCTAACAAATAAATAGCAAATGTCAAAGTATAAGATTTGTACAAGCTGGTAAGAAAGCTCAGTATTCTGTACTTGAGGAGCCTAGGAAAAAGATTTCGAAGATGTTATCAGTTTTCACCTGTGAGCAAGGAAATGAAATCAGTCATCATATGATAATCATCAGGGCATTCCTTAACTGACAACTGCTTGGAAAGGTACAAGACAAAGTTATTCTGCTCCATTTGACTGATGAAGTTGTAGAGAGCTGAACAGAAAATCAATCAGCCTTCTCTTCTGGGTACAGTACAAGTGATATAAATTTCATTGAATAGCAAATCTAGGAAAAAAAACTGTGAGCAGAATCAAAACTTTATTACAAACTGTGACTCATGAGAGCTTTGAGTCTATGGGTGGAGATGGTCTGCATATGATGATGATCTTATGTAAATTTGATGATCTTATGTAAATTATTATGATCTTATGTAAATTTAGCCAGCTGAAAAGTCATCGACATCTTCAAATCCAAAACATGGACATCCTCAGTCAAGGATGTTTACAAAATAAACTTGCAATTGCAAGCACTTGCAAATGCATTTAAATAGAGCAATCTATTAACTGGACAGTCTTTAACATCATGGTTACTGAACAATCACATTGAAAGAGTAATATAATTAGAACAACTTTGATGACCAAAACTGCACAGTGATGATGCGGCACTGTAATTCAGATGATGAAATCTGGGGATTACTGTATGGAGAAGTCTCATGATCCAGATGAAATACCATAAAAGCTATCACAGTGCTTATCTTACGTCATATAGCATAGCCCAGCTCTATACTGAGGATCCAAGACCCATTCCAAATGCTACAGCTCTGCACTTTAATGCTGATAAATTCTTAGAAAGTACTTGAGGTCATAAGTAATTTGAGTTCTGTGGAGTGCATAACAAAATAAGAAAACAGAATATTAAAATGCAAGTGTTCAGTAATATGTACTTTTATCTATGGATTATTCAGCATATTTGGAAACAGATGAGCTCTCTAAATGAAATGGCCAAGGGAAACAGGACACCATTTGCTCATTACTTTTACTGGAATATTCTTCCACAGAGTGCAGAAGTGTATGCATTAACACCAAGTGGCTTCTAACAAAAATCAGTTGAATGCAATTAAAGTTTGAATCTTGATGCCAGTTATAGAATGGATTCAAATCCATGTTAGGATTGAGATGCTTATCTCCTCAACGTGTTTGATTAACATAATTTTCTATTCAACTTCCAAGAATATCAACTTCTGTACTCAAAATGCTGCATAATCTCTCCTCCTTTCTTTTAACTCCATTTTTCATTCCAGAAATCTCATTCTGTGTAATGCATTTTGTTTTCCTGGACATCCTTATCTTTAAAATTTTCACATAGTCTTATTCTGGTTTACATTTTTATTTTCATTTCCTTTTGTTACTGTCACAGCCCCAATGGTCTCTGCAATCTTCCCACCTTATTGCTCTGCTCTTCTTTATTCCTGTTTCCTTCTGGCTTTTGAGAAGGTGTCTGTCATATGCTATCTGCCGACCATTCCTCCTTTAAACACTACCTTTAAACAATTTTTGTTTGCTTTGGGGTATGGGGATTTCTGGTTCTGGTTTTATGTTTGGGTTTTTTTGTTTGTTTGTTTGTTTTAATTATTGGAGGAGTTGGGGGGGTTGGGTTTTTTTGTTTGGGTTCCTTTTGGTCTGGTTTGGTTCTTTTGGTTTGTGGGGTTTTTGGGGGTTGTTTTGGTTTTGGTTTTTTTGCTTGTTTGGGTATTTGTTTGTTTGTTTTGGGGTTTTTTGTGGAAGCTATTTTCATACCTGGTAATTTTACTGAGAGCGTCATTGTATAGTAAATTTAGTAAAGTGTTGGGATGCCTAGATTCTTTTCCTGATGCCAGGTCATTACTATTTAAACCTAATGGAAGCAATAAAATATCTTTTAAGTAACTGAAATCAATTAGTAGTCTTCTTTCTTTCTAAATTTTTATTTCTTTATGGGAGACTGAGTTTATGTATGGTAGAGGATTGTTTTCCCTTATAACATGCTAGTTTATGTTGCTATTAGAATAAATAGGCAGATGAATACCTTAGTCTGAAGATACCTAATTGTATCAGATTACTCTGATGAATACCTAATTGTCTTGTTCAGCACTTAGGTACTGCTTTATAGCAACATAAGTCTTACCTGTTGAATCTGCAGAGCAAAACTAGACCAGCTGCCAAATTTAAGGTTGTAAGGCTTCCTTGGATTTTTTAACATAGATCCACTAATTAGCAGTGGGTTCTTAAAACAAAGTCCCAGTGCTAAGAAATAAATGTTTACTCATCTTGTTGTGTGTTACTAATGTAAAAACTTAAATTGTTGCTTGTTCAATGCTAATGCAACAATTGTCTATTGTTTTTTCCCCCTTGAGGTGATCAGGTGGGTGAAAAATGGACTTGGAAGTGGACACCTGAATAACTAGACATGGCCTGGCATAAGAACCAGCAACTCACAATGTACATCAAGAAATCTCCAATGATTTTGATGTTGCCTGGACCTAAACTGACAAAGATGGATAGTTGTGTACTTCAGAGTCATCCCCACACGCTTATGATTCAGACTTACACAAATAGCCTTGTAGTCGCAAATTTCAGGAATATTAAATAATTCACCTTCATGTTCATGCTATTATTCTATTGCACAACTGCAAAAACAGAGATACTATTTTTAATTTTTTTACGTGTTTAAAAAAGTTTATCAAAAGCTTTTTATACATGGAAGTAGTCCATGTTTAGATGTCTTTAGTCTGCTGTCACCCAGGCAGTCAAGAGAATGCCAGTGCCTGTGCTGTTGAGTTAAATGAACTTAGAGTGCTCTGTGTTAAAGATCTGCTTGACATTAGCTGAAAAATCTAAACAAACAGGCAAAAGGAATATTTTCTTTCATGGTATCTATGGGTCTATATTTTTATTTAATGTTTCAACTGAGGCATTTATCTCTGTTTTAGATTAATTACTGAAGAGCACTAATTTGCTCCTTACTGGTAACACTACAAGGTTTTTGTCTTTATTTAGTTCTCTTGGAGAAACATTGTCTTTTTACATGAATTAGTGAGCATTTTCACTTCAGGTCCCACAGTCACACTAATATAAAGTTATGTACAGGCTTTCTAACTATAATACTAATTTACCCAGAGCCATTTCATTAGATAATAATATAATCATTTAGAAATGCATTATTTATTGTTTTACAGAAGACACACTGTTAAAAAAAATTCATATACGTGCTTTGAAGTTTTTGGATCATATTGAAGCATTATATTAGATGTATAACTTCTCACATTGATGACTGAACAAATATTGCAAGGGATTTTTTCTTTGAAAGATAATTGTCTGAACTCCTTCTGTTCCCTTATTTTTCCCTCTCTAAGTCAAGCTGATAAAAAGCAGAGGAATGCTACAGTTGAAGCTATAGTTGAAGAAAAAACCCAAAAAGTATAGCAATTTCCCTGTTAAAAACCCCCAAAACCTCAGGAGTTATTTTCACTGTTAGTACTCATGCAATGCAGCGATGACACTCTGTCCGAGTACACTTGGAAACATTTTTCTTACAAATTTATTCTTTCTTTGTAGTTTCATTTGATGTAAAATAACAATAATCTGTCCTGTAAGTATGTGCTTCCCCAATGCGAATGGAAAACAGCAGCAGCCATTACTGCTTATTTTAGAGAAAAACTAGCATTTTATAGCCTTTTCCAGCAGATTGATCTTCTTTCTCCTTTAATTCAGCAGGAAAATTGGCTTCTGTTCCATATGAAAAAACAGATACACTACTTGGGTTAGCCTAGTAATATAAAAAAAAAGTGTTACTTTTATTTTTCTCTTTAATGCATCTCTTTATTTAAGAAATATTAATTTTGTGAAGAACCATGTATTAAGGGGAAATTGGAATCAGTAAAGTATAACAGAAGGGGAGGATATGAAGATAATTTTTGAGATATATATGTATATTTATGAAAGGGAGAAACAGGACTCTGGAAAAATGACTAGTACAAAAATAGCAGCAGGTGTCAATCAACTAATTAGCACAAGGAGTGTTTTTCATATGCACATATTTTCCTTATAACTTCTTACATCACCCGTTTAGTATACACACCACACGAGCTCTGAAGGCTGAAAATATCCTGTATTTATTTAAAAAAAACAATTTAATCCTACAAAATCATGCTTATTTAAACCCATTGCAAAACAAGACCCAAAATCTCTATAAATTTAATCAATCTGTCTGACCACTACAGACATTCAACTAGTCAATAACAATTTGTTTGGTGAACACACAACAGGTAAAGTTCAATTGTAGCTATGCAGTTAGTTACAACTGTTACGCAGCTTACATTCTGGCTCACTGCATTTTCACAGATCTGCCACTTTTTAATAAGAATCCATTTGTGTTATTACTTATTACCTTCCTTGTTTGAAAAAGAGTTTTCTAAAAATAACAAGTAGCTTGTAGAAGGCCTTCTATAGTGTCAATATTGGTAACTGAATTCAGCTGTAATGATAGCAATATGGGATCAAAGACAAAACTATCTTGGAAATTAAGGCAACACCTACCTGTCACTATCCTGTCGAGAGTCAAAGACTTTCAAATACAAATGCATAAGTAAAAAATGAAAGATTTTGAAAATTTATCACAACTTTAGAATTACAGAATGGTTGGGGTTGAAAGGGACCTCTGGAGGTTGTCTAGTCCAACGCCACTGTTAAAGCAGGTTGCACAGGCTCATGTCTGGATGAGTTTTGATTAGCTTGTTGCGGTACTTTGTCACACTCAAAGTAAAGAAATCTGTCCTCATATTTACACAGAACTTCTTCTGTTTCAGTTTGTACCTGTTGTTTATTTTCCTGTCACTGGGCGCCACTTAAAAGATTCTGTTCCCTTTCTATTGACAGCTGCCCTTAAGGTGTTTGTAAACACTGACACGATTCTCCTCACAGTCTTCTCAAGGCTAAATAGGCCCAGCTCTCTTGGCCTCTCCTCAAAAGAGAGATGCTTTAGTCCCCTTATTATCTTCATAGCTCTCCTCTCGACCCTCTCCAATCCCCTGGCTTGGCCACTACTTGCTCATAGTAACTTCTTGTCCATCAGGACCCCATGTCTTCCTCCCCAGGGCTGCTTCATACCTGCCCTGGTGTGGAGGGTTATTCTTCCTCAGGTTCAGGATCCTGCACTTGAATCTTTGTTGAATTTCACTAGATTCCTCTGCACCCAGCTCTCCAGCGTGTCCAGGTCTTGCTGGGTGGCAGCACTGTCTTCTGGTGCATCAGCCACTCCTCCAAGTCTCATAATCCTCAACAACCTTGTTGAGGGCACACTCTCTCATTTCATCCAGGTCATTGGTAGACAATTTGAAGACAACTGCACCCCATACAATCCTCTAAGGAACACTGCTAGCTACAGGCCTCCAGCTGGACTCTGCACTGCTGTTCACAACCCTCTGAGCTCAGCCAATCAGCCAATTCCCAATCCACCTCCCCGTCCTCTCATCTAATCCACACTTCCTGAGTTTGCCTATGAGGATATTATGGGGGACATTGTCAAAAGCCTTGCTGGAGCCAAGCATATACTGGTCTTGTCTCATGCACTCAGCCAGTTGTGCCATCATAGAAGGCTATCAGAATGCTCAAGCACAATTTCTTCTTGGTGAATCCATGCTGACTACTACTGATAACCTTCTTTTGCTCCACACACTTAAAGGTGACCTCTGGAAAGATCTGCCCTACCACCTTTCCAGGAATAAAGGTGAGGCTGATTGGCCTGTACTTTCCTGTCTCCTCTTCCATGCCCTTTTTTAAAATTCTATCAACATTGACTTTCCCTGAAATCTTCATTCTTATTGTCCTTGATATCCTTTGACAGATTTAATTCCAAATGCACCTTATCCTTCCTTGTCACATCCTTGCACATTCCGACAGCATTCCCGCATTACTCCCAAGTGGTCCATCCCTTTCTCCAAATGCAATACACTTCCTTCTTCTGTTTGAATTTTGCATTTATTATAATCAATACCATTGCTTAGAAATCAGACAGTTGATACTGCATTGTGTTGTGATGCTAATAGAACTAAAATTCTTTTTTTCATAGACCCTTTTAAATACAGAGCATACTATACTACCTTAGCAGAGAGGGAAAATTATTCCTTTTAAAATTCACTTCAGAATATAATTTATCCCTATCTTTGATAATCACAAAAAAAATCTATAATCTCTCTATTTTTAAATGACAGATAAAGAAGCAAGATAAAACTTCTGAAAGTGATGCAAGTGATATTTTCTGTTAATTTGTTGTCCTTTGACTTTGATTTTTTCATTAATTTTCAATGAGATAAATATAACCAAGTGGTCAAGATATCTGAAAATGGTTCTAAGAAACATTTTGGCAGTGAAGGTTTTTAGAAGCTTGACCTGCATATTTTAGTCCTAAATTCTCCTAATCTCTAAGCAAACATGTACTTTACAATAAAATTACTTCTTCTAAAGGAGAAAATTAATTTGCCCCAAGAAATCATGCTGAACTTATTCCAAATATATTTCTAATAAACTTATATATAAATTGAAGTAGATTCAGAGCTCCTTATGGACTGGGACAAAGGTCATGGGAATAAAGTCATTTTTCTGCACATTTATTTGTAGCAATAAAAAATAAAAATGAATAATTTAAATCCCTATACCTTAATAATTCTTTGCACATATGGTCCAGATAAGTTGGGGTTTTAGTTCTATATGAGTAGAAGGTACCTGTTTTGGATTTTATAGGATGGGAGATGGTCTTAAACATCTGTAAATATATGATAGGATTGTGCACAAGGGAATCTCACAAAATAGTTTTGAATACACATTGGGTAAGAGAGTTAAGTGCTCTCTAAAGTGCATGGAGACTTAACTTTTATCAGTAACAGAAATAAGATAAGGACAGTAATGTTCCCATCAACTACTGTCCTGCAAGTTTTTTCTTTCTCCTTAATTGAGATTAATCCTGCAATGTGACTGACACAGGATCTCAGAACTTGGTTGTGTGTGACTCTATGTAGACGCAAAATTAGAGAAGGGCTGTAGCAACGAGAACACATTTGTGATGTGAATAGTCTGGCAAATGATCACAAAGCTGGTGAAGGGACTGGAGCTTCTTTCACGTTCTGTTTCCAGCCTGGAAGACAGAAAACTCAGAGGGAGCCTTTTGTATTTATAGATCTGATGGAAGATAATGAAGAAGAGGGAACCAGACTTCTCAGTATCTCTCATTGACAGGACAAGAGGCAATGGATATAGACTAAAAGACACAAAACACCATCTGAACAAAAGATGTGTGAGAGAAGCTAGACACTGGAAAAGATTTCCCAGGGAGGTTTACAGTCTCTGCCTCTGGAGATACTAAATATTTCATTAACAT
The DNA here is from genome assembly GCA_024734555.1 of Trochalopteron elliotii. NCBI lineage: Eukaryota > Metazoa > Chordata > Aves > Passeriformes > Leiothrichidae > Trochalopteron > Trochalopteron elliotii. The sequence continues at coordinate 2,208,029 of JANPWX010000043.1, forward strand.
GGTTTTGGGCAACCTGTTCTAGCTGATTCTGCATGAGCATGGATTGGGAAGTACCAGGGGAGATTCACGGGGAGGGCTAGATGACTTCAAGAAGTACTTTCCAACCTCAGTGTTGTTTTGTTATTCTGTTATTCTCTAAGAACAGTTTTCCAATATTTTTCTTTAGACACCAAATGGCTTACTTAAAATGATGTTGTGAAACTCTGTCAGGATCTCTCCTAAATTCAAGATAGATGACATCCACTGGTTATTCCCTGTGCATGGGGTCTGCTGCCCTGTCACAGAAAGAAATTAAATTGGTTTGACATATGTTGCCTTTGACAAATCCTTCTTGTCTGCTACTCATTTCCTTCTTCCTTTCCAGTGACACACAATTAGGTTTTTTATCATTTGTAGTAGTACTGAGTGTTGGTGGGCCTATAATTCCTTCTTTTCCTCTCTTCAAATAAAGAAAGAAATGTTCATCCATTTCCTCTCTTCAAGTAAAGAAAGAAAAGTTCTTTCATTCTCCTGGGACCTGATCTGTGTGAGATCTCAAAGATAACCCAGAAGGCTTATGAAAACTCAGAAGCTATTTCTTGCATATCCTGGGATGGGATTTTTCCAGACTTCTTCATTTAAAAGCATCTTATCCAAGCACTCACTATGCTTATATAATCTTCTTTACTGAAGGCTGAGCTCTTCAACTTTTAATGGGGGAATTTATTTTAGAAGTCAATTGACCCAAACTGGCCATTTTGTTAAGTATTAATGAAAAAAAAGATCATTAAACTTCATTCATATCACCTGTAGAGATCATACCATTCCTACTAACTTATAAACATGAACATGCAAGCACTTCATTTTTTTCTCTATATTTCCATTATGTACATTCACATTTGACCTATTTTCTGCCACGAGTATCTTACTTTTTGAATATGTTCTTTCTTTCAAGTCAAAGAAGTCATGTTTTAGTCCAGGTCACCACCTACCCACTGCCTATTTTTCTTCTGCATTAGGAGGGTGTGCACTTGTGACCTCAGTATCATTTCTCTAATAATCTGCCAGGTCTCTTTTCCCTTTTGAACAGATTTTCAACTGAGAGGCTGCCAGCTTTCAAAGTTTATTAAAGTTTGTCTTGCTCAAGTCTATTGGATTTCACTTTTCTGTTATTGCTTCTTCCTTTCTTAGAGAATACAATATCTGATATTTCATAATCACTTTTGTTCAAGGTCCATTGTCTGGTTCTTTGCTGCTAGTTAGAGCCCTCTCTGAGTATTTTACTTATCATTAACTAGGTGCTGAAATTATAAATGTTTATGTGTGTTTATGTGTATGTGTGCACAGAGAGATAATCCTAATTTTAAAATGAGTCAGGATACAATGCTGTCATAGCATGACTAATTATCGAAAACATTTATATTAGAAGCATTGTCAAATGGTTTATGCAATTAATTCCTGACCTACCTTTTTCTACATAATTGTCCCATCTGACTCATATCAGTTGTCAGTGCCTCACTAAAGTTTTACTTGTATTTCTGCTTTAGACTTCAGCATAATGTTGTGTGACATCCTGAAGCAGATCCTATGGTAGTCTCCTTAGCTAGAAAACAAATTGTCTAAAATTAACAATGGTTGTAAATATCTACCAACATGTTATCTGTAAAGGATCATTCATATAGTCTCTCCAAAGCAACAATGCTATGCTATTATCCAGAAAAGTTAATGGGAAGCTTTATCACATTTTATTTATTTCTTTCATTGAAAACTGGCAACGCGTGGTCACTGACTCATTAACAGACAGTAAGCACAGCTAAACTATTGGCAGTTTCTCCCCAAAGAATGCACACTTCCAGAAAAACAAAGCAAATCCCAAATTCTCTAGCTATCTGTCAATATCTGTGTGACCTTATTTGCTTGTGGAATGTGCTGCACCAATCCAATCTATGTTTTTGGAGATAGACATATCCAGAAGATGGAAAAAATGAGCTCTTGAGCTACTGGTTTGCAACATAGGCAGATCACTTACAAGCCTGGCAAAGTTTCTAATGGAATCAGGTACATAGCCAGGTATTCATGATGCAAGAATTCCCTCTGACATCTATCTAGAGGGTAAGTCTAGACAGTGAAAACTGCAAAGCTGTAGGAAAAACGAAGGAAAGCTCTGTATTTCCATCTTGAATGATGGAAATGTGCTCTCAATAGTGATCTGTCACTGCATATGAAGAAAAAAAAATATAGAATTAATGGTTATATTATGAAAACAAAAATCTTTTGGTTCCCTTCATTTTCTTCTTCCTTTACTGACAGCACCTTATCCAAGATCAGTAAGATATCATTGCACTTAATCACTCACTTCAACATACATGGAGAATCATGACATTTATTAGAATTATTAGAATTTTTGGTGCCTTTTCATTAGAAATGCAAGGGTCTGATACGTAGAATTCCAGTACTCAGTATTTAAAAAGACCCTGAACATCCTTGGAGAACAATTTAACCATTTTTATGATATATCTTAAAGAGATGATTTCTAAGTATTGACGCCCAGAAAGGTTTACACGCTAAAAATACAAGCTGTGGAAAAGTTTCCACTTCTGTACAGACACATAAGTTCAGAATAGAAGTGGGATTTCAGATGCTCTGTCTTTCATCTTTTCTGATTTGCTGTGACACATTAAATATATGAAGATTTCTATTTAGCAATGCAAAATTCTTCCATCTAGCATGCAGAAAACCAGACATTATACATAGACTTAGTAATTCCACAAGAGAATGCACAGACATGAATTCAAACAGTTGACATCGTGAACTTGTTGGAGATAAATAACTCTTTCCAGCAATTCATTTTCAGACACTTCATTATTGTAGTAGAAAACAACGACATTCTATATGACATTCCAGGAATGTTACATTACATGCACTTGAGAGTCCAAAGAATAATTAGCTATTTGAAGTGTTCCTCATCTGGGATTTGTTTGTCTTTCATCAGGGACACTAATCAGATAAATGCCATTTAGGTGACTACACGCTATTTGCATAAAAGAATCTTGGTGTGTTTTTAAAGTATTTTAGTTTTGGCTACTGCAAATAATAAGGTCACAATTTGTTGGCCCCATGTACAACCCAAACAAGGCTTCATGGATTAAATTACTTCACCTCAGAGCCTAATGGTAGTTTGATCTCTAAGTGTGTACTAGTTGAGACAAAACAAGAACTGAGTTAAGCAATGCATTGCTTGTATCACTTCCTGCTAGCCTAGAACCTTTACTTCTCCAGTAAATTGTATGACCTGAATCAAAGTCCTGTATCTGCCCAGGAAGACTGGAACTTGTATCTCTAATTTCTTTAGTGAATGCCCTTAAACTTACTCTAAGATGAAAAAAAAGGAACATTTTCTTTCAAGGCTGATATTGTGCTAAGTAAGGAAAATTATGTAGCCAGAGAGAAATAATAAAACCCAAACAAGAAAAAATATGATTACAGCTGCTCTCCTATAATTTTTACTCAGAATGAGAGACACAACTTTCAGATCTGCTTCCAAGATTTGTTGGTTGTTTGGTAGCTGCCTACTGTAGCATAATCTGACTCTCTCAGGATCCAGACAAAGGAACCTGGCTTTGCTTTCTCCCACCATGCAGTCACTTTTACTTTCCTTCCTCCAGCTTGTGACCCTCCCTAGATGTGACTGTGCTTCAGGAACTAGGAAACTCAAAAGGCCACCTATGTCCAGAGCAGCTAAAAAGTCCAGTGCAAGATAGGTACCTTGGCAGTTATTACACGTAGCTGTTAAGCACACATATTTCACATTCTATTATTCCTTTGTTTGAGTTGTGAGGCAGAGCAGACAGGATAGGTAATTTTTCACCACTTTTCTCAACTCTGCTGCACAACAGAATGATTTTTGCCCATTAGGCATATGGAACACCATGTTCATCAGCTAATTCAATTAAAATGTTGAGATAGAATGGCTAATGCTGAAAACCATTGTTTACTTCTTTTAGTATATTTGACAATGAAAAATGTTTTGTGAAAAAGGAATGTAGTTACTGCTAATGTATTTCTGGGGTGTGGAAAGTTCTTGTCAAAGAGAACAAATTGTATTGATATAAGACATTTCACTGATATCTTCGCTTTTGTTGTCAAAGAGCACAACAATGAAATAAACTGTTGTAAAATACAATTTTCCAGGGATTTTACTCTTCTGTCTCAGCTTCAGTGACTGAGAATTGCATTTCATTTTCAAAGAATGGGCGATTTCTTGCATTATGCAATTTTTGCCCTTGAAAACTGTCAGTTGCAATATCCAGGATAAAAATCTAATTTTAATACCCAGAGAGCATGCAAGAAAATATTTTTGTATATGGACTAAAATGAAAATGCCACCTGGATAGCAGTAAATATATAGAACACATCAGTCCTATAATGTAATATCATGTTAGGGCTGAGAAAAGAAAAAAAAAATGCTATTTCTTCTACTAGAAAAGTCTATAATTTCTACAAATTGTGTAGAAAGAGCTTTATGGTGTATTTTCAATTAAGTGCATGCTTCTACTCATTAATAAAATAAACTAATTGAAGATATATGATTGCTTATTTGCTAGAGTTTTTGAGAAGCATCTGAAGGGTTTTAATCCTTGTTTAATACTACAACAGGCTTGCCTGTAACTTTTTGTTAAGTTTCTGCTAGGAAAAGAGATTAATTGATTTCACAAGCCTAACCCATGTACACCACGTGTATGGAATTTTCCATGTGTCAAACTGGAAATTATCAGACCAACATAAGAGGGAAGTTAAACTCTGCTTGTCCAAGTGTGAAAGCCATTTAACACACCAGCAGTCTACATTAGGTGAGCAACTTGACAGAGCACCTAGGCTTTTTACCAAGACCATAATTTTATGCTAATTCAAGGAATAAAAATTCTGCCTATGGGGAAAATTGTCAAGAGCCTTTTAAGGATCAAGTTTGGTCAGAGTTCCACTTTGGTCTTCAATGTGCTCACTGACAAACTTACTGAACAGGTATTTCAAGTGGAATCTACCAAATTAAACGCTGCTCTTTCTGATGCTCAAAACATACAGGGATACTGTGTGCTGCAGAAAGATATCAGGAAAACCCAACACTACTGAATCAGACACTTGAACCCTGCAATATTTTATTGTGTGTTATTCTTTCCAGATATTCCTTTACTAACTTTCACCTGCCCAACTGTGCTGATCATATGAGAATTTTGGTTTCATCCACTTCATCTACTTGGATGAGAATGGGAGACCTAATGGCTGCTTGAAGGTCAGTAGAGTAATTTTTTGGGGTGGGGGTGTGCATAGAGCAGTTCATGGCAATGTGAAACTCAAAATTAGAGTTCTGTCTGACACAAAACACAAAGAAAATTAGCAGGAACTGGGTGCTGTTCAGCAAATCACTGGCCAAAGCTCCAGAGTCCAGAGCTTTTGTATGAAGATATCTGCCTGATGAGTTAGGAATGCAATGGAAGAATCCCTATAGCATATTACAATAGTATCTCTAAATAAGTAGTTCATCTCCTTAGCTATGACTGTGCAAGTGGTTTACATGATAGTAAACATATCTGCAGAATACTGGGAGATACTTTATTCTTCAAATCATGAAATTAAGAGCAGTTTGTCTAGGTTCAGATGAAGTGAACACTCTCATTCACATTGGGTTTATAGTCCTATTGCCACAAAGACTTTTTCTTGTTCTCCCTAGTCAGAATTGTCTTCTGAATATTATTCTGGGGTCATAATTAGTATTTGCCTCCCACTATAAAATTGACTTCTTTACTTGCTTCTACCACATTTAGATAACTAGTACACAAACAGCTTTCTTTCCTTCTATCAAATTTACCTGATCTTTCTGCTTTCTTTTTGTTTCCATGGAAACAGAGATGACTTTTAAGGAGAGAGAAAATGCGTTCCATAACAAAGCCATTCTTCAAGAACAGACGTCTAGAGATATTCTAGTTTTGTTTAAAGATTCCCAGATTGGTATCCCCTAAGATGCATATTTTCCATATATCGTCCTGGGAGGTCTTCTTTTTGTGTCCTTCTATTCCTACAGAAATTAACACAGAAATTTACAGAGTCACAACCTAATTAGGTAATGATATACTATACTTTCATCTGAATGAATAATAATATGAAAATCTTTATGCTTCAACCTTATTCACGTGTTCCTACTACATGTAAAAGAAGAGCCAAGGGAACTTCATCTAGGTGCTGGGCAGCTAAGAGTTGAGCACTAGACTACTGATTGCTGCAGCTCTGGAAGATCAGTTTGCTAAAAATGCTCCAGTGCCAGAGCTTCCTAATGTGAAGTTACCAACTTAATTTCTCCACCCAAATTTACTTAATGCTTTTTTTTAAGCGGGATGTTCCATTCCTGTTTTCTTTTTACTTTGAGCACAGACCTGCTGGACCTTTCTTTTTGTGACATATCTTGATTTGCTTTCAGTGGGAACTAGGACATCAGGTAAGGAGAAGGTAAGAACAGATGGAGAAAGGTGATACATCTTGACCAGTCCCATTATGCAGTCTGGATATAATTAAGCTACACCTGAAGCCTGGTAGGTTTTCTTGTAACCTGTGAAACCCTGGTGAGTTTTACAGCTTGAATATGGACTAAAATTTCCAGGATCCTGAGGTTTTGTGAGCAATAGGGATGTGTTTACCTTCCAAATGCCCAAACCAAAATGTTTCCTAGTAGGACTAAATTAGACAATTTTGTGACACTAATATTCACACCCTGGAAGTAAGGGTAAGCTCTGCCATTTTTATTATTCCAAAGTGCAGAATTATCAGGATTCAAGACTGTATTCCATAAAGTTATTCAAATCTGTATGTTCCTATTGTATACTCTAATGGCAATAAATGATGGTACTAATTGCAGCCCCTGCTTCAGTTGCTCTCCTCAGTGCCCTCTCAGAGTTTTCTATTTCCACACCAGCTGCTCATGAAGTGACTGGTGATAGTTTAGCAGTCAAAATACTAATGTTAGAATTTCTTGATAAAGCAACATGTAATTTTTAGCAATTCTAAAAATGCTAAAAAAAAAAAAAGTGAAAAAAAGAGACCTCTCATATATTGCTCACGATGAGAATTATTTTAGGTAAATTGACTCTAATTCAAAATTTTTGTCAGTCAGTAAAAAATTAAAACTTTGGGACAAGGCAGGAGAATGATAAAGATGTGGGAATGGCTCTTCTAATGATATGCAGCTATAAGGGAAATCAAGGGAATCTGGAGATTTGTGGTCAGAACCCTTGTATATATTCACAAAAAAGAAAGAAATGCCTTCTGGGAAGTAAAATTGCTGGCAGGGAATTTCAAAAAAGAGAGTATTCTGTTTGTAAGGGTGCTTCCTAAACAATTCTTAAGGACTAATCTTGAATATAACAGCAGACAGCTAAGTGAAAAATGCAGAATGCAGTTAAGAAAATTAGAAAAATGAATAAGTCAGAGAAATATACAGACAAAAATTTAATGGGCCTACAGGAATATATGGTAAGACCTCATATATACTTGTAGCTTTTCATACAGTTCTGAGGCAAGATTCAGAGGAGCATATATTTTTCAGAAATGCAGTCAGAATAATTAATGTCAGGAAAAAGAAGTGAATCATATTAAATAATTTGTTCATCTTGTCACCCCAGGCCAATCTCTTTAATTTTCTGTGTACCTAAAGCCAATGAACTGCTGTTACCTGGCTCACTGTCACCTTCTGGTGTCCTGCCCTAAGCATGTTAGATGGATGTCAAGTCACTGAGAGTTCATTTCTACTTCTCTGTTTCTTTTCTGTGAAAATCTAGACCATTAAAGCAGAGAAGATAGGATTCAGCTTCTTAGGAGAAGCCTCTCCCATGACAATTATCCATGCTCACTTTTTTACCAGCACTTAGAAGAATCATCTAGTAAGTGACAGCTGGGCACATGCAGCCAAGATGTCACTTACTGAACAGTAGTTTCTGCTAGGCTTCACCCCATAGCAGTAAAACAGTGCTGTTTAGGAAATGAAGTTGTCTGCACTGGTGATGGCTCTTCTGCTGCAGCTGTGGAATGAAATGGCACAAATGAGATAACCTTGCTAGTAAAGAAAGAATGATCTTATCTTTGAAGCAAAAGAATTCTGAGTGAAGAACTGGTTTCCTTCCATCTTTGACACCTTTCTTTCAAGGCCACTGAAACCTATGCAACCCTTTCTTGTATTAAGAGCAAGTTCTTTCTTGGGTTTCTAAAATTAAGTCATAGTGGCTTGTTTGCAAATTTCCAAGTATGTGTACTTGTGACTGATGTGAAAGAGTTCTGCCCTGAGCACTTGAAGTTGTGGAAGTTATTAAATTGTCCTGAAACACTGACACCAAATGAGAGTGGACAACTTTCACATCTAATAATCCTGTCTTCAATCTGCTGTCTGCAAACATGTATAATTCCTAGTGGTCTTTCAGTATCTTATGAAAACAGATGGGTTAGTACTGTAGCAGTATTCAGATATTAGAGCAATTGGTAACATTGGAAACCCCAGGAGATTCAATAATTCTCTCTTCAGAGTGGATTTTAAGAGCATACAGTAAATAAGATATGAACTAGACTTTGAATGATGAGTAAAAGACAAAATATCAAATAGCCAGCTGTTCATTAAGCACTGTTTGTTTTGTGCTGTGAATAAGATAGGAGACCTCTGTAACAAAGCAGTAAGCGATAATATAATTAAACAGAGAAGGATTTAAGTGTGATTAGTACTACAATATCAATACTGCTCTTTTGAGAAGAGGTTTTTTTGGAGTTTGGAAGTTTTATTTTCTTTAGTTTTAAGGTATGGAAACTTGTGATTACCACCTATGAATGTAATGAAGCAGAATAAAAAAAGCTGAAAATACATGTAAGTAATATATATTAGGGAAGATAAATTGGAAGACTTTATTCTATCTTACACTCCAAAGAGATAGGACTGATGAACAAGATTTAAATGCACCAAATCATGTCCTCTTTTAAAAATCTGAACAATGAATAATTGTACAACAGGATGAGCTGGAGCATAATGACATTGAGACCAAGAATGTATCAAGTTTCAAAGGTAAATTGGTCCTTTATTGTAGGTTCAGTAATATATAAATTTTCATGTTTCAGTGTTAGATCCTATCTCAAAAGGGGATTAAAAGTATGCTTGTCTGGTAGTTTTCTGGTAGCAATAACAAAGGTGTCAAACTTTTTGTGCCTCCCTTTGGAGGCCATGTCCATCAACAGATACTATGTGAAATTTTTGTGACAATTCCATTGTTAACTGATTTAATTTTTAATTTATATTTCAACAAATTATGTTTATCTTAATATATTTTTGAAATACATTTTCTATCTTCTTTCTTTCCTGCTCTATTATCTGTTTAATACTGACATGGTAAAGGAAAGTTTTGTGATGACTTTTTACAGGTGGTTAAGTTATTTAACTCAGTTAAAAACCTTAGAACTGAACATCTTTTAATAAAAAGAAATGTTTTATTTAGAATATCATCTGGAGCACCAGACTTCTCTTGATTCTGTGACTTTTGTTGCAGATTTTGTGGCTATTTTTCAGATTCATATGAAGTATGTTCCTTTATACTTATTCTGTGCTTAAGGCTCATAATTTATAAAGGGTGATATTTACATGAGCATTCAAATTGATATTCAAATGATGTTCAGTTGTTGCAAGTAGTAAAGGAAATTTTACAGAAGTTGAGCTCCTACAGTAGACACATCTCCTGACCTATCAAGAATTGAACATTTTCCATTAATAGTACCACCATAATTACCATTAAACATCTTAAAAATATCAGTTAAAATCCTCACTAATGGAACTGTCACAGAGCTTTCACATATGGGTTGCAGCTCAGATATACAGGAGAAAAACTGGTAAATGTCATTGTATCCTTAAGGCTAATATAAGTTTGACAACAGGAAAGTGCATCTATTCTTTAATTCAGAGCATAAGTTATGGTACATTGCAGAAAAGGAGGAATCAAATAAATTTACACACTTGTGTCCACCCTCTTTCAGTTCACAGCTCAAACCTTTGTGATTTGCTGCCTTAGCTGTTTTGATTGCAGGTGCCATAAATGAAAAAAATGTGGTTTAGTTCCCAAGCAAAAGGGCTTAGGAATAGATAGGGGAAAGAATCAATACAACTTATTAATTAATGAAGTATACTAATGAACGATTGTTGTCCTAGAGCAAAAGGAGATAGAACCTGTCTTTCCAGCTGCCAGTCACTCTAAGTGAGCTTGGAATCTATACTAACCATACTTGCTGCTTTTCAATCTGCCTTGGAAAATAGATAATGATTGGATATATTGCATTCCCATTGCTCAGTACTTATCTGCCAGTTGCAGATAACTTTAAAAAAGGTTTTGAATTGCAGAGTGGCAGAAAATTATTTTGCGTGCTTTAACATTTTGGCATTTGTGACACCATGGCTATGCCATGGAAAGGGAAAGTCTCCATGGGCTGCTGCTGCCAAAAGACGTTCTCTTTTAGTGCTCCCACTATTGCTGCCCCTGGGGGCTGGTGGCAGAAGTGCCCTATAAGAGTTGATGACAGCTCGAGCTTATTGTGGGCACCATAAAAATTTAAAAACCATCTACTGTGTAAAAGCCTAATTTCCCTAGCCCATTAGTTTTATTCTTATTTTTTATGTCCATGTTTTTCCCATAAACCACTGTGTACCTCTCCTCCAGAAAGTAAGACAAAATGCCACTTGAAAGTAGCTGAGTTCATAGCCTCTGAACCAAACATGAGAAGTTATGTCAGAATTACTAGCACATTTTTCACTTATACCATATGCTGGTTTATTTCTTAGTCATATTCATTTAAAGTTTCAATTGTGAGGACTTTGATATTCACTTGAATAACTGTTTCCATTCAGGTTTGATTTGAACGCACAAAAAATGGTCAGGTTAAGACAAAATGATACCTTGATGCTTGCAACTTGCTCCTGAGATTTCAAGACAATTGAGATATTAATTTAGCCACAAGCATACTACGATGTCGGAGCTGCTCTTAGCCATTCTCAAATGAAAATGCCTGTAACCATAAGACAGTGGCATGGATAGGTGATTTAGGTACTGGCTGTCTTTCCATATTAAGCTTCCAGAAGGTGTAATGGCCCTGTACAGTACAGGTGTACATCTTACAGGTGTAATGTACTTGAAGGCTGCTCTAAGGTCTTCCCGGGGCCTTCTCCAGGCTCCAGCTCTCTCAGTCTCTCTTTATAGGAGAGATGTTCTATCCCTCTAATCACCTTGGTGGCCCTACTCTGGACTCACCCCAAGGGGTAGTCTTGCCCAGTTATTGAGTAAGCTGTTAAATTATTGCATGTTTTTAACAACTTAAACAAGAGAAGATTTACAGTATAGATGGTAATAACATTTTAATATGACTAAAAATGTCATAAAATCATTTTGTACTCTGAAAAAAACAAATGTGATTGAATTTTTCTTTATATTTCCAGTGAATTTACTTATCTCCCTAGATGAGTAATTAATACTTGGATAATAATCCAATGAGACCAGGGGAAAAAATTGTTTATAAAGTTTACTGTGATTGCATTATTGTTGTATAATATCCCAAGTCTGGTAAGATAGCATACTTACCAGAGCCATTTATGGTATTATTTATATTTTGTCCAATGGGATAGAAGACTTTCCTGAAACTGCTCCCAAACAGATAACATAAGCTGTTCCATCTTCCAGAAGAGTGAAATGGACCCTTCTAATTTGATATATCCAAGTGGATTTAATGTTTCATGCCCCTTGAGCAGCAGGAGAGACAAAACTCAGACTTATATAATTCCCTATAAGAAAGGTCTGACACAATGTTTCTGTAAGAGAAGACATATTGTGAGTCTTGACAGTAACAGTCACATTTGAAATGCAAAACGGACAAGGCAGGCACAGGTTTACTGCAGACACATTAAAATACCAGTAGACAGGGATAAATTAAACTAATGCCTTGGTTCTAATTAAGCCTTTGATTTCTGAGGTGATTTTCTGTTAATACACAGGAAAAGGTCTCCAAGGCTACATCTATCCTACTAAATTAAACATGCCCAATATTGTCTTCTGGAATTGACACAAGCTGGCATTGAGTAGCCCTTCACACACATCACTATCCTCTTTCACTCTCCAGAACAGGATGATGATATTCTGTCTCCTTGTGGGGAATGGCCCTGATCAGTGTACACTCTGTAATTCCACCTGGAACAGCTTTGGAGACAGCCTGGGCCAAGTATGTGCCAGGGATCATTTTAATCAATCATTTAACAACATAAGTAGGACATAACAATAGAGCAGTTGTTCAGTCCCAGTGCCCAGGAATATTCCCTAACATCACTTTGCTTACATCCCCAGCATCACTTTTTACCGAGAAACTGTGTTGGCTGAATACCATGCCATCTATACTAGATAGCTGTTTTATATCACTTCATGATAAATGTCTAGAAAACCAAAGGCATTTATTCTAAGTACTGAAAACTTGAAGATAATTGAATTCCCTTGAAGTCATAAGAATCGACATGTCCTCTTTTTACAAGGGAGATGCGACAAAATATGAAGTCACATAAACTGTCAGATTTGCTTGCATTTTGATATAACATTTTGATATAGCATACATGTACATTTTGATATAATGTGTATATCAAATGCATCATCATTAAATTCTATTGTCTAGATATGTTGATACTTTTCTTAAAAAAATTAAAAAAGAAAGAATGAAAAAGAGAAACAAGTAATTTTACAGGGCTGTTTTTATAGATTGGTCAACTCATTGTTATAAAAGTGGTGCCCCAGCATTTTCTGGTAATAATCAACTTACAAATAATTTTTATTCCTACTTGACCAATATGTGATCCCATGTATACTTAGCTAATTAAATTGATTTTCTCCCAAAATAAAATTCAATTGATTTGAGGTTTATGATACATTTGAGGTTTATGATCCCACATACATTTTTCAAGTTGGAGTTGAGATCCTTAGTTTGGGAACCTGTCTTTTGAATAAGCTTTTGTAGCCTTGGTGAAGTTAACTACAGAAATTTTCTTGCTCACTAACACAGTTTGCCAAAGACTAGTAAAATATGGCAATTGTTTTCATACCATGTTATTGTTATATATGCTGTTCCACATACCCTGAAAACCATGGTAAGATAACAGGTTGTACTTCAATAAGATTTATCAGTATTCTACAGCAAGTGCTGACTGATAATATTAGAGGTTTACTTGGCATCAGGCACACCACAAAGCACTAGAAGCAGAAGAAAATAACTGTTTTTTACATAATGGTAGCCCTTCATCCACAGCTCAGGAAGCATTTCTTTTTGGCCAAGATCCAGCAGTTTTAATATATTACTGTAGTTTTGCTGGCTTCAAAATTTACAATCATAGTTTATGAGGAGAAAGAAAGGCTCCAAACTCTTCTTTCAATCACTCCTCACATTGCCGCTTATATGAGATAGCAATCCATCCTGGCTGCTTAGGGAGATACTGCTGTGTGCTAAACAAACTTTTAAGATCTTGTCCTATAGCTACTATCCCTGTTTGACTCTCACTAACCTGTAAAAGGTTGATGAACTTTTACATTTTCAAGATCACATGTAAGACTAAAGTAAATCTTTACATATAATTTTGAATTTTGGCCCCAGTTCTGGGGTCTACAATGACAATTTATACAGATTGCTGAGCAGATCCAGAGAGTTATTGATTTCTGCTGGACTCATCAATGCATTGTTGCTGCTGTGACTCACCTAGAGCAACTCTAAAATAATTAGATAATTCTGTAAACTGACCTAGTTGTTTCTGTACAAATACTTTGACTTAAGTGCCTCATACTTGTAATTGTCTGCAATGGGTCAAGCAGAAAATAGATGACTCATGATAGCTCACAAAAGTGTCATTAGAAGATAATACCAGAACTATTAGGTCTGATGCTTCTGGCTTCTGCCAACTTCTGGAATTGGTTTAGCCTGAGGGGGTATAAAAGCCTGCCAACAAAAACAAAACAATGAAGACACTTTTGTGTTATTTAAAGGAACATTGTCTGGGGCTGTGACTTGATATCCAGACTGGAAAAAAATCTGCCCAGATGCATACAGAAATTTAGTAGTATGAGTGGAATAGTTTCTGCCTTCTCATGACCTACTGTGCCATGCAATGAGCAAGGACATCTTGAATTACTGCAATTTGGAAAGGCATGAAAGTAGAAAACTGTCATATAATTTATTTTTTTTTTACCTTGCAGCCCCTATCTTTTATAAAGATATTGGCAACATCACAATAAAAGCACTTTGGTTTGATAATAATGTTGGATTGATGATGAAATTATTTGCCTTTAGATTTGCTAGCACCTAGGAAACTACCATCTTCCCACAGAGTAAAAATTTCCCTAACATTATTTCTTTATGTTGCCTAATATTTTCTATTTCCTACTTGCCTTCTAAGCATTTTCCTGCTTAATTTGTCTTATGCTTCACTATAAGCTACAGTATCAAGGAGTCAGCTGAGCTACCTGAGAAGGAAAAAAAATGGCTGTAAGGGAAAAACTATGGAAATACTTACTGCATAATGTATATCAAGCCTTTTATTGCTATTAGCTGGTCATACTTCTGGCATCACCTTTACAGAAACAATGTGAACATCAGCTTGGGGCACTTATGAAAAGGATGACCTGAAAAGGTCTACATTTTGGGTGCATTAGGTCCTGTATTGACAATGTTAGGAAATGTTTCAGGCAGTGGTCAACAGTAAAGTCGTGTCAGACATAAAAAATAAGGCCAGAATAAGTTTGCACTTTAAAAAATTACCATCATCAAACAATTAGGGACAAAGATATTAAAAATTGTTTTCTGGAGTGAGACGGAAGCTCAGTCCAGGGACCTGGGGGTCCTGGTCACTGGCAAGTTGAATGTGAGTCAGCAGTGCCCTGGCAGCCAGGAGAGCTGACACTGTCCTGGGGGGCATCAGGCCCAGCATCACCAGCCAAGCAAGGGAGGGGATTGTCCTGCTCTGCTCTGCACTGGGATGGCCTCACCTCAAGTGCTGGGGGCAGGTTTGGGTGCCACAATATAAGAAAGATATTAAACTCCTCGTGAGAGAAAGAGGAGGGCCAGACACTGATCTCTCCTCTGTGATGACCATTGACAGGACCTGAGGAAATGACCTGAAGATATGTTAACAAAATGCTTGTTTTTAATTGTGACCATCACAGAACTGTTTTAAAAATGAAGGGAAAAGTTATTTTTAGCGTTTTAAAGTGAACCATGTTTTGTATGCTAAGGCTTCTCTCAGATGTTGGAAGAAAATGGTATACTTTAGTTCCTTCCTTCTTGAGTAATTTTCTTAATGAAAAAAAGTGGAGGCCATTATCTGAAACAGGTCTAGAAACTCTTATTCTGTTGTCTCAAAGATACTTGACAGATCAATTTTAAGCATGTAGATAGGATTAAGTAGAGGCTTTTAGACTATAAGCTTAGACACATTATCAACGTATTAGCTATAGATGCTTTTTTGTTTGTAGTCTCTTTCCAGTCAAAATGGTTTTTTGTTCTGGCATCCTCGGGTATTGAAGTGCTGAAAAGAGCATGGCATTGGGAAAAAAAAAAAAAACAAAAACCCAACAATAAAACAAACAACCCAGTGTTAAAAGAGGTTCATGCTCCAGGTAAAGTTACTGTTGAAAAATATTAGCAAATGGTGTCAACAGTTTAAACAGCTGTTAGAAAATGCTTTCATGAAAATATCATACCTTAAGTACTAGGGCCCAGGGACTATTTGAGAGAGAGAGCACACACAAACCAGAGACATTGCCTGGAGAGATTCCAAAAGCATGAGATTTGCAGCATTTTTTCTTAAGGAACTTAAGACCTTCATCTGGCCATTCAGTACTGGAATTCAGCAGAACATGAGAAAGCACACAGCTTTAGGATTCGAACACCTCAAATTTCCTTTTACAACCCACATACATTTTTCTGATTACATGTTCACACAAAATTTAATAACTGAAACAAAGCAAGCATCAGAAATAAGATGAATAACAATAATTTTGTGGCTTCATTTGATCTCGGGTTGTCACAGATGATCTCAGAATAATACTTCATCCTCAGCAAACTTCACATACAAGTCAGTACTTTGCAGGGTTGATTCAACATAGATAAATACATCTGTAACCTAAGGGAAAAAAATTACTTAGCACATATAAAAAGTATCAGAATTCATAAAAGAAAATGCAGTCCCATTGACAATACTTTTACATATTGTATAAATTTAAAAAGTCAAGAATTATAATTTATAATTTTACAGAGAGGATCAATCATTTTATTGTTTGTATTGAAACACACCCTATCTTCCCCATTGACTCCCCCCCTTCCTTTTTTAAGCATTATTCAGAATATAAAAATGTGTAATTAAACCAATCTAAACTGAATGTAGCATCTTTTCATAAATGTGAATGGAAATACTGAAACTACTGAAGCCATCTCATAAAACTTGTGGGAGAATAGAATTGGGAGCTGACAGATATATGAGGGAAAAATGTGGAAGAATCATGATAGCAATATAATAAATAAAATTATTCTAATTAAAACATTGCCATGTAATAAAACACAGAATATTTTATTCAAGCCACAGAGACAGGAAGCACAGTATTAAAGTTTAGCATTAAACAGCAAAAAAATCATAAAAAGACCATCTTCTGCTCCTCTCATACGTCAATTGAATGAAGACTGCCAATGTTCCTAAGCCCAGGGGTTAAGCATTATCTATCATAAAGCCGGAGAATCATAAAAATAATTTTACAATTAGAAAAAAAACGAGAATACTATGCCCTTTTATTTATTAATCTTCTCACTTGGAGCATGGGAGTTCGGGAAAGATGTCCTCCTGAACTACTAGACTGACACTGATTTTCTCTCATCTTTACTCGCTGTTGTGAGGCCAGTGTTTTTTTCCCATAAAATAATGGAAGGGAAGACAGAAGCCTCCCTCACTGGGATTAGAAAGGATCAGATTAACACAGGTCTTTTTGTGAAGGACAGAGTAACCGGCTGCCTTCCTCTGAGCAGCTTGGACCCATGGACTGCAGACTCCTCATGAGCCTGCTCATGGGCTCAGCTGCAAATCCTCTCAGCAGCCAACTGGCAAGGGGTGAAAGACCACTCTAAACAGTCATCTATCTTCTTTGCAACACAGCCACCACACTGCATTTGATTTAAATTTAGCCAAATTTATGTATTCACTATGAGGCAATCTGACATTTTATGTATCAGGAGTTGTTTTTTTCTATAGAAACAACTCATAACTCATAGTTTAAAGCTAACACTGAATATATATAAACTTAAAATCGAATGTTCCTGTTTATTAAAACAAATGTTTTGTACAAGCTTTCAATAGCTTAGATAACTCCCTGACCAGTGGCTGAAGCTGATATTTGAAAATAACTTTTTTTTTTATTTTTGTACTAATTTGTACTTCTCTTTTTAAAAGTCTTTGAAAGCTGATCACAGAGCAGTCAAAATAAATGTATACTCAACAGTATTTCATTTATACACAGGAAAAAAAGAAAGGAAATGACATTGATTCACTGAGCTTCCCCCTTTCATATTTAAAAAGAAAACAGAAAAACAAAAAATACCCCACCCACTGAAGATTTAAAATTCTTTATAGGGTTATTTGTGTTCCAAAAGCTCTGCTCACATAAAGTGAGAATGGACTTTGAAAAACGTGATTTCTCTGTATCAAACAAAAAGAAGCATATAGAATAGTGTTGATTTTGTCATTGGAGTTCTATCCCAATGAAGGCTGCTGAATTATAATTCAACTGCAGGGGTTAAAAAAAAAATCACTCAGAAATAAACTGTCTGATTGCAAAGATGGAATAAGACTTGATAAATGCTAGAGATGTTTTACCTCTGGAAGACCATAAAGAAAAGGTTTCCACAGAGCCTTTCATTTTTTCTCCTTTGCCCTTTTCAGGGCTTTTTATTTTCTTCTATTTAGTCATGGCTGGAAGTCAAAAGATGTGGAAAGGGTAGAACTGGCAAATAAATCCTCTAACCTGCCTCCAAGAAAAAGAATTTGTATCCAAATATGCATCTTTACCCTGACACCTTTGGAGCTGTCTCACAGAAAGCTAACTCTTAAAATGATGGCTCATTTCTCTATCCCTCCCCTTCCCCATAATATAGGGGGGGAAAAAAAAAGAAAAAGTCCTAGTTTATGTTCTGGGTGATAAACGGACCTGTTCCTATAGCCCAGCCTCATTACTGATGAGTTGAGAGCTGATCACAAGACTGGAAGAGCAAGTAGCTCCATGATATACTAGCTTTGCACAGGATGCCTGTGAGTCACCAGTGTGATGTAGTCACAGAAATAACTCACGCTACCAGTCACAGTCTTTGCAGACAGTGACAAATATCATGGCCATAGGGCAGGACATAAGGGAGATCATATCTGGACCATGGCATAAGGTGCAGAAGTAGTCACAGTCTGGGAAAAAGGTAAAACTTGGAAGCGATTTAGAGTAAGACTGCATCCCATTAGGATGGTGTGGAAACAAGCCAGGGAGCCTGATTAGCGAATGTCTGCACTGAGCAATGAAGGAGAGCAGTGCTGAAAGCCCTGAGCTGCCACGGACTTTATCTGCTCTAGAAGCAGTACATCACAGCGTGGTGCTGATGGGCTGTATTTATTATCTTAAAGTGCATTAAAGTGGATGAACTGCTTCTGGCCCTGAGCTGGTCTTGCTGCAGCACAACAGGTAGACAGATCAGCTGGAGTCAGCAATACCTCAGGATTCTCTGCACCAAATTTCACTGCACTGCATCGACATCTTCTGTATGAGCTTGGTTTGTGCATTCAGGCATAATGAAAGCTGTCAGGGCATATGATTGCTTGCTATAAATATATCAAAGAGAGGAGGGGAAATGGGGGACTGACACTAGGGCTGGAAAAAATATTTAAATTAGTGGATAACACTGGCACGAAGTCAAACAGATATGAACTAGTTATAAATAGGTTTAGGCTGGAAATTGGAAGACAGTTTCAAACCATCAGAGCAGTGAGATTCTAGAAGGCTTTCCAACAAGAGGAAGAGGACAAAAAAACCTAATTACTTTTAAGATTTCTTTAAAGAAAGGGGAGATATGACATTGCTGCCTGAGGAAACTGGATAAGATTCAGTAGCTCAGGCAGTTCTTCCTAAATTCATATTCCTCTGAACATTTTCCTGCCATCTTATGAGCCCCTTGGTTCTTCGTAGTAGTCACAAGGTTGCCCTAATCTTTTCATATAGCTCAAATCTCTCAAATACTGCACCAGCACTGGGGCCCTCAAACTTCTGTCAGGGAAGAGAGCTGTGCATGTGCACGTAGAACTGCTTGCAGCCACACCAACCACCCAGACATGAGTTTTCATTTTGCTTTTGAGTTTCCATGTTAAGTACAGCCTGAGCTCCTGATTCTTGTGAAATGATGAAAGGTCTCAACTTCACACTTCTTTCAAATGTTTGTCTGCTGGTGTGAACAGAACCTAAGTTGTTTGTGATCTCTCCCCAGCCGGAGTCTTTGCTGCACTTGGTGGAACTGCAGTGCAAAGACCACAACCTCCCTTCCTTGCCTCAGTTAAGGGGTTTGATCTTTCGGAGACCTTTTGTCTTCCCTCACTGGACTCTTGAAGCAAAATAAGAACAAGAATAAAGACCTCTAGCTAAAAAGATTTTGTATCTGTCCAAAAGAGAAAGGTTAGAGTGTGGATCTGTCTGCATAAGAACTTTTCCTCTGGTTTCTTCGTTGCAGCTCACAGTGCTTGATGGAGCTTGGGTTTTTTAAACTTTTTTAAAAGCATCTGTTTCTAGAGATAGCTTTACGTGACAATCTCAGCATCTAGTAAAAATCTTCCTAATCCTCCACCCTGCAGCAAAAAAAAAAAAAAAAGTCTTAAGAAGTTTCAGGTTGTACCTTATGTAATGCAGGAAAACAAAACCACTGCTATCTTCTGTGCTCACAATTCTGCAAGGTCAAACCATGGAGTGGCAGTGCTTCCACACTCCCCCTTCCAGCTGGTGCTGCTTTTATGCTGTGTAATTTAAGAAAAAGAATAAATCTCTACTAATTGGCCTCAAGTTTTAAATCAACTCCAGACTGGTGAGGAATCATTTTTAGGCTAATAAAATTTTGCTCTCACAGTGTTAAGGAGTCCTGAGCCAGGTCTGGTTGAATTCTGTGCTGTACGTGATATGGAAGAAAGGAATGGGAAAAAATTCTGCTCAAAGTGGTGAGAAGAGTGTGCATGAAAAGTACACAAAGCACACAGCCAATAAATGCTAATACTTGCTGTAGGGTGAAATTCTTCACTTTTATGAACAAATATATAGCAATAACAACCATAGCACTACAGAGAATAAATTATTTTGCTTCTGGTTAGAAAATGAAAAGGATAAAATCTGCAATTTATACAGGGGATTGTGTTTGAAGAATACTTAAAAATTACTACTACTTGATAGGTAAATCTAAGAATAACTTCTGTCAAAATATTGAAAAATAAACACTAGAAAACTACAAATTTGTCATTGAAAAGACACAAATATACTTTTTAACTGTTATTGGTTAGATGCACAGGTAAATAGTTCATAATTAATCTCAAATGTTGCAAAATAAATTGTTGTAGGGCTTGGAGTAAAAGTATACTAGCCGCGGAATGTAAGAAACATGAATTTAAAGAATCTTATTCAAGGATTATGTATTAGGACATTTTGATTACAAGAGTTTTCATTTGAGGCCAAAACCTTCATGGAAGACGTAAAAGATGTGAGATTAAAAATGGTAATTCAGAAGAAGGTAGGTATTTCCAGAATAAACAAACCTTTCAATCCCATGTGATTCCATGCTCTTAATACAAAATATAGTTTGCAGTTAATGGGCAAATGAAAATGATGGCTATAAGAGAATTCCTGTACATTTGGAATATATCTACTTCCAAGGTATTCTTAACTGTAAAATTCTATGTTTTCTTCATCTCCTTTGTTTTAAAGACCTCATTCCTCTCATTTCTTCTGCTCTTTCACCAAATGTTGTATAAAAACAAACTTGAGACACAGGAACCTAATTGATATGGCAGAGCTATGTTTGCTAATTCACAACAGCTTAATCATTTCAGGGAATGAGGACTGAGAATTTTTTTAACACAAAGTATTCATAAAACTTAAAATTAGTTCATATTTTTTCCTTCTCTTCAAGATGTTGAAAGGGTTGGAGTCACCAAAGAAGATTTCCTTGGGTAGAGAGCTGAGGAAAGCAACCACAGCCCCAGGGCCAAGAAAGCCTTGGGGAGTGCTTTTGGAAGGGCTGAGAGGAAAAGGGGACAGCAGCACTGTTGTAAAGGAGCTTACCTGGCTTTGCCACACTGGGAGCACAAAAAAGGCATCAAAAAAGTGCATGTGAGACGTGCACTGCAGAATCCCACCCTAAATTGCCAAAAAGACACAAAGGTGCCTAAATAAATGCAGGGACTCCCCATCTTCCAGCATCTTTTCTCTCAGTCAGGGAAAAAGACAAACAAAACTAAACTCATTCAAGTTTTTTTGTTGTTGTTGTTGTTGTTTTTCTCTAGTATTTGCAGCACCATTTGAAAACTGTTTGGTTTCATACCAAAAATACCTTCAGGCATTGCAGTATTTGGGCTAGGTTAATTCCAACCAAGCACTTAAATGTCAATGATAAAATAATCTGGTGGCTGGATGATCATTGTAGGTTGAACTTCATAGCCAGAGGAGAGTGGGATATTTCCAAAATCCTAGTCAGGCGTTAAGTGGGTGACAGGCCTTGTAGAAATGATCATACAAGTAAGGAATGGCCCTTATTCCTACTAAATAAACAGTTGTTGGGAAATAACTTTACCACCCCAGGTTCCACGAATATTTTCTTGATTTCCCAGGCTTGGCTTTCAATGATATAAAACTCATACACTGTATGACTGAATGCAAAAGATTAGTTAAAAAAGTATTTATTTTCTATTTTTTCTGCTATGATCCATTACAAAAAAAAGCATAACAAAAACAAAACAGAAGATAGCATTTTATTAGTGGTACATTAATGAGCTTAAACAACTAGGTGACTTATGCTTGTCACAAATACATATTACAAACAATCACAAAACCTTAACTAAAAATGAAATAAATAATTTGAATAGCTTTTCTTATTTTTTAATATTTATAAAATATATAGCACTTTCTATTACATTTTTTTCAGTCATTTTAATCCATAACAAATTAAAATTTATGGCATATATTGCAAATATGCTAAAGGGATAAGAATAATTAAAAAAACCCCTAAGTTCCTGGAGGTATGAAATAATAAATCTGTTAATGTTTATCAATTTATTATCATATATCCAGATTGTGCATACCCTGCAAAAATAGCCATTTCTTCAACTAATATACATATGTTTCTTTATAGTATTGTAAGTTTTTTAAATATAAAGCTTCATGGATGTATGCTTCTGTTTTACAGTTGTGCCTAATATGCAACTTTCATTAATATATACTGAATATATTCCATTAGTATATACTAATATATGGACA
This sequence comes from Trochalopteron elliotii, assembly GCA_024734555.1. NCBI lineage: Eukaryota > Metazoa > Chordata > Aves > Passeriformes > Leiothrichidae > Trochalopteron > Trochalopteron elliotii. The sequence goes on from JANPWX010000043.1 coordinate 2,230,621, forward strand.
CATGCACACACACACACCCGTCAACACACACATACACACACACACTGTTATATATTAGTATATACTGAATAGAAAAAAAATTTCTATAACAGCTGGGATTCCTGTGGAGAAAGTTGTTGAAAGTGGAAGGCATGTATACCACAGCATGGAAAAACCTGACAAGGAAATGTAAATGAAAGCTGTTTTTTACATTGTTCAATATATTTCAGTAGATTACGCAATGTACTGTAATAATATACAGAATCTGAACAGAAATTTCTTTTTATTCTAATATTCCAATGTTTTTTCTTTATGATTCCAAGAGGATATGAACCACTGTCCCTGCTAAACTTCCTGAAAACGGAGCCAAGCTAGTAGAAATGTGTTAACATTATAGAATTTATTCCAGGAAAATAAAATAATTCCACTTTACAACCCTCCAAGTCAGGAAAGCACTTTAGCACAGATATGACTTTATTTGCTATAACCTGAAAGCTAATCACACACTCAAGCACTCTTATGCTCTTGCCATAATCCTTAACATTGTCCTCTGGCCCTGCACAAGGTTTAGAGGCTCCATTAAGTAGCCAAGTACAGTTTTGCGTCTCTCTGAGCAACGGGAATGAAGGAACATGGAAGTGTGCTTGGGGACCCCAGAGCCAATATTGAGGTGTGTGTTGGTGGCAGATGGGGAGAAAGATGCAGCAAGGAGAGGGCTGACCAGCATGGGGTAGCCTGCTTGCAGCCAATACTGTCCTGGTGTGGTGAGGGAAAAAGTGATGCAGAATAACCTGCTTGGGCAGCATCAGCCTTTTTCAGCTTCATTCTGCCCCTTGCTGCAGCACAGCATCCCCCTTCAGGCACTAAGCTCCACGGGGCTACACTGAGAAGCTTAGATTTTATCTTTTTCTCCATGGTGCACAAGCAGCAGCTGCCACAGCCACAGAAATGGCTGGCATCAGGACCTGGCAGTTCTGCTGATAGCATCTCAGAGGTTTTTTTCCTCTGGACTCATTTCTGCTGGGCTGCATGGTCTGAAAGCCCATCAGGACCTGTAACTGGGATGCTTGCTTAGTGTCATCCTCAAAGAAATCCTCATGTGCTTGATGACTGCTCTGTGGTAAGAAGAATTTCATGAGGGGCTGTAGGCAGAAGCCTGGCTTAAAAAGCACATTCCTGATAAAATGAAAACACTTAAGTAGAAGCACCTCTAGTTCCTTACAGAAAGAGAGAAAGGCAGACACATACATGTGCACCTTCAGAGATCTTAAGCTATATTCCCACCCTTTTGAAGTGTCTGAAGTGCAACCTCAGGCATCTATGACACATACTTAAAATTTTGGAAACTTGAGTGAGTCTTTTTTTTCCCATCATGCTGAACCGGCCAGAGGTGTGAGTCTTAAGCTCAGACTCATAATTGCTGAGACAGAACTTTTTAAAATCAGCTTTAACTTCTTTTCAGACAATAGACTTTTTCAGAGACCAAACTACCACATAAAGAAATAGGAAGTGAAATGCAGGACTTAGTGTTTTAAATGTTAATAAAATTTCCAAAAGCTTTCTTGGAATTGCCAAGAAAGAATGAAAACTGATCTGAATTTCTAAGGGCAACAGCTGTACATTCTCAAGATCTCAAGCCTTTTTAAACATTTTGCCTGATAGAAGAAAGATCTTAAGGCATTGAATAAACTAAACCACATTTAAAGTAACAAGCTGCACTACACGTTTAACCATGCACTTTGAAGTGCTCTGATAAGTCTCTGCATTTAAAATAAATACATATATTTTTGTGGAATCAACAACTAATCTAGAAAACATGATTTTTCATTATTCTTTTCTCAAAGCATATCAATACTGTATATTATTGGTTTGCATTCTTAAAAATTCTAGTTTGAATAGACAAAAATTTAAATGACTGGCTTAAAAAAATAGCCCACTTACAGCTAGCTTTTCTCCACAAAGTTCTTGATACACTTAATTAACATAATAAAATGGCCAACAGCTAAAAAATATGCTGATTTTTATTTCAAAGGTGCCTTTGTGCTACTGGAATGCAAAGCTCTTTTGAAAATCTGTAACTGTTATTTTTAAAAAGATGCAGAAAATGAAACGTTCATTTACTGATGAAATCAAGAATAAATGTATTTAAATTGGTAACACTTCCATAATAAAATTATGCTAACACTATAACCTAGTATATGATTATTTCTGTGAAGATCAGATAATCTAAAATTCCCATCATAAAGCAAACCAAATCAACGCAAATATATTTAGTTATACTTAAGAGTACATAGTTTTGGTATACTATATAACATCACTTCAATAGGCACAGTACTATAAAGAATTTTCTTTATTAAACTTACTTGAAAATATCATGACATAAAGAGAACAAATTACATATTATGCTATGGATTGGTTTGTTTACTCTTTCTTGTTAAAATATTTGCTTTCACTTGCGTACAGATTTTTAGCAAAAGCTGATGGCTCATTATAATTCTGTTCTTTCATTGTCAGTAGGCTGTGTTGACTTACAAAAACGCTTGTATTCATTAAATATTATGTGTGAAATGACAGGCTGCAACATAAAGCCTGAGTTTTGACATATGCATATGGAGTTCACTATGCTTTAAATGTACGTATTTAAATGCAAAATGTAGCCATTTAGTATGTTTTTAAATTTTATTTTGGCATTTCATGATTAGTTATAACACAGAATTTAAAATTTTGCCTCTTTGGTTCAAGACTGACTTTCTGACCAAGTTTCTCTACAAGGGCAAGGTTGGTTGCAGAGGCACCTCTGGATATTCTGTGAGGTCACTGCACAAACCAACACTGACCTGCAGTCAAAGCTACAACATTTTATATTCTCTCAATAACACTTTTCTTCTTGAAAATAAAAGTCTTTATGAAGCCCCACTAGTTTACCTCCTTAGAAAAACAACAACAACAAAAAAAAACAATTTACAGGCTAATGTGTTTCTTCAATGTTCTGTATTTAATGCCCAGTTGCAAAAGTCTCAGTGATGAATGCAGGTGTTCTACAAACAGAATTCTTGTCAGAGATCTTCAGGATACCCTGGTAGAGTCCCAAAAGGTCATGTCATTAACTCCATTCTGCACAATGAGCATTCTTGCTTAAATTCTTTGTGGGGGGCTTTCATACAGTGCAATTCCTTCGTCTACAGAAATTTGCAATGACATACTTTGTGCTGGTTAGGGTAAATGTTATGCTTATTCAAGCATGTCTCTTAAACATCCCTCAGATTCAGCGATGCAACTGCACATCACATGAACACTTGAAGGAATAACATTCAACTGACATCTGACCAGTTCCAGACTCTGCTATTGGCAGCAGAGGTGGTAGCACATGGTCACTGTTGTGACAGCTGAATGCCACAGCAATGCACTGAAATAGAGGAGATTATTTGGGAGCACTGAAAACTGTCATTAAAAGGTATCAGGCTTCTCTTTTCAGCACTGTCAACACTGCCAAAATTTGTGTTTCCAATATATGCTTTCTAGACAAGGGCAGTGCCTGAGCTACCATTGCTAAACTTCTTAAACTGTTATAGTTTTAGATTCAAAATATCTGGGATTTGTGTCCCAAGCTCGACATCCTATGGACAGCCATGGTAGTTTTATCTGTCCTTCAGATGTGACCCCCTTATTTAGGGACAATTCTTATAAAAAAGTTCATGGTGGTGTCTGTGAAAACGCTGGGTTTTGATGCCACTTGGAGTATTTAATAACGGGATTGTTACATCATTCCACTGAATTTAGGATGGAAAATAAATGTGTAGCCCTTGGAGGTGTACTAATAGGAAGTACATGTGTACCAGAAGACATTCGAAAGTGATAAAAGAGTTCCCCTCCCCCAAATATTTTCAGATTCTTTGGAAGTAGTATCAAATTAGATCAGCTATATTTCAAAACAATGTTGCTCTCACACTTGTAAATCCAAATATTTCTAATGCAAAGCAAAAAAACCAGAGATATGACTTGCTCCTACATTTCATTCTTCTTTTGTCCCATCCTTGCATTTTGAACTGTTCCTATTTGAATAAGCCCTCCTCTGGCTTCACTTTTGAAGTATTAATCATGGTGACACATAGAAAAGGATGTGAGATAATTAGTTTTTTTGCTAAACAAGGAAGATAGACTTGTTAGTAGCACTTGTGAGGTAGAGCCACTAAGTGGTGGGGGGAAAAAAAGCTAGTTTTGATTTTAATAAAATAAATAGAAACCCCAATAACTACTACTGAAATTTATACCTTTTTCCATCATCTTCACTGGTGTGTCTCATTGTGCAAAATTAAATTATATTATATTATAAAATTTCAATTAAACAAAGCTATTAATTTTAAATTTAAAACTCCTTTATATTTCATCATTAAATGATACTCTGAAACTAGTACTTCATCCAGAGTGATGCAATGGTCTTAAAATACAAAGAAATTATGCATTCTGTAATGTATTCTTTATAGATTATTCAATTTATTCCTGTATTTTACTATCTATAGATATATATATAAAATAACTTATTAAGAATTCAAAGGGTAAAATAATGTTTCAAGCATAATGTAAATGTCTATTTATTGAGAGTTTAAATGGAACATAAGTTCTACCTATGATGTGAAATAAAGGTTAACCATGGAAACAATATATTAGGTAGGTTGTCTGAAACAATTTCAAAATCTTGTGAACGACTGTTAAATTTACGGTATTTAATTCTTAACAAAAAAAAGGAGGAAATAAATAGATGATAGACTATTTTTTTTTACTTGCACTTAATTTATAAGTAAAATTAAATTCATATGCCATTATTTTTACTTGAAGAAGAGGGACTTATCTATGAAAAAGTGTTTTTTCTCTTTGTGGCGTGTTTGTACTGTTTTCTTTTAAATGAACCAGATCAGTATGGCTATATGTTTGCTGTTGCTACTGTTAGATGAAGAGAACAGAACAGAAAAAGTAGCATGACGCCATGAACACAAGTATGGATTTACAACAGTGCTTAAAGTGCTTTCTTATTTGAGGAGGTACTTACAGAAATGTATTTCCATGCTTATTTCCTTTGTCACCATGTACTATATGCTTGCGCTCATTTATAATATAATGATAGGGCATTATGTTCATACTCAGAGTTCAGTATATTGTCATAAAAACATCTGAAAAGAGGAAAATGACAATTCTATTTGTGTATTATTACAGCAATTTGAAAATTTTATTAAATACTCAAGTGCTTCATTTCGCCATTTATTCCTTTGCTTCCAACGTTGCTTAAAGCACTATGTAAGTACAAACAGATAATACTAAAAGCATATCCATCCTATTCTGGGGTTTTGACTAGGATTATTTACTGATGTCTTGCAGAACCGAGATGAAATTAGGATCCCATGTGACCATTTATCTGCTGATGCTGCAAGATGTCTTGCCTCCAGGACTGCTTTCCACATACATGGTTCACCAAAAGTCTAAATCTTATGAATATTTATACATTTTTATGTCTCGTTGTTAAGTGGCAGTGCTGTCATGGGGGATGTCAAGTAGTATACTTTAATTTGCCAGTACCAGATGTCGTAGGAGCAGCAGAAGTTGTGGCTTGGCTGCCTACATACAAAGGGTCCAAACAAGCCACTTTGGCTGCAAAGAATGAGTGAATACAGTGAAGGACTGCAAACAGGTTAGAAAACTCCAGCTCCTGGAAGTGAAAAAAAAAAAGAGATTAAACATGAAACAGAACACCCCAGGTGCAAACATGTAACCAGGAATAAACCACTACTCCAACAGCAATAATTTTAATAGCTTGATGCAATTCTGCTAATGTGCATTACAGTTCTCCATTATAAGGGTCTTAGATATTGAAAATGGAACATTCCTTAAATAATTGCTTGGAGTTAAGAAGGATAAATTTCTGGATTAAGTGCCTCCATAGAAATATGAGATCCTATTAGCTAAAGGGGAAAGAAAGTGACACTATATAATTTTTATTTTGCCTCAGGTTAATGCAAATCTGGAACTTTTGCAGGTTAATTTAGACAGAAACTTTATGGCTGCGCTGTAACAGTCTGCACACCTCTGGACTACTACTATTTAAACAATGTACCCACAAAAATGAATAATGTTGAGTTCCACATTTGTTCATCATGTCTCCTCACACTATTAATCAGCTATTAAATCACATTATTAAACAGCTATTTTCTTACCTGATTCTTTAATATATATATTAAAAAAGAGAGGACATATTTCCAAACTGTGCTACTATCACAGTGATAATTTGGATACATTATTGGACCAAAAAAGGAACATATTCTGTTTTCAATTTATTAGGAGTATTATACAAATTCCTTATTTTTCTGCTTTAATTTGTATTTATTTATAGCCCATTCAGCATGTGATTAGACTAGCTGGGACTTTTTTAGACTCCACTAGAGAGGAAATAAATAAAAACTACACTTTTTTGCATACATAAATATGCTTCTTTAGGTTTAATTGACTTTATCTGATCAATTTTTTATGTTAACTTCAGTATATGTTTTTAAAGCCGGTATTTAATCAATAAATATCTCTTGTATTTGAAAGCAATTACTCAGGTACTTCAATACATATAAGTCTAGGGAAAGTTGTACAGATTTTACATCTTTCTGCTTTGATTCACTGCCCATACAGATTTTTTTACTGCAACATGAAGCCAATAATTGGTATCTGTGGTATACTCTACTTCTCTTTCTGTCTTCATTGATATTTCCAGGCTATGTAGTGCCAGGGTTTTGCTCTTTTGTCCAGAAGAATATTGAAAATGTTGTAAATTTAACAAAAATTGCTAAATCTCTCAAAACGACATCAAACTGTGATTTTCTGCCTCTTGAGATTTCCTGGAAGACACTGCTTCATGGAATACATGGAGGCACTCACAAATCCCTCATGGGTGAGGGACAACAGCGTGAAAGCAGATAGCTGGATGTTCAGAGTGTCCAGTGATGTACTGAAGCTTTGTTCAGGTCTCCTACAGCCTCAGCAGATGTCCTTCAGACACGCTCAGAAATAAATTTATAACATCCCATGAGGTTCTTTAAATTACCCTGACGACCAATTCCCAATAAAGAAGATAAAATTTATGCCAAGTTTCACAAACCTGCTAGCTGTGTCTATATAGAAATATAATCCATTTAGAGACACTGTCAGTTTAAACCAGGAGAGAAGGGCAAATTTATCACTACATCAAAGTGGATTTTTTCCTCCCTCAAATTTCAAAATAAGAAAATTTATGATAAATAAGAAAACAGTGGACATTCAAAGATGAGGAAACAAAGAATTATGGAAGCTATTTCAAAATAACAACTATGAGTCATTGGAATTAAGTTACTTTTCAGTTAACTTCATTTTATTAATATATTTATTTACCCTTTTAGTACTATAAAAAAACACCTGAAGCTTAAGACAAGGGACTAAATATTTAGTGGAACCATGAAAGATTTTTAGCATCAATTGCATATATTATCTATAGAAAGACCACATTTCCCCCTATGTCTCAACAAGATAACCATATTAAAACAAATGTCACAGTTTGAGAACAGTTCAAGTCAATTAGGTAACACTACAAGCTGAACGTTGTTACTATCATAATTACAGCTACTGGACACTGAATTTTTACAGTGCATGAGTATAATTACTACCAAGAGTTATCACAGGTGTTTTGTTTTTGCAATAGTAACACATCAGAAATATCCACTGCTCAACTGACCATCAAGGGAAATGGGTGGGGCAACAGAACAGCCTCTGAAGGTCCCACTTGTTAATTATTATCAATAGTAATGACACAACATGGAAATTACCTTGACTGCAAAGAAGAGCACTAAGAAGTCAGCAAGTGCTCGGTTATTATTTGCAATGAAACAGTATTCCTATTTCAATCAAGAGATGCATTTTTAACTGGAAATTAAAGCAATGTGAAGCGCAGTAGGCTGACTGGTACGTGGCAAGTACAGGCAGGTCTGATTAATGGCTGCAACTCAGTTCCCAGAAGCCTGATTGATGGGAACAGGATCTATCAGGAACAACACTTTTCAGGCAGATTAGCCTAATCACAAGAAACCTTAACAAACAGATACAACTGCATGTAGTGCTGCTGACAGACAAAACACGCCCTCACTTCTGCTGGGATCTCGCACTTTTAGGTGCATCCAGGTCAGCACTACAGCCAGCAGACAGAGGGGAACCCACACGCTCTTGTACACCCCCAGCCACCCTGGTTGTTTCTGTACACACTTTGTCCTCAGTCATACTTTTGTCTGAATACACTTTCCTCTAGGCAGGGTAGGGGATACTGCACACACAGTCTGGATGAAGTTTCAAGTGAACAAACAGATAAACCCTAAGAAACCTGAAAAAAATATGCAGTTAAGCCATTGAAGTTGATACCAGTAGGGAAAGTCACATGCTCTGAATCCTCCAAAAAGCAAAGAAATCCTAATTTAAGCCACACCTACTTGTCCATGTACAAGTACATAATTTACTATTATTACAATTTCCAGACTGTTTCCTGTACACGTTGCTAAGACCCTAATCTCCCAGGAATAGCAGTGTATCCCCTGTCTTCAAATTGTCCTTCTAAGCTACCTCTTGATTCAACTGCTCTCACCCTTCATTGCTGTCATTACACCAGACACTTCCAGATTATTAACCTGAACATTTGCAGCTCCTGCTGAGGACAACGTAAGTGGGCAAAAAAGTATGTGAGAAAGATGCAGTCATTGAGAAGGTCAGAAGTATACCAGAATTTTAGTAGCCTTTCACAAAGGAAATCTGGATTGAAAAGACAGAGAGGGAAAGAGAAAACAGAGAGTTTCGCCAAAAGAAAACAAACAAACCCCAGTAATCCCTTATTGCATTGTATTATATATATATTATGTAGTATGATACAACTACAGAAATGATACATTTAGAAAATCCAGCAATTGTATGTTTGGAAGTACCCATGGTATATTTTTAAAAAAACCCTTCTCTTTCATCCAGATATATAAACTGCTCATATGGGAAGATATTTGTTCATCAAAAGTGGAGTTACATGGTCTCTCTATATTGGCAAAGAATCTGATCTAAAATAGATATTTGACAAATAATCCATGTACAAGACATGGTGAAACTAAAAACTGAACCACACAAACCAACACAAGTCAGAAATCTGAACTCAAAACTTCAGTAACTGCAACTGAGCAATCACTCTATAAAAATCTTAAGGATGCGTACTTATAATCCATTTAAAGATGTTATCTAAATGTGAAGAGCACTGTGATGCTCACAGAAAAACTCTCAAGGCTAAGAACAAGGATTAATTCAAAGCTGCATTTTAGAGAACAGACTTGAAATGAGCAGAAATGTCTGTCTGGAAAATGAGGCAAGCACCCATCAAGTCACCTTGTAACAGTAGAAAGTGGGTATTTTGTTCAAAGTAATGTGATCAGTAGTCATTCAGGATATTTAGATTAGATTTCTATACAAGATAATTTCAAGTACAAATTAATTGGCATTAATTAATACTAAGGTAGTATTAATTACTAATGAGATTAATGCAAAATCCTTGGAGTTTAACTTCTTCTTTGGCTGATACCATATCTGTGCCTTCTTTGGTTTTCCATATTCAAATAGATGAGGACAATTGACTGGACCTTCATTTTGATAAACTTATCTTTGTACCCACTTCAATTTTGTACTGCTTATTTTAGGAGTTCAGCCAATCTGTGAACAAAAGCTCACCTGATGCAGCATAGCAGTGTGGCCTTGCCTCAGTTTTTCTGAGAGAACTGGCGTGCTGCAAGTTGGAGGAGGTGAAAGCACAGACTGAAGTGTAGCTTTTGAGCCATACATGTTTTACCATGCACAGAGACCCTCAGTTTCCAGTTTGGTGAGAATTCAAAAAGGTAATAACATGCCGATTTTTACACACATCACTTCTATGTTTGGAGGCATATGTTCATATCTCAAAAAAAGAACTCTCAGAGATTTGAGGTACTCTTCCTTTTTGTCAGAAAAGCCTAGTACTTAGGTAAAATTGAAGATCACAGCACTCTGAATTTATTATAGAGTCCTTAGACTGTGTATCACCTTTGGAAGCTGCTGTGGTACTTAAACTACAGCTAAACAAAGAGGTGAACAGATAAGTAGCTAGACAGGAAGGTCTAAGTGAATCCCCTCTGGGCCTTGCATATGCAGAGGAAGCTTTGCCCTTCTGTGCTTAGGTTTGTTTGTTTTTTAACCCAAGCCAAATAGCTCAGTAAGAACAAATACAGGCACACATTGGCTCCACATTCTGTCAAGGTGACAGCTCTATTTTGTAGCTCTCACTCGTAAAAATTTTGTCTCACTGAGCAAACTTGTGCAATATCTCCTGCTGAGCGACAGCTGGGAAATAACCTACAGATTGGAATGTCTAAGGGGGCATCAGTGATTAATGTTGCCCTTAAGTGGTTTTCTTGTCAGAAACCACTTAGACCTTGCCATAGATACCTTTTAAGTTAGGTGTTTGCTTTAAGGCACCCTGCCATAGACCCACTGGTGTGACCTATGGTAATTATTGTTCAGATTTTTAGACTGGAACTGCTTCAATCCATGAGGAAGCACTTCTTTTATTCTACTTTATATATCTTCATTGTAACATGATTCAACTTAGAGAGAAGCCAAACAAAAGAATGAGTACAATGTCTCTACAGGAAAAAAAAAGGGCAGTATTTGAAATGTTTAAATACCTAAAATTATTTTAAAGCTGAAAAGAACTATACTGGGAAATAAGCTAAATTGTAACTAAATCCATAGCACATGCTGTATGTCTCAAAGCAGGCCATTTTGAATTTTTTAAATCAGGCATGAAGTGAACAATTAAAAATTTTGACAATATTATAAAAAATATTAGCTATTCAGCATCACTAAAGGACTTTCTTTCACAAAGGAATATGAACTCTGGTGGAAAGTATTTTTCTAAAAAACAAAATAAAAAAAAAAACCCTAAATGATGAATGTATGCGGTACTGGACTTTATCCCAAAATGTATTTTTCCTAGATTTTTCTAACATGAACACTGATATCTCTGTATATTCCACCAGAATACAGAGGAGATGCTGGACAATTATGAAGATAGTACAGCCAAAATTTAAAATGTTGATGCATACCTATTTTTTCCCAAGCAATGTATATCTAAAAGCTGGAACACATTTCTAGAATAATAACAAATTTATCTAAGTTTGGATCAAAATTCAATAGCTGACCATTTTGCCATTTTTGATTCTACAGATCATGAATAAATGTTCTAAAGGGTATTATCACACAGGTTCAACATGCCATAATCCCACACATCTGGAAAAACATGAGATACACAAAATGTTCCGCATTATAAATGAAGGAAGACAGGAAGAATTTTGATTTTGGTAACTCAAATTTTTCTGTGAAGCTATTATATAGAATCATAGAATCATTTAGGTTGGAAAGGACGTTTATTGAGTCCAGTTGAGTCCACCACTGCCAAGTCCACATCTACATACCCACACCATCCCTCTGGGAATGGTGATTCTGTCGCTTCCCTGTGCACCCTGTTCCAATGGTTGACAATCCTCCTGGTGAAGACATTTTTCCTAATATCCAACCTATACCTCCCCTGGTGCAACTTGAGGCCATTTCATCTAACTGCTTGTTACGTATGGGAACTGCTTCTTAGGTATGGCCGACCCCACCTGGCTACAATCTCTTTCAGGCAGTTGTAGAGAGCAATGGGATTCCTCCTGAGCCTTCTTTTCTCCAGGCTAGACAACCCCAGTTCCATCAGCTGATCATCATCAGACTTGTTTTTCAGACCCTTCACCAGCTCTCTTGCCCTTTTCTGGGCTTGCTCCACCACCTTAATGTCTTTCTTTTAGTGAGTGTCCCAAAACTGAAAATAGTATTTGCAGTGTCTGGAAAGTTACCTGCTATGCCCTGCTTCCACACTGCTGCTTGGGAGTGAAGAAGTGAAGAGCCCTAATACATTGGTGCAATGGCTCCTCAAATTTTTGGTTTTATTCTCTTCTGAGTTCTCCTCTCACTACATTCTGATTATTCCCCATGTACTACAACTCTGTAAAAAAGAATAGAATCATTTTCATAAAGAAAATGTTACAGCAGTGGGTCTCCAGGCCAGCTGCAAAACAGGGCTGCATTTAACAGGTGATGATAGCTGTGGCATGAATATTCAACACAACCTTTAACAGATGTTTTACAAAATTTCCATCCTCTGATTTCAAATGAAGCCTGCATACAGTATTCATGGAATCTGGCATTACAAATATTTCTGAAAATCTGATTAACATTTCCTAATGACTCAACAGTTCTGCAAATAGCTAAACCTCTAACTCATGAATGTAAAGCAAAAAAGTAGACTAGACGGTTCCACCTCTCCTTATGATGAATAGTGCTTTAAATCTATGAAAGATGTAAAGGACCCAGAAGGGAGTTATCCACAAAATTGTAAGCCAGCCACTGTTGAAAATATACGACCCAAGAACCTTCACATTCATTTTACAGACACATTTATCTACATTTTTTAGACTAAGCAACATACTTAATATGTAAACAAATTGGAATGGATAGAAGTGCTCATTATAAATGCTACAGCACCTTCCAAAGAGAATATAACCCGACATCTTTGCATATAGTTGATATGATTTGATCACCAAGAAACTTAATTAAAATTAAGAAATTTTTATTTCCAAATTGAGTAATGTGGAAGTTTAAATCTACAGTAAACCAGGGAATATGACAGCATATTAATAAGCATGGTAGCAGGTTTGCATAATACTCTGGCTTCATAAGGTGTAAGGTAGTATTTCTACCTTAATAAAAGCTTGGCAGACTTTTCTAGAACTCAATTTGAGTGGAAATAACAATAGGTACAATGAAGGCACCAGGGTACCTTTAAGGTTCATGTATGTCCAACATACTTATGTATCTGTAAGTGATTTATATGACAGATACAATTTAAAACAAGGAAAAAATAATTTTTTTTCAAAATCTAGACCTTATTCTTCGGTTTTATTTTTTTAAAAATGTAACTCAGTATTAAAAATATATTCTGGTTTTACCAGTTTAAAAAAAAAAACAAACAAAACCCCCAAAATCCCTGAACACCCCAACAGTGTGCCATTCTTGGACCCCCATGAATTTTTGTTAGTGCTAAAATCATGTCTTAATATGACAGCAATAGCAGACAGATATTAGAAAAATAATGATGACATTTATCCTTCGTCGGTACATAAGAGCAGGATGAAAGTTTAAAATTACCTCCTTAAGACAAAATCATCCTCATGACATTACATTAAACTGGATTGTGTTATTAGACGTGAAAAAAAGTTCTGTAGTACTAAACATATCTCTGAAGGAAATCAGAGATAAGAAAATATTTAAGCTGCAGCAGAACACAAAGGTATCAAAACCATGGTCCCCACATTTTATTGCTGTTGATTTAATGGGAGCTCTTACATACCTTTATTTTATTAAGTAAAATGCTCAAAATCAAGCAAATAGCTCCTGAGTAGAAAATAATTACCATCAAGCACAAAGAGACATGGAGGAAGATGTTCAATGTAGCTACTGGCATTTGAACATACAACTATCTCCAAAACAATGCATTCTTTTCTTTACATATTTTATGATACTCTACATATTTAGCACTTATAGACAATTGATTTAACCATTTCCTTTTTGCTCATGGAACCATACTGTTACCACATTCATTCAGCAGTTTTGTCTCTGACACAGTCAGGAAAAGCAATATAATAAATGCTTAAAAGCAAAGCTTAGACACTGACAAGTAAGTAGTCTTTACATTTACACTTAAATTTGGATTCTAGTCAAAAAAGAACTTTGACCCACGCTCTAAGGCGGTTCCAACCATCATAGACTTGGGGAGATCACTTCTCACACTCATTGGGATAGTAAATGCCCTTATTCTCAGAAGAATAAGCTTAAATCTCTCATGGCTACTGTTTTCATTAATTAACTCTTGAATGCACAGTTGGAAATACAAATTTCATGATTTTGCATTAGACACACACACAAAGCTTCAGTCTTGTTGGGAAACACGTATTTAATCCACGCTTTTTTTTTTTTCCTCTGACACATAAAAACAGATTTTTGACCTTTGCTGGGTTTTGTTCCCAGATTGACTTAAGGATATATTTTCCACCATTTCTTCATGATACAATTATAAGGTGAAAAACAGGATACTCAGCTTTCAGACAGCTTTATCACAATGACAAAGAGGAGAGCTGGAAAACATGCCTGAACCTATATATACCATAAGTCCTGTATTTTCTTATTTTTAAATCTAACTACATCTTTCAAAAGACATTTTAACTAGATAAAAGTAATTTGTTCAGTTTTCTTCAATTTCCTTGGTTTTCTTTGCATTCTTAGTGCATTAACCTAATATTTCCAAGTAACTTAGTTCACTATACTTCCCCTCTCCCCTAGCTGCTTTGAAAATTGTATATTGCCTTTATACAAACAATGTACAGTTTTTACCTTTGCTTCGATTTGTTTAGTATCTTGGTTTTGGAACAAAAATTTGATTTTGCTCTTCCCATCATCTGAAGAACCTTTGAGCTGGGAAAACTTGTACCTCCAAAGCACAGCCTAAAGGGAAAAAAAAAAAACCAAACCAAAATATAAAAAATCATACACAAGTAAGTCAATGTAGTTATAACTGAAAATTGTATTAGATATAGCTGATCACCATCCAAGGAAAGTTTTAACACCTCTATGGTACATAATTAAATAAATGTAGTGTTCTGTGGTCAGATGTTCCTTCAATCATATGGATATATTATATTTTGGCAGTGCTTGAATAACACCTGTCAGACTAAATTTGTGAAATTTACTCTGAAATTTCTTTATCTATATTTAATACTGACTGAACAAAAAAGAGAAGGATTTTTTTTTACTGATGATCTGTGGAATCCCTACTCTATCTGAAGTGTTGATCTGACATACAAGTCTCCTCTTTCCATACTAAAAAAATCTAGTATTAACAAAAAGGGCATATCATACTAAAAACAAATATTTATTTTGTTAAAGAATAAAACAACAAAAGAAAGGTCTTTAATGAGAACATATTTTGAATTTATTTATGAGAGCTCTAGTGAGGAATTTGAGCCAATCATTAGTTCTAACCATATCAGTGACCTTTCAAGTAATTATGAATTACATTGTGTCTTGTTGAAAACGACATAATATTTTACAAAAAAATACACAATTAATAAAATTTAGAGCTATCTAGAAAAACACCTCTTTAAAATTATATCTAGAGTGGATTTATGTAGAAAAAATAATTTTAAACTACTTTGCTCAAAAATGGAAAAGAGCTATTTTTGTGGTAAGTTTTTTCAACCTCATTTAAAGATATCCCCCCACCCTCCAGATATTTTGGATTGTTAAAAATTTTCATTATGATTCTAATAGTATTTCACATAATTAGGAAGTCATCATCACTTACACTGTACTGCTACTTTAAACAACATTAATTTCACAGGCATCGGACAACACAGAAACTTAAGGAAACCCTTTTGTCTAAGGGTTTGTAAATTACTTCCTTTCAGTAGTGTAGGATGACACTTCCATCTCTGCCCTTAGTCTTCATCTCTGAATGATTTACTGTCTACTGCAAATTAAACAGAATATGGGGGAGGTCAAATTTTTAACTGTCCTAAATCCATGTAGGCCCCTTTGCTTCAGGATGTGTTGGTCTCTATGTCAAAGACGGCAAAAATCTCTACCCTGCACCAAGCTGAATAAAGTTTGTTGTGTTTGTCTCAGCAACCTGATGAAAAAAAAAAAACCTACAAGGACAGCATCTTAACTGTGCACTACACACAAAGCAAGTGCTAGAATTTTTCTTCAAAATTGTCTCTATCGAGTTGCCCCTTCCAGATAAAAAAAGGGAACCCTAGCCTCAGCACCACTTTCATTCTCTGTGAGTATATGACCAGTGAGCTCCCATCTGCCACAAGCAGAGTTAAGGACATTCTGTTTCACAGAAATTAGAGTAATTCCGCAGTTTATGTGAAAATATATCCTATTTGTTTCAAATGTTGTTCTACTGAGTCCACCAATCTGTGCTACAGAAAATAGAATAGTTTCCCTCATTTCTATGTGTGTGAAATTCCTTTGACATTGTTTGATCAAGGATGTTTCTTTATATTGAACAAATAGTGAGGTAAAAACAAAACAAAGCAAAGCAATCCAGTGCATAAAATCATTGAGGTGGCTATATTCCTACCTGCTTTGTAAACTCCTTTTTTTTTTTTACAGATCTACAAATTCAACAAATCTTGTCAGAAGATCAAGACCATTGCCTTTCTGCAGGGACAGCAAATCTACTTAGGTATGTCATTTCCTGGATGAGAAATCTAAAGGGCACTGATTGTCTCTTTATCTCAGGAGAAAACAATCAAAGCAACAAGCTATCATCTTTCTCTTCTCTGACGATACATGGAGAGGCCAGGAGAGAGATGTAGCATTAACAAGGACCCTTAGATGTGCAGGCAAAATCCCAGGGTACTTGGCCTTATTCCCAGTCAGATTAAGTTTGAATGAAGATGAAGGATGTATAGAACTGAGGTACTTTGACATTTCCAGGCAGTTCTGCCATGCGCTTCATTCCCATTCAGAGGAAAGAGAATGACAGTCACACCAAACCTCAGGCACGACTCAGGAACACACTTCAATTTATGAATAACATTGGTTTTGGAGACTCCTACTTGGCAAGGGCTCTTACTTAAGAGCACTGCAAAATCAGGTCTATAGTGTGGAGAGAACTAATCCCAACACAAATGCACTTCAACATCAAGATATTAAAACAAGCTCCTAGAACTGACAGTCTCTGCAGAGACAGTTAAACACCGTTTGTCTAAAGTGTAAGGAATAGAAAGGCTATTGAAAATCCATGAAATGATTCCCACATGAAAGAATTATCTGCCCCTTTTGAATGACCTTTAACAAACTGTGTACTCTTTCCCTCAAGGTTGTCCACATGAGGGAGAGATCATTTGCAAAAATAAGAATAGGGAAATGTTGTGAGCTTTAATTTATTAAGTCAGGAATACAACGTATTTCAAGCTAGTCACCCTGGCTATTTCTTTTTCTAGAGAATCTCTGAATAACAAATCCCACATCCTGGTTTAAAATGGAGAGAACTGATTCATTATGGTAGAGTCTGGATGTGTGTCTACTTCAATATACCATACTACATTAAAAGTGTAACAGATAGCTTAAACCACTTAAACTACACGTTCAAATTCTAGATAGCAAAAATTGGGTAAATTAGTTAATCATATGACCAGTAAGACCCACTTAAGTCCTTTCTCCTTTAATCCTTTACCAAAGAGGCTGAAGTGCTGCCCTGTGTAGCCAGAACCGCACATTTTGGATGAGCAGCACATGGATAAGGGATGCAGAATGTTGTGACTGCAGTCACATCACTCTTATAATAAAGTATCTTGGGGATCACTGGATTAATTCCTCTGGTTGCATGTGTTCTGAGTGTGGTTCTTTTCTTCTTTTCATTTTCATTGCTGCAACATGCATGAGCAGTGAACAGGGACCAGACCTACCCTCTTTCAATACCCTTTTTCAAACTGTATACTTTATAATGCCAAAGTAAGAAAGGAGAGACCAGACCTACCCGTCTGAGCACCAGTTTCACACAGATGTGCAACTAAAGCAGTGAAATTAACTCATGAGAGAGAGAGTTTCTTGTGTTATCTTTCATGATCCCATGGGCTGACTTCAGTGTTACAGTGTTCACTGTGGTGACTCTTCCAAATTCTGATTTTAAAGGCTAATTCTACTGCATAGTTATTCTTGGGAATGCTGATCTACACCACTGTCAGAGTAATTTTTTTTTCATGGTTTTGAATATCAGAGTTCCTCAAAACCATTTGCCTCAGAAAGTTTACATAGGCGGTTATAATTTTGTACAAATATATTTATATGCATATTGACTCTTAACAAATAAGTACATTTGTAAAATATGCTGGCTTTTTTTGAAAATTGTCAAACACCTACATGTGTGTCACATAAAATATTTCTAAATTAGTTTTCAGGAATTATGAAATATAAGCAGAAGTACTTACTGGTTTGAGGATGCAGTGTTATTGAGCTAAACACTCATAGGGCTACTTTCAGCTGACAAAAACAGCCTGCTCTCTTCAAGTACTTCCCTCAGTAACTGTGCATAATCTGCATCACTGAGAATATTTTACAGGTCTATATACAGCATTTATAGGAAGCAATAAATTTTTGTTTGCCCTAAAATAGATTTGACAGGTGGACCAGGTGCAAATTCCTTTTAAAGCACAAATTGCAACCAAATTAAAAAAGATTCTCTTGCAGACAGTGGCATCAACTACACACCAAAAATACGACCAGTGCCACAGTTTGCATACTCCCAGTGTGGTTGCAGAAAATCTAATGTAATTCATCTATGTCTTGAAAAATGCACTGTAAGAAGACAATCTCTTTGAACAAATACAATATGTATCATGATACATAAAACTGAAAACAACAAATAAGATATAAATCCTTTCCCCAATTATTATTCATATATTGCTTAGGCTGCTTTTTGCATTTTTCCCCATTTAATAAAATTAACTTCAAAGAATACCAGAATGCAATGCAAACAAATAAACTGTGCAGACGAGCTGACAAATTAGATTTAAGACTGCTCTTGAGATGCTATTAAATTATTGTAATAACAGATCATCAAAAAGCAAAATCCTGTACTCACTGAAATTAACAGGATTGTTTTTCCTGTGACGTATCTGGCACCAAGATTCTTTACCAGTACTTTTTAATGAGAAATATTTTATTTATAAGTAATCATCTAGGACTCATTTGTGCTAGTCTTTGCAAACAAATTACTGCCTATTATCTTCTGCTAGTGTTGTTCTGCTATAATTAAAAAAGGATGCTCTCTGCCTGCATATTTTTATTTTATAGTTGTTACATAAATGCAACATATAAATGACACATGGAAGAAAAGCCATTGACTTCTATACCTGTAATACAGTCACACAAATGAAGAAAATCATATTGTTTCTATTCTTAGCAATAGAGCTAGATGTAGAACACATATTCTATAAGACATCTTAGAAAATACTTTCACATTCATCACTATATGTCAGTTTGCTACTCATTCCCAGAATCTTGGACTAACCCCCATACAATTTTGGTGAGATGACACCAAACAAAATCAATTTCCATCTAGGTAGTGACATCATAAATGTGGAAATACATCATAACTGTAACTATCTTTGTTTGGTCTATGACTAGGAATATTCATTAGAGTTTTTGTTTTGTTTTGGGTCAAGGAGTTTGTTGTACTCCTAAATAGAGACCAGATTATCAAACAAATACAGAATAAATAGGCGACTGTATTTTTACTTACCATGCTCTAAGGAATATTCATAGAAATGTGAATGTCTGACTAGTCCATGGCTCTGGGATAGATATATCATTTAGGATACAGAGGGCATTATGCACTGGCACTAGGAAAGAAAATGTGTATTTTGTCAACATAAGAATCTCCAACCAGAACAGATTTAATTTGCGTCCTGTGGGTTCAGCAATGAATTACCTTCAATTTATTATTTAAGAGTTTTTTCTCTTCTGTGTCAAATTATCCACTGCAGACCAACTCTCTTCTTGCAGAAAGACTATTTACACTTAATAAACTTGAGCAATAGTGTTTGCACCACATACTACAACGTGCCAGTGAAGCCACATGAGGATCAGCTGAGGTAACTTGGAAAAGAAACCAAGGGAAGACCTCATCACAGTCTACAGCTTCCTTGTGAGGGAAAGAGGAGGGGCAGACACTGATGTCTTCGCTGTGGTGACCAGTGACAGGAACCAAGGGAATGGCCTGAAATTGCGTCAGGGGAGGTCTAGGTTGGACATTAAAAAAAGATTATGCACCCAGAGCGTGGCTGGGCACTGGAACAGGCTCCCCAGGCAAGTGGTTACAGCACCAAGCCTGACAGAGCTCAAGTCATACAGTGCTCTCAGGCACAGAGTGTGATCTTGGGGCTGTACCATGCAGGATCAGGAGCTGGACTTTGATGATTCTTATGTGTCTCTTCCAGCTCAGGATATCCTATGATTTTATGAAATACGTCTTGTCTACATACAGGATCTATAGAAATCATAAGCGTAATGTCATTCCACTGACATGAATCATGCAGGTTTTATTATGTAATAGCAAAAGAAGCTTGGCCTTCAGTAGGATGCTTGAAAAAAAAATTCTGTCAGTGTTTTATAATGATTAGACAGCTACATCCCAGACCACCTGTAAATGGTGGAGTAAACATAGAAACCATCTTTACTAAGGAAAGGATGTCAGAGATCACTTTTCAAGTTCCAGTTTCATCAATTCCCTTTGTTGTCTTTTCAATCACACCTTCAAAAATCTATAGCTGTGTTTTTCCAAAACTGCCTCCTTTTTTCTTGATACTCTGACTGATTGGATTATTCTTCCTTTTAGATTTTTAAGGCAATTTTTTTATATGCGATATATGTTACAGAATTATGCTAAACTTCAATGGACACCTTTCAAGCTAATGCTGTTTGTCGTCTGACTAAAATACATGATATTCCTTACAGTCAAACTAAATCAAGAGCAGGAGCCCTCTAGGTCCTTGTTTTTAAGAATAAAAGTAATTGAGTCTTCAGGCACCTGGGATACACCTTAATTTGTCTGTTTGTCTCATAGCTAATTGAGAAAGATTTCATTCTTGCCAAGTGACACTTTGTCCAGAGTTATAGCAGCGGCAGGGAACTGAGTAGGATTAAGATCTTGTTCGTGCTCAGTTCTACTGTGTTACTGATCTCTGGAGACTGTCTTTCTACAAAAGAATTATGGTCCAAGGCAATTTCCTTTGTCAGCTGCTGCAGTTTTATAACTGTAAAGGGAAAGACAAGGGAGGACACAGAGGATAAAGAACAAAAATGAGACAAAGGAAAAAGGTATGAAAGTCAGCCCTTATAAAATAACTGTTCTTGTCCATTACTGAAATACAGAGAATGCTAAAAGACTACAGTGTATTTGCTTGGTACTGATGGGCAACTTACTAACATTTGTTTCTAGCCACAGAACATAAAACATGCTTGATGGCTTATATTAAAGTTATAGTAGCCATTTGTTCACCATTTCAGCTTTAAAGCATGGAATAAATATTTTTGCACAAGTTACATCATTAAATCTCCATCTTCCAGTGAGCCTGGTTTCTTTCTGCCTTCTCTACTACTGAAATTTGAATATCAAGAAGGTGTTTATATGCTGTTTTATTTCAATATGCTGTATACATATTAGCTGCATGAAGAGACAGACAAGGTATGTATCACTAGAAAACATGGGAGATTGTTCCTAAAGAAATTAAGAGAAATACTGATCTGTGTGATTTAATAGTCTTTTGGTATGAAAACCAAATTAAAGATATTTGCAATGCTATTTATTGCTCATGGTGTATTCTCTTTTTTTGGTGAAATGCTCAAGGTTTCTGCAAGAAAACACAGGACAGGTACACTGAGGTTTCTTGATAGGCACCTTGTGGGCCATTATGGAGCCTTTTCTTACTTTGTTCTAGCACCACCATATAATTCAGCAGTCCCTTAATTTATTTTCAATCCTACAAGGGATAATTTTTTTCTCTTGTGACAAATATATATTTTTGACTGCCATTTTAATGAGCAGTAAATATGATGGAGTACGGAGACAGTACTTTGCTCAGGTAGGTATATGGCAATGTATATTCACACAAACACATACAAATTTTATTAGTAGAATTGATGATGCAAATATGCATATTATAGAAACCAATTTTAATGAATATGTTAGTAAAACATAAAAATATATAATAAACATATTTCCATGTATACCCGCCCATACATTTCTTATGGAAGCACCTTAAGAATCAGTTATTGAATGGCACTTGAGTAAGCAGTCTTATATATTGGATCATATTCAGAATAATAGTTAGATTAACTTTGGTACATGTCTTATTATTCTGTTTCATCTATATGTCTCCACACTTAATTCTTAAGGTGGTTATTTTGGCCGCAAATCTTATTTATAAATGCCCATTGCAATATTTATGTATGTCCATACCTAACCGAAATTGCCCATGAAAGAGTTACATTTGTTCATTAAAACACTGATGTTTATATACTAGCTAATGTTTGACAAATTTAGGATATGAATGCTGGGATATAGTTGAGCAGGACTTGAGAAAACAAGTTTTCCCCAGTAAACATCGATACATAATACCACAAAAATGGCCTAGGAAAAAATTTGGTATATAACTTCTAAGAACTGCCGCAGAACTTTTTGCATCTTTTTGGAATTTTCATATTTTGAAACCAAATAAACAAAACATTTAGCACATGGAACATCTTTAGTGAAAAATTATGTCTGGAGTAGATGCTGTATAATAAGACACCTTGTAGTGCAAGGAGTAACTAAGCAGAATCTGGAAAATGTGATTAAGGCAGAAAAGAAAATAAAATATCTAAATGGCATTCACAAAGATTAGTTAAATTCACTTTTCATAGAATGCCAGCAAGGAAGAAAGACAGAAGTTCAGTGAGGGGATTCTATTTGACATCCTGTATTTCAAATAAAGCAAATAAAATAGGTTAAAGATGGTGGTCATTTTTTGGGAAGAAGTCCACAGTGGAAGAGATTTGAGGAAACTCCCTATTGATTAGAATTACATTTCTGTGTACGCCAACACAGGAGGCAGGTGGCTTTTTGACTCCACGTTTACAACTGCCACAAATGAAGGACTACATCACAAAAATAATCATAATCAAACATGTGCCAGTGTTGGCTTGGGCTATGTGTCATGGTTTGTTTTCAAGTCATACATTGCTAATAAAAGATGACATCTTGCACTAGAGCTTTGGCTGTGAAAAGTACTACAAAAGAACAAGGGTACAAATACACTTGGCACTATTTTTTAAGGTGTAAGGAGAAAAATTTGTGTCCAAAATTCTATTTGTTAGTTTACAAGCTACTTACCTGAACTAAGAACTAATTTTCTGAAATGTTGGCATAATCTAATTTAACCAGGTAGTCTTAAAAACTGTTCAGTCTCCTTTCAGAAAATGACAACGGCTTGTTATGAAGCATCATATCAAAATACTCTAAATGACAAACTACTGTTGACTCTATGAGTTATCAGTCAGAAAATGAAAGCAGAGAACATGCAGCAGAAACAGCTGTGATTTATGACAGTGCTGTTATAATCACATCACAGTACAGATTTTTTCTGAGTAACTCAGTTTAATACTTTGTGTACTCATATTTATCATAGGTCTGTGCAGACAGAGAAACAATGCCTTTTTATCTAATTATGATGTTTGACTTGAAATACATTTAGCACAAGTGAAAGTTTTTAACCACTAATTTCAATTTACATAGTTAAGTATTATTTAAGGATTAAATGACAGCAAACAAGGAAACAAGCCTATACAGGGCTGTAAGGCTTTTGTCTGGAAATCATAAACATAATGTGAGCCATTACCCCCCATACACTTGTTCATGAAAACAGGGGGTGAATTTGGGGTTTAGAACATTTGTGAAATTTTGACTGCAATTTGTCAGGTATGTTGGACAAAATCTATTCACTTACTTAAAATGTGAGACGAAGAAAGAATTTAAACATTGCATTGCTTGGAACATTTGAATAACTGAAAAATTGTTAAATTCATGAATTTAAAAACTTGGCTTCCTTCATTTCAGTTTATTAGCAATTATGCACTCATAAAGACAATTCACAGTCAATTCATTAGTAATTAAGAAAGAAAACTTAAAATACCATGAGCACAGCATTAAGTATAAGACTGACATTGCCAGAAGATTTACTGAAGATACCACTGCAACAAAATATAAGACCAGGGCTCTTAGAAACTATTTTGTTTCCAAAACTACTTTGTTTTTGAAGGTCTTCATGTTCTGGGAAACATGAAAATGTAAAACTAAGTAAGAATAAAAAAACATTTAATGATATTCAGCAGATTTCTCCCCTAGGTACTTCTCCAAGACCTTCTGTGAATTCATTAAATATCTTGCATCTGCATGGTTATTCTCTGAGTTATTCTCAGAGAAATACAGAATGAACAGCTCAATCTGACATTGAACTCTGGAATCTTTGAAATATGGCTTTAAGTTAATGTTTACCCAAAAAAGAGTGGTTAAAATTGGTATGAGCAGCAGCAAAATAATAGAAGAGAACACGTACAGCAGGAGGACCACTAAGATGATCAGAGGGTTGGAGCACCTATTTCATGAAAACAGGCTGAAAGAGTTGGGGCTGTTGAACCTGGAGAAGAGAAGGCTCCAATGAGAGCTTATTGCTGCTTTTCAAAATTTAAAGGAGGCTTATATTAAAATGAAGAAAGAGTTCCTACCAAGGCCTACAGTGACAGGACAAGGAACAATGTTTTTAAAGCAGAAGATAGTAGAGTTCAGAGTGGTGAGACAGTGGGACAGGGTACAAGGAGCTGTGGATACCCTGTCATTGGAAGTGAAAAGATAATAGTTTGTACAGATTTTTCAAATACAAATTGTAAAATATCCTAGAACTTATAAAGAATTATATGTAAATATTGTTTTCATGAATGGTATGGCATTTTAAATAATCTTTTTGTCTTTAATACTGAGTATGTTAATTCATAGGACACTTGCTAGGATTTCTGTATGCCCTTAATTCACAAATGCACATGTAAATATTACTAAGATATGAATGATTTAATTAAAGTTTTATTCATGTTTTCTTCATCCTGAAAAATGGTTTCAATTTTTCATTGTTTTTTCACTTTTTTTTTTTTTAAACAGATTTTGCTTCATATGAACTTCGTAAGGTAGAAAATAACATTTTTAGCTTAAGCAACTACACAGGTCTAGTTTGCATTTCAATATTTATGAGATTAGCAATATTGTTGAAGAACATTGCCAGCATAGACACAACTTACACTTGTCATCATTATAATAAAGATATCTCAATTACAGTTTTCATCTTTCCATAATATGATGGAGACTAGGTAATGCTTTTCCTATTTGAGCACTCACTAAAACGTTGTTGACACACTTAGATTTCTGACATTTCACCTTATGGCTTGTTTGACAATTTTAATTGTAGCAGTCACTTGGCAACAGATTATGTTGCTTTCTATTGTATTGTTTCTTTTCTTTTCTAATGCAGTTGCCATCCTTATCTCACACTGCCTAATGCCTGATTACCTAACAAAACAATGTCATTTTTTTTTAATTCATGGTGTCCTGCTTAATTCTAACATACAATACAATACATATAATACATGAAGTAATGAGCTCAAACTGAAAGGGTACATGTAGGTTAGATATACAAAATAAATTCTTTACTATACATTTATGTATATATATATATGTATATATATATATGTATATATATATAAATATGAGGGGTGGGGGAAAACTGCATTGTTTTTTACTGAGCTACTGCATTTTAATTCTGTTATACTGATTTTTTGTGTAATACCTTCTAAACTGATAGTCACATTTCACTGATAAATTATACAAGGCTATTTGCTTAACAAAAGGAAACAAGGTTACAGAAGTGTTTGAATTCAAAATTCATCACTTTGTGCAAACAAACACAATGGACTGAGAAGAATAAAAGGGTTTGGGTTAGTGGAGCAATGAGGTGGTGATTTAAGATAGAGCATAGGAAAAAATTCTGGAGTCTAAGGGGCATTTTCAGCAATTGGTGGTGGCAATGTTGCAGCATCTCAAAGGAAAACAGGTATTGAAGAGAAGTGGAACTCAAGAAAGATTCTACCATTAACAGCAGTGCCGAGTAGTAGCAATAAAGCCGGAGAACATTTTAGGACCCGCCAGCAATCAGTGCAAATGTCAACATATAACATACTCAGGGTCTCAATGATTCTACTGAGACTTGGATGTGCAATAATATAATATGGAAAATGATTCCATACTATTTGCTTGATAACTTTTTCATCAGTTGTACTGAGCTTTTTAAGGCTGAGAGGAAAAGCTGATGGGTGAGACATATAGACTATAGTTGATTTATCTTTTTATAGACACCTGAACAATAATAGCTAAAATACAAACTGAGAATTGTGGAATTGCTGTAATAGCACACACTCCTTCCCATGAAACAAGAGAACAGAATGGAAGATTATTTTCAAGCTTACAGATTAGACTGAAACCAAGAAAATTATCTTTTCTCAAAATCAAGGACACACCAGCAAAACAAACCATCGAGCTGAATCAGTGTGGGCTTTCATGTGAAATTAAAGCTTAAAGATCTGATGCTTGTTTCAGACTGGTATCAATATTGACTTCTCAATAACAAGCCCACAACCAAATACTCCTGCTCACATACTTAGAAATCAGTCCCAAATTTAGACTAAAGCATAAGAGATTTCAGATGAGATGATGTCTTTCTATGGAGAAGGACATTTTGAGGATGTACTACTTATCTCAAAATATTAGAAATAACGAGGAATAATAACAGTGTGATGGAAAAAAAATTCTTAAAACATTACCTTTGTGGCAGCATCAAAACAGACAAAGCCCATGCTGAAGTCGATGGTAAGTCCCATAAGATGACTCTCTAAAACACAGGCATACGTCTTGCACTGTAAAAGGAAAATCAGAGAAGGTAATTACCATAGAAGTAATTTTTTTTCTAGGACCACTCTTTCTGAGTCTTTATTCCAACGTTTATGTATCCCAAAATTATTATCAGAAATAAGTCATTGGTGTGTAAATATGTCAATTTTTTTGTCAGTGCATTTCAAATCAAAGGATTTTTATCAGTGATGAAGTTGTCTAAGTCATATGAAAACACGCTTCACATCCTTTAGGGAAAAAAATGAAAGAGACTCAGAATTGCCTCAGTGGCTTACTAATAACATTTTCTAAAAGGAAAATTTTATTATTTTCAAACCTCCTTATTTGCTTTTCATACCCAGTAACAACTTTTAAGATTAATATATTCCTTTTATCTTTTCAAGAGAAAAAAAAAATATGTAAAGTATCTCTTTGGTACACTGTTTCTTGTGATTTTCTGTTGTCCTAAATCTCAGGGAAAAAAATAGTATTTCATACCATTTAGCAGCTAATGGAATTATCTGAAATATCTTTTTCTTTGCTTCAGATAGACCAATATTTCTCAAAGGTTTCTCATAGAAACCTTGGAATTCCGAAAGATTTTATCATTCTACAGTTTTCAAATATATGCTTCTATTTATTTCCATAACATCACACTTTAATACACACTGTGAGACATTTATAAGTGTAATTTTCAGCATCAAAACTACTGCTGTGCTTGAAGGCTGACTTCAGGTACAAAATGACAGACTTGTCCTTTTCATCACAAAATATGTAAAAAAAATTAGAACTTTTCCAAATCAGATGCAAATTCTTTAAAGAAATCATTCTTATTTTACAGACATTTTACCCTCCAGGTTAAATGAAATACAGCTATATTGTTCAAATATTGCTATAGCCACTAAAATTATGAAATGAGAACAAAGACTTCCACAACCTATAATGTGTCAGCAAAATCAAAATATAAATGGCAAACATGGGAACAATGTGGGTTACGAATTGTAAGTATTACAAAAGAACCTACGATTATTTCTGGCATTCTGATTATCAAAGATAAATCACATGCCTGTACTTATATATTCTTTGGGTGGGCTCTTTGGATTCTAGATGGTCTTCCTCAAAACACAAGAAGTTGGAAGGTAAATTAACAGCTTCTAAATATAAAATGCAATGAAAGAAAATTGGAAACTTCATACTTAGTGTTTATATTAACAAATAGAAGTGAATTTTTCGTCTTTTTTTTCTTTGATCAGCTATACAATAAGAC
Source organism: Trochalopteron elliotii (assembly GCA_024734555.1). Taxonomy (NCBI): domain Eukaryota; kingdom Metazoa; phylum Chordata; class Aves; order Passeriformes; family Leiothrichidae; genus Trochalopteron; species Trochalopteron elliotii. The sequence continues at coordinate 2,258,562 of JANPWX010000043.1, forward strand.
AGTTATGAATCTGTACAATATGATGGTAAATCACTGTTGAAAAAGAATAGGATACTGCTTTTGGTACTATCTCATTAGTAGAAGAAAAAAGTGTAAAGTCATACATTTCACAGATACAGTTAATTAAGTCACATGTGCAAAATTTTTCAAATTTTGCATGCAAAGCAAAAAATGCAAGGTTTTGTGGAATTATCATGCAAACACCATACAAGATGCAAATTGCATTTTTATTTGTTAACGTTCAAGATCTGGAACAGATTTAGAGCCTTTACTGGAAATTAAATTTGGCAAGGAAAACCTGTATCAGAATTAAAATACTTTAAAATACGTAGTGTCATCTACAGTTACCTAACCTCCCACCCCAACAGCAGAGGCCAAGCTCCAGTGTGCACTGCACCACCATGCTGAGCTGGCCCAGCTCCCTCTGCCACAGCCCAGCATCGTGCCTGGTTAATTAGCCTCACTGGGAACTTCAGATTTATGAGAAACAGGACATACCAGCCTTGATTCAAGGCTGCACTGAAAAAGCAACCTGTTTCCAAGACTGAAGGGTATTTCTACAAAAGGCAGAGCACAGTGTGTGGAGAAATATCATCTAGTTCAGCTCAGTGTAGTTATCTGCAGGAAGAAACCTCAGATCACTAGCAGTAGCTGATTATTTAGTTCTTCTTTACTTATATAAAAAAAACCACTCTATGCCCTCAGACTACAATGTTCAAAACAATTTAGAAAAGAAAAATATGTGAAAACCAAAAAGATCTTGGGACAGCGAGAATTTTGTTTCCTTGGGGAAGAATGTCCCTTGGTTTTTGCAGGTTGCATCCACTTGCACATGATTCTGGTGACAGGTCTGAGTAGAGATGTGAACTTCCAGACATTAGTTAAATCTAATTAGTTAAATTAGTAAGATTTTTCTCATCATTATTTTCTTTAGGTTGCCTTTTAATTCAGATATTTGGAGAAAACAGAAAGGCAAAAATTGTTATCAAGATACATGACAATTTGAAGTTTCTTATACATTTAACATTTTAAAACTTTAAAAGTGGCTATGAATAATATATACTGTGGATATTTGGCTTTGGTTGCTGAGTTCTCACAAGAATTCATGAAAATCTCATCAGAACTGAAGCATCCTCTTCCCAAAAGAAGCAGAACAGATTTCAGCAGTCATTTGGTGTTCTTCCACAGAATACAGAATGTTAACTTTGGTTTATTAATAATTCAATGGGTCAGGCAAAGGCTGAAGGAGACAACTCAAAGTTGTTCCTTAGAAACTATTCCCTCAACATACATGATTTAAATTATGGAAAGAACAATATATTGTGAACTTCATGTAAGCCATCCCTGAAGCTGAAACAAAGTGAACTATAAAACTAAGGCTTAATTCAGACTTTTAAACTCAGATTAAACTTCAATGAAAACATATGTTAAAGAACTGCAACATAAAACAGTTTACAAAACGATCCTTACATTAGAGAACGAACAACTACAATACAAGCAAGGACAGCAATAAAAAAATTAATGATGGAAGAGGTTGAAAGAGCTTAAAATATCAGGAACACAAAAGGAATAGGACAGTAATATATACAATTGCACATCATTATGCAAGTTATAGTAGTCTCAGATTCTTCATGCAACAATGCTGTGAGAGAGTAAGGAAAAAGGATTTTCATTTCAACTAATTTTTTAATAGGTAATTATGAAAATGGATTATCATCACTTACTACATTACAAAACTAATTAAAGAGTGACTGTAACACACCAAAATGACACCACTGTATCATTGTACCATGTTACTGCTAAATTGTTATCAATTTGACTATGCCTCCTCTAATACATTTCTTTTCTAAGAAAAAACAACTATTTAATTTTTTGGTTTAGATATACCTCTGGCAGAAGCTATGAATTAGGTTGAAACAGAATTCATTATATATTTATAGTAATGCATTTTAAAAATATTTGAATTTTTAATGTATTCTTTGGAATTAGATTAGAATTGGCCCCTGATTAACCTCTTCTGGAGGTTATAGCCATTGAGGAAGAATTACTACTTGCATGGTTATGGAGTAGCACATAACAAGGTTGAATAACTTTAAATGCTAGTTTTAAACTGGAGCTTTATTTTCAAAATTATTTTATTTTAAGACAAACCTACTGGATTAGCATTCACTTTAAATATGAATATTCATATCAAAATGATTGCATAAACCATAATTTTAGTAAAAATGTACAGTTGATACCTTAATTTTGAATGTGTCACCTTTTTTTTTCTCACAGAGCAATGAAAGAATCTGTTGGAAACAAATTATACCACAAGATTTTATCTGCATCTGCAGGATGGTAGATGAAAGCAGTAACGGATTGCTGAAAGAAAAATGAGGAGGCCAAATCCAGTTATATGAAAAATATTCTATATTTTTTTCCAAATGGAGATATAGAAAATAAAGAAAAAAAGATGAAATAATCAGGGTGAGTTCCATAATAATATTGTATCATGAGTAGCCTGTTTGTCCACTTTCACAAATCTGCTATAATCAATCAATCAATCAATCAATCAGGAAATTATTACTTTGAGTTCTCAATTGCTACACTGAACATCAGGACAGACAAAAAAAAACAGATGAAAAGATTAAGATGAATCTGAGGTTAAGATTATAAAGCAAATGATTTTGGAGAAGCAGGAGAGTCATTTTGAATAAATGCAATTTTAAAACCCAAAAGAAAAATCTAAACCAGGAATGCTACAGTATGAATCAATCTGAAAGTGGAACAAATATGAGGTGGCTTCTGAGATAAAAGTTATTCAAGAAAAATGCCATATATTCTTTTACTGATAGCACAGCAGTGCTTCTATAAAGTATGTTGCAGCGAATTATCTAAGAAAGACAAAACTCTCAAATATTTAGTGGCAGAGGACATGTATTATTGCAAGTTTTACACAGAAAACCTAATCTTAGATTTTCCAGCATGCAAGTACAGCTTAAAAGATAAGAATAGTTTCTATAAAAGGTAACAGCACATATAAATTTAAAAGAGGAAAGCTGAACCTCCCCTGACTCCTCTTGCAACAAAGGTACTGTGCATTAAAACTGACAGCAGTGTAGTTTTTGCAAATTGGATTTTCATTAGTGTATACCAATTCAGTCCATCTGCATGTGGTGGTTCGCAGGTCAGAAAAGGGCTAATATGTAACTAACTAACACTTTGTCTGAATAAAAACATGTCAGGGCTTGCATTCCCAGGAGGACACAGGAAATGTGTGAGCCAATACTTGCACAGGCTAATATGCTAATAGGGTTCAGGTAGGTGTGTATAACTCCTGCCAACATCTACTAAAGCTGTTCTAACCACACGTATATTTCATGATTAGAAAATCAATATCACAATTGGGATTAGGTGAATTATAATTGCGGTGGCTGGCTTTTTTTCTCCTTTTTTAAGTAAAAAAGTCGTGACTTTTTGGTCACGTGAGAAGAAGTTATCTTTAAACACTCTGATACATATTTTTGCTATAAAAAGTCACTAGTAATCTGTATTTGAATGTTGTCTGTCCATCTCTGCACTGTCATCAGGCAAAATACACAAGGAACAAGAAATATGTGAAGAAAGAATGCTTTGTCCAAAGTATAATTTTTGTTCTTGTTTGTATCCAATAAATACTTCACTCAGTATACTCTCATTCCTGGTATTACAAGGACAACTTAATTCCTGCAAGGTTCTCTTGTGATATTCAGTAACAAATAAAGGTAGCATGTAAGCCAGTAAGAATATCTAAACAGCTGGATTTTGTCTCTGATCCATAGATTGTTTTTCCTTGTCAGTCCATGAACTTCAGTTAACAAGTACGTATCACATTGTCATAATAACTCAAAGATGGTACTTCAGGTGGCCTCTTCTGAAGGCTAGATTGCAAGCTGTTTGAGATCAGCAAAAGCAATTACTTACATAAAAGAGTAATAACTTGAGAACTGCAGAAGGTCATATTATTTCTTAAATCACATAATTATTTCATATGGGCCTAATTTGTTAATGTACCAAAAGATGATCACCAAGGCAGTTGATCTCACCTGTATCCGTTCAACTTCTAAAAAAGTTGCTGTTTGGAAGGCTTTTTCCCATAGTGTTAGGTCAGACTCTAGTTCCACAGAAAAGTAAAGATCTTCTCCAGATTCAGACTGGACACTGAAGCAATGTTTCCGACGGTCCAGTAGATCACTGTCCTGATGAAAACCTGAAGTTATATAATCTGGCATACATCAATTAATTTTTTTAATTGCAAACATTTATGCCTCAAACCCAGCATTTTTAAATGGCATTTTCAATGACAGGACTAACCACAGTCATCGAGGAACTGAAAATCAGGGGTTTGGTATAAACATAGATATTTCCATGATTTTTAAAAGGATGTCTAAATTCAGAATGGTACAGAACAGCATATCTCAGGCAGTGATATTTTAACAGATCACTTCTCAAAAATGTTACCAGCTATACACTTTTAGATTAGATACATTCTAAGAAATGTATCTAATGTATTTCTATTCACATGAGGAACACAAATATCAGTTTCTCTGACCTATTTGACTTACACACCCTACTCTGGAAGGTTGGTCAAAGGAATATATTTATTTTAAGAAGTATGAAAAGTCCATATGTTCTATTTTCTTTACAGAGGCTAGAGAAAACAAGTTCATATCTCTGGAGGCTTACAAAATCCAACACACAATCAGTTTTTAAATGGATACTGTCAGTAGAGACTATAGTGACTCCCCATGGTTAGGTTGCTGGCTTTGGTCCTGAAGGAGAAAATTACTTTTGGCTTTACTTTCAACATAACATGATACAATGGATATCAGGTTATAAGTATTTAATAATTAATGATTGCTAGCATTTGTAATCCATACTAAACCAAAGAATAAGCAAGTTAATCAGGAAATACATTCATTAAAATGTTTTCATTTTTTTTTTTTTAATCTATATATTTTATATAAAGGATGCTTTATGCTAAAATTCTGGCATGTAATTTGTTCTTGTGAAAAATAGGTTTGCAGAAACAGGGTTAATTAATTTAGTTCCTGCTACATCAAAGAAGTTGCTGCAAGTCACAAGCTCACCAGCTGTCCTTGCCAGTACATCTGGAGATTTGGGTTTAAGTAGGCTGCATGCAATTTCCACAAAACTACCCCATAGCAAAGGGCAGAGTTAAGTTCAGTAAAGGAGACTCCTGGGACACTATTGCCTTCTGGTCATACACAACTTGAACAGACCACGGAGAGTACAACCAGCTGATACAAGCTGGAAAAGCAGTCTACATTGTTCAAGTCAGCTCTCCCTGGGGCTGAGAACCAGGAACCTAAAGCTGATTGAGAGCAAAATATATAAAACAGGAACCTGCCTGAAACTCTCACTCTCAGGTATACAAGCAGGCAATGGGAAAGCAAGCACTACTTTCCCCTTTCCATTAATTCAGTAAAAATGCGACAGATCTGTTTAAGAATGCCAGTACAATATGCATTCATTAATGTTTCTGGTCGAAGCCTGCTTTATACTTTCTAGAAGAATCTACTATAGAGGCATCATATCCTCTCTTTGCAATCATCATGACAAAAATAAGTTGCTAGGATTTTAAAATGACCAGTCACTGTGGAAAAATCTCCTTACTTACCTTCATCAAGTGCTAAGCTTAGTAGCTCTACAGTGTTGTCATGTATGAAAAAATCAGCATGAACATGTTTGATTTTAAAAGACAGCATTTCTAAAAAAACAAAGTATCTTGTTACAGATTTTTCTTCCAAATATTCACAAGGATGTGTAGTTGAACCAGTTAGCTGTAGCTAAATAATGGCTATGTCCTATCAGAAGCACCTTTTGTCTCTTTTTTGGTATCTCTTTTTTCCCCATTTTTTTTTCCTTTTCATTCAGGCCCTTCTTCTAAAACTGTAGTGTCAATTCTCTTCTCAGTATGTTCTGACCAGCATTCAAAATAGATGTTATAATATCCAGGTTGTTGCTAATAACATCTATGGTCCACTCCACACACAGCCTCAAAGCACACAGAGCAGCAGTGCTGTGACAAATGTTTAACCTTGTGGATATGTGTAGCAACAAAACACATATCAAGTATCATAGAGTGGCTTGAGTTGGAAGGGACCTTAAAGATCATCCAGCTCCAACCTCTTAAGTGAAACCTTTTACTTGGTCAGGTTACTCAGAGCCCATCCAGTCTGGCCTTGAACACTTCCAGGGATGGGACATCTGTAACTTTTCTGAGGAACTTGTTCCAGTGCCTCAATACCCCCACAACAAAGGATTTCTTCCTAACATCTAATCTTAACCTCCTGTCTTTCAGTTTGAAGCCATTCTGCCTTGTTTTGTCACTATATGCTCTTGAAAATGCCCCTCTCCATCTTCCTTTAAGGATCTCCTTAGATACTGAAAGGCCACAACAGGTTCCCCCTGAAACCCTCTCTTTTCCAGGCTGAACAATTTCAGTTCTGGATGAGCAAAAGCATTGGAAAACCTTCACACCTCCAGGGCAGAAAAGCTACTTCTTTTGGAATAACAGCACTTCTTGTCTAACAGATCTTAAATGGGGTCTTGAACTCCCTGTGCTTCCAGAGTTAAACCTGATTGAATGGGCCTGTTGGCCTACAACCCAAAGGACATATTCACCATGGAGTGTGGCAAGACTCATGTGTAAGGTACATGTATTTCCTGGGGAAGGTTGCAGTTCTTCATCACTACAACCACAGAAGAAACTAAAAATATTTTGAACTCATATTCTTGACAACAGTTAGTAGAGAGTAAGTAATTATTGGTAATGCAGACTCTTACAGCTTTTCTGAAACATGACTATGTGGGATCACAGAAATAATTGGCTTTAAAATAACTGAAGTAATAATCCCTGTTTTCAAATGGGAGAGAACTTAGTGCATGGCTCAGTTCCAGAATGCATATCTCTATTTAGCTGGGCGCAGCTACGTTTATGCTTTTAAATTACACTCTTAGACTCCTCCAGTCTTACAGGCTTTTTTTGTCTCCTATTGAGAAGAATATGCTGTCTAGGAAAAAGAGAAGAGTTGTTGTGTAGACTATGAAAAACAAAAAGTTAGAAGTTTTGCTGAGATTGACCTCTGTTATAAAGCGTTTGAAAAATGCAAAAATCTCTGGAGGCTTTGAGGTGATTAAATAAAATCCTATTTATTTCATTATCAACATTCCTAGTAATAACTGTACTAGATTTTACTAAGCATTACATCAAACCTAGATGATGAAAAAAGAGCTTAATGGGATCTACAATAATTATCCAAGGTTTTGCTACTTACGCATGAAGATGAGAGAGTGCTTTGATTTAGGAAAGACCTAATCAGTACTAGGTAGTATTTTCCCTCAGTGTTTTGCCTATAAAAAGTTTACAATATTTCAACTACTACATTATATTGTGACAACACAAAAAATGGACACATTTATTATTGGAATTTACATTCTGTGAAGTTCCCATTCAGAATGAAAGCAAAATTCAACATTTCTCCAGAAATAATAATTTAACCAAATAATAATTTCAATTTGTGATTAGCTCTAATGTACATACTTGTGATTTTGATATCAGCATCTATGGTTAGGTCCATGATAAGATAAATGTAAGTCAAACACATTTAAATGATGTATTTTAGCTTTTCTAAAATTGCTGACATACATATGAAGTATTTCTTTCCTAATTAGTGGTATTCCATCCTACTTGTAAAAATTGTTATGTACAAAGCTCCCTTTAGTACTGCTTCTGCAACTTTTCCGGCTTTTTCTGCAATATCTTTCTTTAGTTTTGCATTTCTTCTCAAGTATTAAAAATCTGTATTCTAAATTTATAGAATTTAATAATTTGTACAATAGATAATTGTACAAAACAATATGTAGATAAATTTAAAAGATAGCCAAATTGTCCTTATAAAGGCAGGAAATTAAAGGACTCTTTTTTTTCTTTTTTCTTTTTTTTTTTTAAGGAATCCAACTAGGAATTGTCCAAAAGTCTGAATTTTTTTAAAAAACTTGTCAGGAGTCTCAAAACCAGGTCTGGATGAAGCAGGAATCTTCATTAAGTAACTTTTACCAAACCACTACTTCAACTAAAATATAAATGTCATTCTACCCATTTAAGAATCTGCTATGACCCTGTATTATTATATTCACTTACTAGTCAATGATGGACATGAGCCAATTTCATGTTGATTTTTTAAGAACTCTTTCACACTGATAATGATAAGTTGTACCATTTGCCCCTGATGCTTTTGTTGTGAATTAATAAAACTCTCTGAAGAGAAACACACACAAAACTTTTAGCAGTATGCTAATTCTCACTAGAGGGAGTGTAGTCCTGCTGAAGGATGGGCTGTGATGAAAGACATTGGCTTACACCCAGCTTCAGGGTAATCCAGCATCTCTGCTGACAGGACAGTATGACTCCTGCTTGCCTAATTAATAATGATAACCATGTTAAGTGAGAATAATAAATTTGTCTATGGGAACTAAGCATGGCTCATTAGGCAGGTCCTTCCAAATTAAGGCAGAATGTTTCTTTATCACTAAATGGTGACTTTGCCTTTTCTTCTGCAGGGGCAATCTCTTCTCTTTTGAAAGACTGCTCTTTCCAGCAGCAGCACTACGTCTTTTTGATTACTAGTGTTGTTTCATTTTAACTATGATGAGTGCATTACACATATTTTGGCTATTATTTAAATCTGCTAAGATGCATGAGGCCCTCACCTCTTGTGATGGTCAGTGAGAGTTGAGTTCTATTCTACAAGGCTCTCTGCAGCAGAAAGCAAAGGTATGTTTGCCACTTTCATGCTCATGGCATGATTTTTACCCAGGAGGTGCTCAAGAACTTTCTGGAAGTCTGATTTACCTATGAAGTTACATGTAATATACAGAGTGGCATATATATTTTGCCATGGAACTGTAAATGTTAGTGACACTGGTGAGCAGTTTTTGACATGAACAACAATTCATGTAAGATATTCAAAACCATCTTACATAGACAAAATAGAACTTGACTTTCAAGAAAATTCTATTTCAGCTGTTAAAATGAAATAAGTATTCATGTCTCTCATATTAATTATAATAGTTCTTCAAAACAAATAAATGAGAAAACAAACAAAACATGTTTTCTCTGTTCACTAGTTTAGACAGTTCTGGCAAAAGAAATCTGTCCTATCATAATCAAGATTCAAACCTAGCATATAAATTCTCTGAAGATTAAAAGCATTTTCTCATGCAATAACTCCAAAGCAACTGTAAAAATGAATCACATCATGCCTTTACACTTGCTGGCATCAGTGACCTGATTGTTTTACTATTTGTGTCTCCTTTCACCTATCAGTTCTGGCTACATAAATATAAATCCTTCTTTCTAACGGCATATAATGATCTACTTCTTCAGCTGGAATTTTGGGAACACTTCGCTTGAGCATCACCATTAGTTGCTATGGTGATGGTTCTAATAGCATTTACAGGCAGCAGGGAAAAGATTCACTCCAGAGTGAAAAAAACCATATAGTTCCTCCAACATGTCCTCATTACTCAAGTAATAAACGAAAGATGTCCATGCAGGCACGTGTTTGTACAAGGCTCATCTTACTTGGAACCGTCTGAATTTTATTGTTAAGAAGTGTAAAAAAATTTTGAAATTGCAGATATATATTTATACACACTTTTAAGTAAACACAGAATTGCAGCCAAACTAAAACTGGACAGAATATATTTTGATGTTCAGATTTTACAAAAAGTATGTTTACTCAAGGGAAGAACTGTTTATAATTGCAGGATAAATTTTACTTTCAATTAAATTTCCATTAGAAAGAGCTGTCTGATAGCTAAAGAGAAATAGAAAGGTTCATTCCCTGTATTCCATTAGGTTTAGCAGTGAGCTTGAATCACTTTCCAATTCTTCCTGAATAGGAAAACTAATTTCCTATTATGCCTGATTAAAAGACAGTCTCGAAGACCCTCATCTGAATCAGAGCAAGAATCTGAAAACAGGTTTTCTCTGAGTCAGTGCCAAAATTGTGTCTATTTCCTAATGAACTCCACTGAGAAACTTGTTTATTTTTTTGCCATATGAGGAAAATTTTCAAAAAGTTCATGAAACCAACCAATCTTTTGAAGAAATAAATTATTGTAATAATTTCTGGAGAGGCATTAGTGATTATTTTCTGTTACAGAGAAATCAGAGATGAACATAATTACAAACAGATACAAAAAAATGTGCTAATCATCTCTCTGGAGAGTTACTAAGGTTTTTTACCTCTCCAGACTTTGAGACATTATTTGCTGGAAATTAAATTTAAAAACAGATCCCATAAGAGTAAATACAATGATAATGAATAGCAATGTTAAAAAGTGATCCTATTTTTTCATTCTGATCCTTTTTTAAAGTATCCTCAAATTTAAATCATTGCAGCTGCTTTTTTTTTTCATGTTAGTGTCTGCCTGAGGATATTGTTGCATTTTAAATTCTTGTTAAAACAGCTAAATCACTTCTGTAAAATAAATTTGAAAAAATTAATTAAATTAAATTGAATTGTCCAAGTTAAAAAGAAAGAAATAAACAGAGAAGCATCAGCCCCCAAATTTGCCTCTTGGGCTGCTCGGGGACTTTCATTCTTTGGACTAGCAATGGCTGATTCAGGGACAGGAATACTTTTGCTGCCCTTGGGAAAAAAAGTTAAGGTCTACCAAAAAAACTTTGCTTTTCTAGGCAAAATTTGACTGCTACCGTTTGAAGATTTCATTCTGAACATGCTGCATCCCCGTGGTGTATAGGAAGAGAACCTTTCCTGTATTTCCAGCTGTTAGGAGTTGTTACCCTAGTGGCCATAGTAAGTGAGAACAGGATTCTTACTCTACGTTTTCCTTTGAATGTCTATGCACCTCTTCAGTGAGAGAAAAAACACCTGACTCAACAGAAGTGGAAAAAGAAACTACATTGAAGAAAATTTCTTTGCATTCTCATTTTTGTCAGTTTTTGTGTTTGGTTTTTTTTCCCAACTTTAAATATATTTGTTTTGAAGGCAGGAAAAGATCTTTTAAAGGTTTTCCTTGTGAAGGACAGAAACATTGGAAGGAAAAGCATTAAACTTGATTGAATAGAAGTTTGGAAAATTACCCACCAAACTGATTATTTATTATATTAAAAGAATTACCTACTTGACTGCATACTCTTTCTTATTTAGCTTCCTTTCTTTTTTGGACAGAATTCCTTACTCAAATAGTTTGCCAATAAATTATGTCAAGGTGAAAGTACATTAGAGTAGAACAATGAAAAGCATTTTTGTTGAATATCAGTATGTCAGAAGATTTGTTTGAGCAAATATGTAAAAAGAATTATTTTACATGTACTTGCTAATGGTGCTAAGAAAAAAATTAAAAAGGGACTGTGGTAAAAAAGGTCCTATAATAAAACAACAAGATTTTTTTTTTAAGAAATTAATATTTCTGCTTTCACTGCTGGCTCTGGCTGATGAGAGTAATTAACATTTAGACCTCCACTGAGAAGAGAATGCACCAAATGAAGTTTTGAATAGTTGTCCCTGAGACAGGAACAATTTATTTCATATAAGGATTGGGACAGAGTTCCAGTGAAAGATCCAAAATTATCACTGTTGCATGAATGCCTACAGCCACAAATACTTTGTGCAATAAAACCACAGCATCTCAAGCTAAATTTAAGTATAATGGTAGCCAGAAACAAAGATAGGAAAAAACTCAAATAATTTAAGTCTGTGACCAAAGAATAAGAGAAAATTGATAAATTAGAGAAAAATGTTACACAAAAATCTAGTAAAATTGGAGAGTCAGACTATATTAGTTAAAACAATACTGAATCACTCCTATCTTTAGAAATGCTCTGATTAGATTAAATCAATGGAGGGAAACTTCTCAAGCTGCACATAAATCTCAAGTATCTTGGATTTAAGGCAAATACTTGTCTTTCCCAAGTATCCTTAATTCTATTTCACACTTCATTTCTGCTCTTTTTCAACATTCCCTTTGCCTTATGCTAAAAGTTAATTTGGCTTTGCTTTTCAAGGATGTTGCAAGAGCACTGTCACTCTCATAACTAGACAGGGAACAAAAAGCAATTTCTGAAACAGAGAGGTTGCAGAAGCCATTTAAAAATTTATTTTCTGTATTGTTATTTTTTGGTTTTCTCTGTGTGTTTATCTTGTTATTTCTTCCAGGAAGAAGGATCAGGCTCTGAGATTGGCAGCCCCAGCCCAACACAAGTCATTTATTTTTCACCCAAAAGGTGACAGTTTATATTAATATTGCATAAGAAATGTCAGAAAAAGGCAGAGGCGGGGGGGAGTTAATAAAAAATGAGAAACCTCTCTAAAGTTAACGGGAAACATGAAAACCTTATTTAATAAGTTTACATTTCAAATATTGTTTGTCCTTCCTTTCTGAACCAAACAAAAAATGAACAAGCCTTTATACAGTGGCAGTTGTCATGCACGTAATAACACTGCCTCTTTGCTTTCAGGAAAGACTCTCCCATGGTGCTGCAGAGTTACAGCCGCATCAACACCTTTACCACACAGGGTCCATTAAATTTATCCAGATTAACATGGAATAGGGATTGTATAACTATGCATATGTTGAGGAGAAATGAACTGAAATCACACACAGAATCACAGAAAACATGTATGATCTGGCCAGAGGTGCAGCCATCTAGTGCCTATCTCTGTGCATGGTAGGAGCAGCTACACATCAGCTTACACTTAAAATGATCCAGTAATGAAAATTCAGTGGCCTTGTCAGGAGCTCTGCTTCAGCACAGAAGTTTTCTTTATAGCCTGACTGAAGCTAACTTAGCCTTGATGCCAGTGGACATGGAGATATTTATGACAATTACTATTTTTCTTATCTTAGAAGACAACTGTAATTCTGTTTAGAGGGAAAACAGATCCTCTTTTCTGTGGAAACATTAGATACAGTTAAATGTAGGACAGAAGGCAAACCAAAGCCTGAAAATTACTTCAATTGTTTTAAACTAAAATACTCAAAAATTCAGCATTCTTTCCAAGAACTGGCACCAAGCTAAACCCCAGCTGAAAATCTTAAATTGCTTGGATGCAGCATTGACCTATTCATAAAAGGGATTCATTACTTCTGCCTCTTAAGTGTTTTGACTGTCAAGTATTACAGTGGAATCACATCAGGATGCAAGTCTCACGATTGAGCAAACCATATGAATGATAGGCCACAAAATACATTCTCTACCTGCACTTTATATGTTTATTTTTATTATTTTAAAAATTTATCTGAATACATTAACGTTGTCAGTAGTTTCCTATCCTTTTTATATCATCCTTTTCCCATACCTGACTTACTGGAAATGGACAGCATAATTACTGGCAATTTAAGTGGGAAAAATTAACATAACTGCATTTGAGGATTTTACACATACTAACAGTTAAAATACGTAAGGAATCACAAGTCTTCTGAGACACCAAGTTGGTCCTGATTAATATAGCAAGAAAATTATAGCTGCACTGATGTGAATGGTACTAACTATAAACACCAGTGATTCACTACCCTGACGTGCTGCCAGCATAGACTGCCTTCCACAGTAATCCTCACATTTCATTTCAGAGCTGATCTGACACTTGAATATGTTTCCTGTTTTATGCTGAATAAAGCTTTATGCTCTAACTGTGGATCTCCAAATGTTTTTGTATGACACTGAAGATAGGAGGCAGACTGAACTATAGAAATCATTTTGTCACAATTAAAAGATGTTTGGATGAGCTGAAGAACACAAGCAACTGAAGCAAAAATGACAAAGAAGTGCAATTTCTTATGTTATTCTTCATAATTTACCTGAAAAATGAAACAAACCTTTTCCTACCCCCTATATGGAAAAATTGTTTAAATATTTGAACTATTTACAAATTTATGTAAGATACTTAAATCTTGTTAAATTATGCACACTTACACATTCGTACACTCTCAAAACATACATGTTACAACTGTGTATCAAGAGACATGTATGTAAAAGACACATACAGTTAAATCAGCTTTGAAATACTGAACAGGATAAGGCCACCTGCTTTTCTGAAGTTAGTGATAGAATTACCTGCTTTTCTGGAATATTGAATATTGTTCAATTGCAACATTAAAATTAGTTGGCTGTTAATGGGGCTTTACTCCCCAAAACAAAGGATAAGGTAAAACAAGCTACTGGGAGAATAAATTAGAAATATTTATTGATAAAAAATTTTTCCAGCAGTTCTATTGAAATAGATACATTTTAATGTCAAAAATGGTACCATTACATCATCTTGCCTGACAAATTTCTTAAGACGGATCACAGATTTTCATCCACATGCTAATGTCACTGTCCCATTAGCATTAGTCTGAATAAACTTTGAATACTTGTGATTAAAAAAAAAAATAAAGAGTGGCCTTAAATGCTATCATCTTCTTACTGGTACCTTTCACTGACTAATCAGCACAGCTTTTACAGTTCCTACCTTCTTTGTAATTTGCCATTTTAGCTCATCTGACTTTGATTTCTACTCACTTTCTTTTTACCTGCTTATTTTAAGGGTTAAAGAGTTCTTAAAGAGTTCTTCAGTGCCTTGTTTTCTCTGCTTCCACCCCTTAATCAACAGACCTATTGAATTTTTAATGAATTATTTCATATGCTTACCAATTTATGCATTTATGCCCCCAGGTCTTAAGTTATTTGCATCTCCATAAATGCTTCTTTTGCATCAAACATAGACCACTGCTGTTTGCCATTATTTTACAATGAATAATTTAATTCAATGAAATTAAAATGTGATTTTTGTACTCAGCCTCCTTTACCTAGGTTTCATGTCAAAAATTATTATTTCATCCTCAAAATCTTGACAATGAAGAGCTTCATATTTATGTGATATGTATTTTTAACTGGTAGTTTGTAAATTTTATACAGAACCTTTTTTATATTACATTATTGTTATGGTAGTGTATGAAAGTGGTTATGAGGGTTTGGAGGTTTTTTTCTATTTTTTTACTGTATAAAATTGTAAATACTGAATTAGGGGATCAACGACCTTTTTCTGAATTTCTGTCAATAAAACTGGTTTTCACACAGTGAAAAGACTGCTTTTTAAAGTCCATTTTTATGCTTCAAATTTTAAGGGTCTTCCTGGTTACTTAGAGCTCCTAATAATATTAATCAAATTAGAATAGAGACTTAATTCTTTTCTTCCGCTTCCTTTTATTTGTAATCTGATCCAGAAAATAAAAGAAAAAAGTATACAGTTACAACAAAATAGTGATTTACTTGATGATTATTGTAAATATGAATCCACTAGCTATGAATTGTGTAATAATCTCTGATATCTCTGAATAAGATACAGAACATTCTGTCTTTTAGGCTGCTTGAGACTAAGGCAACTGTGACAACTGAAAATGGCATCCCAGTATTCCACATTATTTGTGAAAGGAATCAGAGTCTTTGGAAGAGATACTAGAGGAAAAAAACCCACTAAACACATGCAAGTAAATATAAAGAAACCATTGGTCATGGTGGCAGCCAAGTTTTGGGTTTTATTTAACATCTTTGGACCATATACTCTTCCTGAAGATTAAACCAGTTAAGTACTTTGTAGTAGACAAAGTATTGTGTGTAGACATTAATATTTATTTACTGTTTTAATATTTTTACTGTTACCAGAAGAGGAATTCTCTCATCCTGAAGCACTAAAATATTAATATGGATTCAGTAGGATCTGGGAGTTCATATTCTCCACTGTAGTACTTCTGTCATGAAGAAAAACTTAGAGAAATCTCTCAAACTGAGGAAAATTACAATTGTATTTAAAAAGACAAACTTAGGGTATTAAGTCTCTCTAATCCAGGCTGTTCTTGTGAAGTTCATCAGAAATTTAGTCACAATCAAGGAGTGGAAAATGGGGAAAAAATACTTACAGACATATTAAGTAATATCCTGTCCTTGTGGCATGAGGGGCAGTTATGAAACTGCCAGTATACACAGGAGAAAATACCAGCTACCTTGGGTGACAGCTGCATCCTAATGAATGCAAGTCTAAATGTGGACAATTTTTTTTCTTAAGTATCTAATTCAAATGCAAGCAGGCCATGTAATACGATACACTTTGCTTATTAAATGATAACACTTAACTCTAAAGCACTATGTCTCACTCTTGAGCTAACTCATACAAAGGTTAGCACAGACTACCTGCAAGTCCTTCTACTTGAAGTGAATATTAGCCAGAAAAAATGTGTCATTCTCCAAGTCAAATAGATTTATGACAAAAGTAGCATTTGGGGTACTATAGAAGGGAAGAAGTTTGAAGGTCATCAAAAAACATCAGAGTAACTTTTTTATGTGGCCTCTGGTTCAGAAATATCCACGGGGCTTGTTCAAATGGGTCTAAAACCCACTCTTTGCCTAAATGGAGACTTAAGATGCTGGCATAAAAGCTGAACAAAACCTTGAGTTTCTACAGATGTTCAATGCAGTAGTGTAATGAGAAGCTGTTTTTCTTGGTTTTATTTACTTTTATATTTAGCGAAACCATAGTTAAGTTCTGTAGCACCTGCTGTAGAAAACTAGAATATGGTGAAGATTAATGCTCCAATGTCAGAAGTTGCAATTCCATTGCAATGATTTTTCCACTTCCAGTTTTTATTATTTACAGGTTTTTGTCAGCTAAAGAACCTGCTTGAAACATTTCAGTATTTTATAAGCCTGACCATATTTACAGACAATAAATGAATAACTGAGTATAAATAAAGTGATAAAAAAACACATAAATTATATTCTTATATTAATATTACTTATCCTGGAATTGCCTCTCTGTTAATACAGACTGAGGCTGGAAGATTTACACTTCTTCCCAAACAGTTTGGAGGGCTGGATGACAAAAACCCCAGCATATTTGTACTCTTTTCTGTGCTTCTACACAACAGTGCCAGGAAGGCACTGGTTTAGGTTTTACTGCTTTGTGGACTGTCTCCTTGGCTGACATAACTTCTGCTACATGGCTGAGAAATGAAAAAAAAAAACAAAAAAACCCGATATATTCGTACATAGGAGACAGAACAAAGAGGGGGAGAAGAAAAATGGCTAAAATTACAAGTGAATTAAGAAGAGCATCAACAAAGGCAAATGGTTAAAAGAAAAGAAGAAGGACCTTTAAAATACAGAAAATTATATGCCACACATTCAGTAAATTTCTGTTCAAAGAGTACAAAAACATCTTTGGATAAGTCATAAGGACGAGTCATCCTGGCTCCAAAGCACTTAGTTCTCTGACAAAGAAGACCTACCTTGATGCTTATTGCATTAAGCCCAAGGCCTGAAGCAATCAGAGGTTACCAAAGGGAATGGGGAAAAAACTGCATGTAAGAAGTGGTATTTTTCAACTCTTTCAAAGCCTGGCTGTGTTTTCAGAGCATTGTTCCTTTACACCCTCAGTGCAATGCCTTCAAGGAGTGAACAACTTGTCCTGTTTCTCCTCTTCCTACACGAGCACTTCTAAGGAGCCGATGTTTGCACACACTTGGTAATTGAAGGACACACCACAGTGATGGGATGTTTTGTGTTTGGGATGTTCTCCTTGATGAAGACTCCAAACCTCACAGCCAATACAGCAGTAAAAGAAAACTTTTCACTTCTCTGCTCAGATTGCTAGCAAAGAGGACTTTTCCAGACTATAAACTTGGTTTAGTTTTCTTTTTTTCTTTTGGAGTCTCAAGTGTAAAAAGTTTTTTGTATTTTATTGAGCCATTCCAACTTTAATCTGCCCCCCTAAGGAAAATACAGTGCATCTATGTAACCTACAAAACTTAAGAAATGTACCATTTATGTCAGTAAAAGGTCTTCCCAGTGGGAAACACTTTTAAAAGTATAGTGTTTTCATATTTCTTTTTGATACTAGTCTGCCTCTGCCTAGATAAAACTACAGAACTATTGAAATTACCTTTTACGTAATTTGGACCCAAAACCCCCCAAAACCAACACAAACCAGAAAGCACTTCACATAAATAGAAAAAAGCATCTCTTTTCCTTTTCATTTGAGAAATATTGAGCATGTTTTTCACTGTTTTTAAAACAGAGAAAAGACCAGATAAAACAATTCTGATTGAATTCAGAATTAAAAACTAAAAACAATGTACAGCAATGGTCTTACTTAATTTGTTACTCATAATTTTAACTTTTTAAACATGTATCATTATCTCTTCCTATTTATTACACTTCAGGCAGACTGAAGAAAATGGAAAAAATAAGACAGAAGTTTTCAGAATGGTAGTGCATAATTTAAAGACTCTGCTCTCAGTCCTAGCAAAATCACACATTGCAGCTACTATTTATTCCCTCAACATGTTTGAAAACAATCAAATTGATCACTGTTTCTTTAGGTCCTCCATTAGAAAAAGAGATTTTACACTAGTTAAATGTGACAATAAAGTGAAGCTGTAAGCCCCATATAGCATTATAGAGAAATAAAGTTGTTTTCTTGTAAAAATCAGTTTATTTCCAATTTTGCCATGTCTTCTAGTTCGATTCTGTATCTACTGACACCAGGATTTCTGATATTTGACTTTAAAAGGAAAAAAAGAGATCTCTTTCTGCAAGATAGTTTATGTTATGCTCTTGTCTGTCAAAGTAGCACTTTATTCTATACTTTTTTATCATACCTTGAGAATTTTGCACATTATCTCATAAACTGAAAATGTTTTCTCAGCTCGTGTCCAATCCCAGGTTGTGACCTTTAAAACACAAACAAAACACAAAATAAACAAAGAAAGAAATGAAGTCATTTTTGTTGGTTTCAAGAATTAAATTTATTAACAAAAAAAAATTTCCCTAAACTATTTACATTGATTAAAATATATTCAGAAAGACCAAGCACTGCCTCAAAGCAACAGCTAGCAGGGAGCAGAGTGTTCCATCCAGGCAATGCTTAGGAGACATCCTCCCTGTCCTTACAGTGCAGTTCCTTTGCATGCAGCCTGCTCTATGCAAAATGATGATACTTCCCCTGGGAACTTGCAGGGGTTGAAGTAGGATCCTGAGAGGATCCAGCCCTTGAATTCATCTCACAGAGCCTGTCTATTAGAAAACGTGTTTCTCACCACTTTCCTCCTTGTAATTGCATGCCACTATCTGCTCCCAATCACTGACAGGGTCTGCAAATCCATAAAACCAGTCTCCAACCTTGTAATGTCCCAGACACTTAACCCACATGCCTTGAAATCCAGGGGAAAAAAACAAAGCATGAGACAACACAGGCAGATATTCACTTTTTTTTTCTTGCACCAAGATTAACCAACTCCTAGATTCTAACAAATCAAGATTTAAAGAATAGTCTTTTATTTTTTTTCCCTCTTTGTTTTGGGATTTCACAACTGTTTTTAACTGTATTCATTTTAGGCAACTGTTTTATACAGGAAAATGCATATATAAAAGAATTAAGTTAAACCATGGAAGGAAAGGTGTTAAGACTTAAATGAGGCAGAAAGGGATAGATGAATATATTCAGTAAGGAAAGAGTTAAGGCAATACCATAACAGTATATAAAATTTCCAAGGAAAACACAAGCAAAAAACAGGAGAATATTAAAACTCTAAAAATACAGAAGTCACATAATAGAATAAATTTGAGGTTATTAATGAAAGAATAATTATCTTAATGGTAAGGCACCTTGGACAGCGGCCCATATTCAAAGGAAGAGAGCTGTATCATTAAATTTATTAGGCACAATGAGGAGGTTGAAGAAAACATATGTTACTGCTTCTACAAAATTCAAGATAACCTTTTTGAAAAAAGTTTAATAAAATAGATTCCAGAGCCCAAGGAATGAAATATTATATGAGCTCAATTTATCTCTTATGTAAGGAGAAAATAATAATTTATAGATAAAAAATATTTTGATATTGTATGAGAAAATTCTATCTCTAACTAATTTTTAGTTAAAACATTACTGTAATGGAAAGTCCTTTAAGAAAATCACAGGCAGGAATGAAAAGTTCAAACCCACAGTGTTATAGTTCCCCTTCTATTAGAATTTTCTTTATTTGCAGTCATTGTCAAATGCTTGAACTGTGGGTATTAAACCACAAAGCTCCTCTCTCTTCTCTTTTGTCTTCTACAAAAAGACAAATTTCTCACCATGAACAGAAAAAAGGGGAGAGGAGTCTTGCTACAGCCCCACTGAGCCCACAACACCCAGTCACACCAGATGAAGTCACACTGTGCCACGGAAAAGTTGTTATTATTGCTCCTGAAGCACAAAGTCATTTGGAGCTATGTTTAAAAATTTACAATAGGCTCCATACTTTGGGGGAAAATATAAGAGCTCCCTCCTCTCCCCTGGTTTCCTGCTTTTGTTTGTACCTGTAAAGGGACTTCTTTTCAGGTCAAACCAGCACTCTTTTTGTATAAAGACTTGTGCAAAGCAAAAGCAATTGTAGAATTAAGACACCCATAGAAATTGCTGCATCATTCACTTTTAATGTTTTAACTTAATATTTTAAGTAGCAAAAGAAAGGGTGTTAGTGGCTCTTTCTCAAGTAAATTTCCAATTATAAATGGGAAGAAATTGAAACCCACCAGACTTGACACAATTAATAATTCTAAAGAAAGAAATGTACCAGAAAATAAAAGAAAAAATAATAGTAAAGAAGTAATTTTCTTTTAAAATTTCAAAAATGCAAGTAAGAAACACTAGCATTGCTCTTTTATCTGAGCATGGGAAGTAGAAGTACTTTTTATCAAACAGATACAAAACAAGGCAGGGGGAGGCTGTTGATAGACATCACTGAAACACATGCTTCCCTAATGTGTTAGACTTTGGCAGAGACTGGGGAAATACTTTGTTTGATTTCCTGGTTAAGAAAGCTTGCAGGACATCTCTTTTCAGAAAACAACTTTGTCCAAGTAGCTTATGCTGCACATTAATTAAAACAGTTTTTATTTTAACTATACTTTATAGATCTTCTAAAAAGAAGCTCTGAAAGTATCATTGAAACTTTGTTCATAATATTTTCTAATCCCTGGAAGAGACAAACCTACAGAATAGCAAACATAACTGCATGTGTGAAAGCCTATAGAATATAGAAATATAGAAAATATTTATGCATATATAATATAAATGCATATAGAAAATAGGATTTTAGAAGTGTGTAATTACTATATACATTGCATGTTGGAACTAGATGATCTTTATGATCCCTTCTAACCCAAACATTTTATGATTCTATGTCTTTAAGGCAGCTCTGTAGGAACTCTCCCTCTGTCCTAAAAAAGCCATGCTTATCATTCTGCTTCCCTCCCACTCCATGAAGAGAAAATATTTTTCTCCGCGTTTGAACAGTTTTTCTATTTTAGACTAGGAACCAGAATCTGGCAATACAGATTCATTTTGTGCTTGCAGCTGAGCTGAAACAAGAGCTGTAAAAACTCAAGGATGGATTTCTTGTCTTATACAAAAGCAGCTTGCCAAAATTTTCCTTACTCACATCACCATGGCTCAGATTCTTCATATGAACATGTTCTTTTCACACCCATTAATCACCCCCCATCAGACATTTACCCCCTACAAGTATATTATTCCCATAAATTTATGATTCTTAAGTGAAGAGGCTTGTCGTCTCTTCCACAGTTCTTAAAAAACAACAATCTTACTCTTTTCTATTGAACAGGATTTCTCATCATTGATTTGGATTCTATCTAGTACCCAGAATGGAGCTGGTTTTACTTGACAGGCAGCAAGTGCTCAAGTAGGTCTGGCAAAGACAGGGGAGCTGGTTTTGAATCAAGGCGCTTGTTAGCATAATCTGACATTTTAATCTGATCCTGAAAAATATCCACCCAAAAAAGGCAAGCTCCTATTAGTAGACCTGAGAGAGCCAAAATCCCACACCCACTGAATTAACCTAAAAACACTGAACACATGAAGTTTTCAGTCCATACTTACTTCCATTCTCCATGTCTTTCACATGTTTTTAAACCCTCTGCTAAACAAACACCAATAGTTACTGATGATCAATCTACAGATTTGCAAGATGGCTTTGAACTACCTCAGGAAGAGGTTGACCCAAGAGGTGGTAGATGCCTCATCTCTGAAAACATTCAAGACCAGATCAGACAGGCTCTGAGCAACCTGCTCCAGTTGACGGTGTCCCTGCTTGCTGTAGGGAGGTTGGACTAGATGACCTTTAAAATTCCCTTTCAACCCAAACTATTCTATGATTCTGTTTCAGGCAGGAAGGAGCTACAGCCTGGATCTGACAAACACAGGGTTCAGCAGCAGTCAGAAAGGTCACCCAATAAACAGTAAAAATTAATCCACATGACTCTTCCTGCTGCAGGCATGGGACTACTACTGTCTCCTTAGCAACTGGCTTAAAAGTTAACTAGAGGATTTTTACTGCAGCTTAGATGTACCATAAGACTGAGAAAGTAAATTGCTGAATATAAGACAAGTGCTAAAATTTTGTCCAGTGTTCCCTGTGAGATTCCAATTAAGATATTTAACTTAAACAATTTCATTTGATTCCTCACCTTCCTTTTGGTGCTCTCAAGAAGCAAAACTTACATTCAGGATGGAATCTAAATAGAGACATATTGCCATCACCACAGCATGTAAAAAGATTTGATATTTCCCCAAACCTCAGCAGTTTCACTAGAATGATCTAACCATCTTGCTTGAGGCCTGTTCTGTCTGCCAAAGGAAAATTAAAGCTCCCTTTTAACATGAGCAGATTTCTCTTTTATTTTTCTAAGTGTTCATTTAAGTGGGGGAAAATAAATTCTTGACAGACACCCAATCATCTGATGAAGAGCTGTTTTCTGTCACTTCTATACCACACACCCTGGAACTTTTCAATCCTGCTAGTTACAGTCCTGCTAGCCCAAAGAGTGATATCTCATTGTGAAAGACTTGTACACATTACATGACATTATTTTAATAACATTTATTCCCACTAAACATGAGAAACATACTTACTGGAGGTGCTATAAATTTATACAGGGAAGATCCCCTCAGTGCTAGAAACTTTGGTGTGTACATTCGATCCTGAAGGGAGTCTTGTTCCCGTTCTTCCGTCCAGCCCATGTAGACTATCTGACAAAAAAATCAACAGTGTTGGCAATTTCTCAGAAATTTTCTTGTGTTGCAAGTATTTCACATGCATAAACTGATGTCTGTCAAATTTAACATAGCTACGAACCGTGAACCCCAGGCACAATATGGTACACTAGCAGTTTTTATAAAGGATGCCTGTTAGGACAATGCAAAAACATGAGAAGAAATAATTACTGTACTAGTAGCAACAAAACATGTAAACCACATACTCCAGGGATGTTACAGGTGCTTTCTATATATTTGCTGACAGATCATGTCAGTGAAATTTAATGCAAGTCAAGTGTAAGGAACCACCAGTCAGGAATCCTAAGTCAAGCAACTGCTATTACACAGTAACACAGATACAGCCTCCACATGCAAGTTCACAGTTTTGCATTAATCAATATGATGTTACAAATTTCATTTCCAATTAACTTCGTTGTTTTTTTTTTTTAATCTCTGAAAATCTCTTTGTAGGGCTTTTGAACCTTTTTGCTTAGAAATAGGAGATAAGCAGATTGTTTTTGGTCACTATTTTCAACAGACTTCATCTACAGCTAAGAAGTGACCAGTATAGACCCTTACCACCAAAAGCAGATCTTCTGACACAAATGTTTGAACTAGAACTTATTCCAACTCACTTTAGGATGCAACTTCCTACCCATCTTTGAGTTATTTAATACCAAATCCTTAAAGAGTAGAAGAACATGAGTCAACACTATGCCAACTTCTGGAGAACCACTGAACAGTCAATAGACACATCATGGAACATTGATTTATAACCATGCCATTAGTAATAAAATACAGTTTCCAGTGTGCACTGGTATGCTACTGCTATGGAAAATAGTTCAACCCATATTTCATACAGTGATGCTAATGGAATGGATCTATTTTTAAATGTCTCTTAGAAATTGACTTCTACACTAACAAAGAAAGCATGGGACATTCTCTGTCTTAAATGTCAGTAATAATCATGTAAGGAAAATGGTAATAATAAGGAAAAGGTTAAAAAGTCAACAAATTTGTAAGTGCATGTGGTATGAATGGTATGAATGTCCTTAAAATTAATGTTTTTACTGCATGTTTTATCTTCCCAGATTTTGAATGTTGTGTACTTTTTGAAAAGACATTTACACCAGTTTATTTATTTACATTCGGGCAGAGACTTTTCAGCAACATTTCTTCATGGAATATGCATTAAAATAAAGAGTGGGTCTATTGTTTTTCTTTTTCTCACTTTTTTTTTTCCTTGGGAGTGTGAGGTTATACTTTTTATTGTAACATACTGGAAATTATTAGCTTTTTCAAAATCCCCTTGTAAGAAATCAATACTACTCGTCTCTGTCACAGTTTGTTGGCTATTTTATGGTCTATAACCAGAGACAGGGAGAAGGTCCATTTTTCTCATTCTGCAGTGACATCTCAATACTTAATTATTTTGTCAATATCAAACACTAAAACTGTCATACAGTCTCAGGTTCAATGAAGAACATGTGTTGAAGTATCTGCTCGTTTGGTGACTATGTAAGTTTATAAAAGCCAAAAAGAAGACAGATCTGTACCACAACATTCAACCATCAAAAAGACAGCTAAACACTGTATTGTTATCCAATAACTAAAAAACCATGTTCTCTGAAATTGCATTTGTTCCTGAATGAAGAAATATTCAGACGGAAAAAAACAAACAAACAAACAACTGGCTGGTAAAGTAAGAGAAGTTTTAAATTATTTCAATTCAATGTTTATTAAAATTTCTGCTGTTTCATTTGTTATCTGTAAATAAGATTCTCATCCTTCCTACTTGATTGCAGTCTCTAGACAGTCTCTAGATCTCAGTGACTGAGGTGGATTACACAGAAGAGGCATATAAGTGTAAAGAAATGGTACTACTATATGCAGAAGTTTGGCACATTTTTTCTCTCTATAACTGAAAGAAAATACATGATCTCTAATTTCTAGGAAATGAGACATCAAGGCTTCAAAATTAATTCAATTGAATTAATTTGGCTTCATCTTGATTTGTTTCATTGAAATTGGACACACAGCAAGATATCATCTTGCTTGATGATATTTAATATCACTGTAACACTATGTAATCCCTTCTTAGTGTTTTTCTCTTTCATATTTCTACATCTACTATTCATCACAATAAAAGAATACAGTCACTCATGCTGTGCAGATGTATTGATATTCCACATTTGATTGACTCAATACTAAAGCAGCCATGAAATTTAAGGCAATTGCTCCCTTAGATATTTCTCCCTTGCCTCTGTAGATCATGAGGAAAAATTAGACTGATTTTCCAGACCTGCTGTACCAAAAGTTTTATTAACAGAAAAGCATTTCTCCTTCAGACTCAATAACTACTATTCAACAGAGAGAGGAACGGTCAAGCAAAGGCTGTATGATTATAATTAGGAATATTTACAAATTTGTTTGAGTGCATGTGCATATCCATGTGTGGATTAAAATAGCACAGGCTGTATTTTGGAAAACAAGGCAACGCTAAACAAATACTTGGTAACTATTTTAATAGAAAACTGAGAACTATGATAACTTCAAAGTTCCTATAGTGATCTCAATTTGTCTAAACATATGAAATATATGAAAAAAAATTGCAATTTTTTTATACAATGAAGGTGAGAAACTGTTGAAAATTTTCACTTCTGAGGTAAAATAGATGACATTTTTGAAACATTTCTGTTACTGGGAAACATTTTGACTTCTAAAAAAGCTTTGAGCTAAAAAAACTTAGAGAAACTTATTTACTGGAAAAGGATTGTAACCTAAAAAATTAATAGTTCATACATTATGTATGAACTGAAATACTGAATGAATATGATATATTACTGAGAGTTTTGGACCATGTCTCAGTGTAGCTACACATGTGGACTTGGCATATATGGCATTTCATGCGATTACAAAATTCCAGAAATTTCATTTCTGAAAATAAATGCTTAGCACAGACACAGGATGAATGGATAGAAATATTAATCACAAATAGTGCATAGCATGCTCCTTTATAAATTAAAAAAATCTAGTAAGTTTTCAATCTTATAAATTCTTTTTGAGTCCCTATAAAACTGTTGATTGTTATCAACAAATGTGGGGCAGGGTGGTGGAAACAGATTTTATTTTATTTATGATTCACATTCCACTTGAAAGGTAACTTTTGCAGTCCTGGTTTCTAACTTACCTCAAGCAGCTCATTCTTCAAAATCAAATGGTGACACAAATTAGTTAACTTAGTGGCTGCTAGTTCAGTAACAAAGATTTAATAAGTCATTACAGTTTATGAGTTGAATCATGGACAGTTTAAAGAAATCTATATTGAAATGATAAATGAAACAGGACAATTTCTTCAGTCAAAAATCCATAGTCTTGTAATATAATATGTTCTTAAATCACACAGACATCCTAATCAAGCAAGATAAATTGCGATATTTTATATCAGTCCAATATATTGCTAAAAATGACTTAAAGAGCCTTGACTATGAGAGAGAGTTTTTCGGAGTTTTTACACAGATTTCATCATATTTTAGGAAGAATAGTAAGACAAAAATACAAGAAAATTCCCCAAAAATGAAATGTAACATGTATGTGACATTATAAAAGTGAGGCAATTCAAAGATCCGAACAGATCCACTGACAGCATTTTATCTTGCAAGTCTGGTACTCATACTTACATTATGTGAAACTGTGCTGTAGGGCAACAGAAGGAACATGGAATCAGAAGACAAATAAATATGTCAGACAACACAGAGGAAAAGTAATGAGGGATGAGAAACTCGGATAATGCTCTCTACACTGGTTTTAATATAATTTTCTCTGTACTTTTACAAATAATTTTTTGTATAGTCTAAAAAATTCATTATAGTCAATTGTTAGCAGAAAAAGAAAAAAAAAAACCACCACACTGGAAATGCGGGAAAAAATGGAAGAAAAAGGGTGGTCATAATGTGATCATTGGCAAAACCAATTCTGCTTAGAAACTGGCTTAGGAAAAGGCATAGGATTTTTACATTGAGTAAAAAATAATTTTTCAAATTCAACAGAAGAACTAATTACATAGAATTTTGAATGGATGTTAGAGAGATTTTGCCCTATTGTAAATGCAGTTAAAATGTCTCCTATCCTATTTTTCATGTTTGTGAAAAGTCTGTAATCTTTACATAGTTTTTTTTTAATTCCTGTGGATTATTTTTTATCTTCCTCATTAAAAGAAAGTCCACTAAAACTTCAGAGCTATCACCAACAGCTCTAAAGATTGCCTTCATATTTTTGAACCATTTAACTACAAATAGATTATTCAATCTAAGATTGCACATATATTGTATCTCACAGCTTAATTTTCTTCCATGTAAGAACTCACATTGTCATCTTGCTACCAGACCAAGGCTGAATATAGGTTTTCCATTTGGCTTTTTCTTGTTCTATTTTTGAAATGACCACACAAAAATTAAGGAAATATTATCAGGTCTTAAAGCAACTAGTGTCAGAGAAAACAGAAAATATTTCTTAATTATGGAAGACAATTTTTCACTTATCCAGATAAATGAAAACTGGTATCAAAGACTGAAAACAGAGTATATTTGCTTTCTTAGCAAATAACACCAGAATCAGAGCAAAGACAGATGTTTACAGTAACAAAACTTGCCTGGACCTCCACAGAGATCTGTCCAAAATTAACAGCACCGTTTGAAAAGCCTGCACAACAATTTATGTTACATCCAACAGCATTCCATGAGAAAACTTTGCACATTCCCAATGAGACGTACTGGATCTTGCTAGAAATCAGGACTATATAGACTTCTTCATGCCTTCACTCCCTCCACAGGTTTGAAAAATGATGTGGATACAGGATCGTTTTCCAAACAGGTAAAGAACTATGTGTTTCTTTTCCAGGTTTCTTCTTCTTCTTATAATCTACTAATCCAGAGAAACCTTTTGTCTCACCCATTTGGTTTTTCATCCAGTGCTGCATGTTAATAGACACAGCTTATTTCAAAGCACTCATTTTACTTATTTAAGACTTCTAAGTAGCTGTTTATTGAATCAAATTCTTCCAACGACAAAGTCAATTTGAACCTTAATTGGGCAACTGTGTGCCTTTGTCAAAATGTCAACATTAGAAGTTGGGATTTTTTTCCTCTCTTAAATTATTCAAGTCAATGCACAATTACGTGTATTTAAAATTCATTAAAATTTGAATTTGTTCATTTTAATAGAGGTGATTAGCATTTAGAAAGAACAGACTTTTTCCAAGAAAGACCTTATGCAGCTGTTATTGCAAAGATGGATTTGGATGCAAACTGCAGTATTAAGATACCAATCTATACTAATTTTGGGAGTGTGTGTGAAATTAGGAGTAGGAATCAGAACAAAAAAACCCGTCATGCTAGTCCTGTCTTCCAGGATATTGACTGGGTAATTAAAAAAGATAAAAAATGAACTAGAGCAGCTAGCCAGCATGTGGCAAACCCCCTGAAATGCACAAGAGATGTGTGTATTAGGCATTTTCCTGCTAAATAGGTATGGTAGCTAGATGATGAAAGAAATACCCTGTTGTCTAAAGTAATCAGCCTTTCTCACTTGACTGAGCCTTCTCCTTCTTGTAGACTTCTCTTATTTACCCACCACATAACTCACCTTCCAAGAAATTTAGCATACCCCTGAGCAGGCTCATTTGATTACCGGGTTTACCACTGAGCAGACTCAATCCTGATGACACCAGAGGCATTTTACAGCTGACCTGGGAGGCTTTAGGTCTTCTCTGATACTCTCAACAGAGCAGCTCTCAGCAAACACTTTGAAAATGTGCAGGTCTCATACATTTCCTGACTAAAAAAAATTCTGTATATCACACTGTCATCATTTCCCCTCCTTTTAATGTTTTTTAATGTAACCAGTAGAGTTCTGCTTTATTTTCTGGGGGGTGAAAAAAAAATCTTTGATATATGGTCATATTTGAATCCCTACCTGTTCATTTTTCACCTACTAAGTTTAGGAACGGGCCCAACAAAGGCTGAAAATTTTAATCCAGGATGAAATTTCTGGGAGATGTTGAGGGTTTAAAATAGATAACAGTGCAATACAGCAAGCTCAGCACTCAGGTGACAAGAAAGCAAACATCATTTATTTTAAAGCCTAGTAGCTTGACTAGGTTTAGGACTTATCTTTTGATTAATGGCATTTTTTTTGCTCTTCTAAATGTACACAGCATGTATTTTTCATGCCCTAAAATAAAAATGGGTCAAATAAAATGATTTCAAATAATCAAGCTGGAGGGCACGACCTCTCGCTTTTGATGAACAACATATTATAATTCATCTTGTTCACCTCAGGGTAGACTACTGAAAGATGCTGAATGAAGAAAAAGATGAGAATATTACAAGTCACCAGATAGCGTCTTTCAGATTTTTGATGGTGCCACTGAGCAAACAACTGACATATTTATCGTTCTTAAGTACCAGGGGAAGTGAAATATTTACAGAAACATTTAATAACATTTTTAACTTGTCCCAGGAGTACCTTTCAATTGGATTTCAATTACTGGTTACGGATAATTTTTTTTATTTTCTTTTTCTGTTTCTCTGAAAAAGACTGGTGAGCAGAACTTGGACAGAACTAGTACAATTTAGGCTCCATGGCTATTTCTGTGAGATCATACTGCTCCTGTAGCTGCCTTGCTCACATCCTGAGCTGACTGAACTCAGTTCAAAGGAAGAACCCCACATGGAAGAACCCCAAATAACTGAGCATATAGAAAATATAGATGATGGGGATAGGTTGTTTGAAATTAATTTTAGCAATAAATATTTTGAGTTTGCATAACATCAGAATTGCATTTCTGTAGAATTAGATGTTTACACTTCAAAGTGCTAACAAAGCCAAAATAACCTGCAAATAATCAATGTATACTTAAAGCTGTCTTTAAAGTCTCTGGTGTTGCTGTTTGCACAGCAAAATAAACATATCAGAGAGAAATCCCTTTTTTGGTATCAATGACTTCACAAGATCCGGCTTAGAAATATTTTTATGCCTTTGAGAGAACAAAGCTTGAAAATTAGTAGTTCACATATATATGTAAGTATACATATATATGAGTTAAAATATTTTTAGAGTTAAATATTTTATTTAAATACTGCATTGAATCAACATCAATATTCAACAGAATAAAGCCATTCATAGGTACTCATTTTAATTTTCTTTCTCAATAATTTAAATGGCAACTGAGGAAAATAGCTATCAATGCCTGCAAAATTTCTTTGACTATTTCTGAGGAACAAATATTTTCAGTCCTATCTGATTATCAAAATAAAAATACTTCTGCAAGCTAAAACTGTCCTTAAGACTTTCTTAGGGCTCTCAGAGAACACAATTACTACTTACAAACTCCCACAATAATAAATAAAATCTCCAAAAATTTAAATG
This sequence comes from Trochalopteron elliotii, assembly GCA_024734555.1. Classification (NCBI taxonomy): domain Eukaryota; kingdom Metazoa; phylum Chordata; class Aves; order Passeriformes; family Leiothrichidae; genus Trochalopteron; species Trochalopteron elliotii. The sequence continues at coordinate 2,289,137 of JANPWX010000043.1, forward strand.
CTTTAGACCAGCATTACATTGCCTTTCAGAAATACAGTCATTCTTTCAAGCACTCAATACATGTAACTGAAAGAAGAAAAAAGTCAACAAGAGGTGAAATTTTATTTTCAAAAGTACAATTAGATTTCTGCATAAACCCACTGGTTTTCAGGTTTCATAATCCATTCTCAGTTAATGAAATATTTTGAAAAAGGACAGAGTGACCGAGGAACCAGACATGGGTTGCATTGGTATTTTTCCGTACCAGCAACACGATTTTGCTGTGAGAAAGAAGGTCTAGAAAAGGTCAACTGGTGGTTAGGTAAACTTTTTTTGTAATGAAAGAACAATTTATGCATCTTCAGGGAAAGTTGTTAACTTCTAAGAACTCACAGCATCAAGGGAAGGACTGCACTATTACAACAACCCAAACCATTATCTGAACTCAATTTCACATTAACAGAAATACGGATAACTAAACAGTTATTAGAGTCAATTAAAAACTAACAATATCATAGAATCCTTCAATGATTAATAGCTGCTGCAATGAGAAACATGATGGCAAGTGATGCATGACACTGTTGCGTATGGTGTAGTCAGTTTTTATAGATGTTAATGGGGACAGCTGTATTTTTAAGCAAAGTTAGTTGTTAAATTTTCTTATTTAACTTCCTGGTCATTGTATCTCCAGCAATCAGTGTATAGAAGCAAAGTTCAGTAAGAGAAGGGAAATAACAAAGAAGCCTTTCTAGTGGAGAATTAGTCAGAAAAAACTGAAGGCCACACAGCTCTCCTACAGAACATGGAAACCGACAGATGAGAAATTTTGCTGCATCTGCCCAATGTCTTTGGAGAATCAGTGTTACCATTGCCAGTTACTAACAGGGAAAAAAAGCCCAACAGGTGGTATAAAATTTTAATCACATCAATAAAGAATACTCCCTAAGGTAATTTTGTATCTTATTAGCTATAGTAAATAATCTTTTGTCTAATGATTCCACAGTTTTCAAGATCATTAAGCAATAAGTCTAATTAAGTTTAATTTCTAAATAGAAAATGATAATAATTCTTATTTATAAAAAATGAACAATACAGTAAAACTTCAGTTCAAATCATGTCATGTAATAAATAAATAAGAAATTGCAAATTAATCCATAAATTTAACATATATAGATAACAGAAGTAACTCTTTTATTACAAAAATCAGACAATATTTATCCACTTCTCTTCCTTTAACTGAAAATGTATTTCAAATACATCTATAAAAGAAATTAAGACTACTTTCAAAAAAATAACAGTTGAACAGATAAAACCTGTTTTTAAACAAACTGGTCCCAAGTTCTTTCACTATAGCTGGATAGAAATAATGTTATGGATCACTGATTTTCTGTTTCACTTGCCTTCAGAATTTGAACTTTCAGTCACAAAAGCTGAAAAATAAGCTCTTTTTATAAAAACAAATAAATACTCAGCAGCTGAAATCCAGAGTAGATACTTTGACAGATCTAGAGAAAGAGATTTACTCACCATGACTATTCTGTACCACCACGGCAAAGAAATTATGGAGCAAAACACCCCTGATGCCTTTTAGTATTTTTAAAATACTCAATTACTTCTCTTGGTGAGAGATGTTATGAAATCCCCACTCTTAAAGACAGTCACAATCTGGTGGGGGAAAGTCCAGAGCAATCTCATTTATGTAGGCTATTCTCTGAGCAGGATTCTGACCAGATGACCTACAAAAATGCATCCAATATGAATTATTCTGGGAGTCTTTGATCTCAAAGCAGCCATATCTGTCCTGGAATCTGTTTTAAAATAGTCTTGACTTACTGCTCTTAGAAAAACAGCTTCAGCATTGTTTTTAATATAGCTTTACATTATTTCATTATTATATGCAAGCCATATGTGGTAGTTCCCATTTCATAATCTATCTCTGGCTGCCTAGGATTTTCTAAACATCCCCATTTTTCATCTACCCTAATTTTCAGAGGGGCAGTGTATCAAGTTTCTCACTGGAGATTTCATCCTTAAAATACACTCTGTAAAGGAATTTTTAGCACAGATAGCTTGCAGGTAAAGTACCCTTGAGATTGAAGACATTGCTCACAAGCAGCACTGAAAAATGTATCCTATCATCCCTTCCCAATTGTAAACAGGGGAAGAAAAGGTTATGATTTGTGAAGGACCCTAATATCCTATAGAGATTGAAGAGGAAGGGCAAAAGTAGGTGAGAAGTTGGGTGAGCCAAGAATAAAGTTTCTGGTAAAGGACCAAAGTAATGATATATAACTTGCATTCTTACACATTCTTAAAGTACATAAAATTCTTTTTGGATTATGAAGAAAGAAGGAAAAATCAAGCTACTCCAGAATGACTTTAAACATAAGTTTCTAAACAGTGGTATTAGAATACAAATGTGTTGAGAAACAGAACCAGGATGCAGTCCCACTTTGAAAGAGGAAGGCAAGGTAGAGGAAAACTACTGCTAAAATAATCCCCTTCAGAAGCTAAAAATAAAAAATGTTAGGGGATGATTAAAAGAAGAACATGATATTCAGCATGTTCTACATACTATTATTGTCATGCTTCTCTCCATATCTTATTTATTAACAAGATGGGTTTTTGACTTTTTTATAATATAGACAGTTTTAATTTTCCTGCTGTTTAGATTGAACCTAGGCTATCCTGAGGATTCTGTAGCTGGTCATATGCCAATAGCCTGTGGCAGGAAGTTAGCAGCAGTGTTCAGAACATTTAATGAACCTATGTCGCACTTACTTTGTGACAGTGGGGTGATGCCTGTTAGTAGTTAATTTGTCTCTAGCATCTCAGCATTTCCATGAATTTTGCAGTTTCATTGGAAAAGCTCAGTCTTTAAAAAGTGCCAAGTGAGACCCATTTTGCAGAATCAGAGCTTTCTTCCACTCATGCAATACTTTTTTTTTAAACACACAGTGTCCCACTACCATTAGAAATCTGAGGGATGCAACCCATAAAATTAAGATTGCGTCCTGAATTAAGCCCAAATTTCAGTGTAAGATGTTGAGGCTCTTTATCCACAGAGGGACAAGCAAGCTCCTTCACCCACAGAAAGATAACAAAAAAACTCCTCTGAGGATGCCATCTGTCTGACTGAAGAAGAGATCCTGGTGAAATAATTCAAGGCCCTGTGAAGTGCAAACAGCAACCTTCAGGAACATTATTTAACAATTGATGGATGTAAACTCATAATCAATACTTTGCCAGAAGTGACTCCTCTCACAGACAGCATATTTTCTTTCAAGCTTTTTTTGCAGTCTCAGAGGTCTGGAAGCTATTTGCATAATAGGATCAAGATCCTCTTCTTTCCCACTGTCTGGATTTGGTTTTGAACAGCAGACTACTTCAGCAGGAGGGGAAGGCGAGGCAGTTGCATTATTCCACCTACTGCCATCAGGGCAGGCACGTGGGAGCAATAGGTTGGAGTGATGAGTGACTATTGCTTCTACTAAGCAAGTACTACAAACAGTAGGCTGTTAAACAAATAATGGGAAGCAGCAGGATTTCTGGATGTATATTTGCAGAAAGCAGCTAGAAACTGTACACTGCTGTATCCTGATCCTGCTGGACTTTGTGGGTACTCTTGAGTTGGCTCAGGTGATTCTGGTCACTCAGCACTTACACGCTACCAGAGCCATCAAGGTGGAGACCTGCTTTAGAGCAAGAAGCCCAAGTACAGAATTGGATACCTATTTACACCTCCTCAGACCTTCAGACCTGCCCATTCCACATAAGTAGAATGTGATTGGCTGGTTAGTTGGTGTGATGGGTCTGGCTTCTTTTTTTCCTTGCTAAAGTTGGGATTAATACACAGGAAACGTAGGTTTCAAGTTCAGACTCGGATGTTAATTATTTCTTATCTATTTACAGACTCACGAGCCATAAGCTCTAACTAGCAAGTTAGAGAAAAGAGGTAGAATGGAGTGCTTCTAACTCTTTGCAAGGTTATTTAAGTGATAATTACCCAATAATGAGGTGACACCTATATTATTTATACTTTTGACCCAATAATGACCACCCAAGGCCCGCAATGGGGACCTTTTTTCACCCAATTAGAGAAAATCACCCAAACCCATGAAGAAGAAGGAAGAAGAAGATGATGAAGAAGGACATAGACATTGCCCCAAATCCTCCATCTTGCCTCACATGTATTGCTATATACTGAAATCTTAAATCTAAGTTTTTCACCCTGTGAGATCACACAATATCATTCAAACTACACACCCACAACTCCCGTGCTATTACTCAATCTCAAGAGCCTGTTCCAAGGCCTCAAGTCAAATGTGGTGCTTGCTTGGGGGTCAGCACAGAAAGCCTGAAATTTTCAGCCTCCAGGGTTCCAACAGTTGGTTGGGTTTTTTTTGTTGTTTTTTTTTTTCCAACCCAGCATCATTGAGAATTATTCCAGCAAGCAAAAATGTATCTTATTAAATAAATAAATTAATAAATTTGTCAGTTGTCAGCTTCTGAGTAAAGTTTTTTGTCGTGACACTGCTAAATCTTTATTTGCTGTGCCATAAAATATGACAGACTTACTAAGTTTTGCTTCCAAAAATACTAAGATTGAAAGCAAGTATTTTCAAATATGCTAAACATATAACAGATATTGCTCACTGAATAATGTCTCCTTACCAGGACATTTTGTCTTTAAAAAGACAAAAAAGCATTGTAGTATTATGTATTTCCAGGGGACGTATTTGCAATTAGCTACATTTTTTTGACATTTTTTAACAGTTTTCCTTTGCACATTTTCAGTGATTAATACTTGTCAGTGTTATTTTTTATTTCTTCATTTGTAGGTAACCCATAAATTGTCAATGGCTTCGTACTATTTTATATATCAACTATTTTCTGAAATTCATGTAGCAACTCTGTCACTGGTCCCATGGACTACTATTGTGATAAGAGAAAAGACAAATGACCACCTGAAGTCCATAGACTTCTGTTTAACCACTGTTCTTAGAAGTTCAAGAAAATAAATATTTTTCCTATGAGAAACTATGATTTGAAGAACCAATCATCTGCACAGATGTAAAATAAATGAGAAAAATGAAATGTTATTAGCTTCTCCTCTTGAAGTAAACTGTAATTAAACATAGTTTATTTATGCCTTTTTGAGTCCCATGTGCTCGTCCAATAGAAAATCTATAGTTAAAGTATATGCTTCATTGATTCCAATTAATTTCTTTAGATGATACAATTCCCCAAGGAATAATGTGTGTATAGGCTTACTGAACACCTTCCTTCTAGTAAGCTAAAATTAATGTTATTCCTGGGAACTTTTACACTCACTTGATGCAATAAAAGAGGCATTACAATAAAGCATTACAACCTTTTTATTTCTAGCCTCAGCCTCCAATGAAAATTACAATCTGACCAGAAAGAACAAATTCATATCTGGTAAGTTCAGATACTAGCAATTGCTTATCTAAGGTGAGGTTAGTGGAAAGAAAATTTTCCCCTATACTTAATCTTTTGAAGTATAACTGGGAAAAAAAAAAAGAAAAAAAAGAAAAAGGAAAAAGAAAAGAAAGACCTATTTATTTGTTGATCTCATAGAATATGTTGATTTGGAAAGGACCCACCAGGATCATAGAGTCTAACTCCTAGCTCTGCACAGAACACCCCTAAGAATAGCATCATGAACCTGACAGCATTGACCAAATGCATCTTGAACTCAGACAGGCTCAAGATGGTGACCCTGTTTCCCACTTTTTCTTATTTTCTCTCTTTGTTACCACTTTTCAGGAACTTCTACAGGACATATGCACCATTAAGGCATCTACTTCCAATCAAGAATGCTGAAAGTTGCTTCCTGTCCTCCTGCTTTGCTGGCCTGTTTGGATAGTAGCTATCCCATCCAATGAAAAGATACATGAAAAAGATGGAAACATTCACTCTAATAGAATAAAAGGCCCTTTCTTGGTTTAATGTTTGCTACTTGTTTCCAGTCTTAGACATCATAAATATCCAACTCTTGCAGAAAATCTGTCTTTTAAATTGCAGGCATCCCTTCCACTGTCCTATTTATGTTACGTATCCCATTTCTTGGGTAAAAGGCAATATATCAGATCAAAATATATTTAATGACTTAAAGGGGGATTTAGTCATATCATGCTTATAAATAGAAGCCGGGGTAAAATGAGGCAAGAAAGGCAATGTTTTTATCATTTAAAGTCAGTGGTTTCTCACTGTCTGACCTCATCACAGATACAGAATTATGCTTCTGGGGAGAACAAGTATTTGTTCATGTCACACTTTTATGACGAAACAGGGAGAATTATTAATTTGATTACATCTGCTAGGGCATTCTGATTCAGAGCACCTCAGGATGCATTCAGACAGGATCAAGTTTTATTAAGATGTTAAGATTACCCTGTTGCAAAAGGTAGCAGCTGAAGGGAAAGTCCTTATTATTGTAACCTAGAAATTACAGCACTCACAAAGTCAGTGTGTCAGACCTGTATCTTTCATCTTCTAACCTTACCACCAACCTAGAAGTTGAGGTATATGACTCCTGTTGAAGCTATGGCACTATACAGAAGGACACACAAGACCTGTGGGAGCAGAAAGAGCCTGAATACACACCCAAGAGTGTACAAACAAGGTGAAGGATCTGGTAAGAGTACCTTAATTTCCAAAGCAGTAATCAGGCTGTCCACTTAGCAATTAAATACATTTAAGTCATAGCTGTCACCCAAAAATAGGCATAAATATTTAATTTTTAATACACATGCATTTATTTATTTATATATTTATCTATTTATCTGCTTAGTCGTTTAGAGCAGTAATGTACAATAACTAGTAACTCTTCTTCCCAAACCCAAAATTTTAACAATATTTTGTCTACTTATCAATTTATTGTGCAGCTGTGGGGGATGTCTGTTTCTTTCACTCACTTTGAAAGGTCTACAGTGGAGCAAGGCATTTAGAGGCCCCTCATTTACCTGTCCTATTTAAACCTTTAGTGGAGATACAGTACATTCACCCCTGTATTGACTAAAGTATGAACTCACAGCCAACACAGATCTGGTCATTGAGTCTGGTCAGGAAAAACCACCCTTACTGAAAGGAATTTTTGGGGAGAGATATTACGATTGCAGATAGGGGAAAAAAAAGCTAATACTTGTTACACTAATGAGTTAGTACTAGAAAAAAATGCAAGAAAATAAACGAGAAAATTATGTAAATGAGGATGAAATTCTACTTGAAGCAAACTTGAATTTGCTGGACAGGCAGAAATTATTTGATGCACAGCTTGAGATGTATATTTTGAGATTTAAATAAGAACTTGATCTAATCACTCTTTTGTATCATCTGAATTTCCAGCAGGTGTCCAAATTACTTCCATCCTCTCACGAGCTATAAGGTATGCAGCCCTAGGACAGAAGCATTGCTATCCAATAACTGCATCAAGTGACTCACAACATGAATGTTATCTAGCTCATCAGGTAGTCAACTAGCTTCAGGAAGCTGTCTGACCTTCCTCTCAAAAGTCAACATGGTTTCTTCAAACTAAAATCTTTAACAATCTACTATGTGAATTGCCCTTCTAAAAGTTTTTATGCCCAGAAGTTCAAGAGCTATTCTAGACTACATTGTTAAAAGGAAGAAAAATCTTTTATTGGCCACAGGAAGCATAGTTTTTATAACAGAGACTGCCTCAGAAGCATCTGAAACACTTACAGAAACTGCTCAGGAAAAAAACATTTCATGTTAACCACAGAAACTTTTTGAAATAGATAGATAGATAGATAGATAGATAGATAGATAGATAGATAGATAGATAGATAGATAGATATAGATAGAGAGATTCAGTTTCTTTTATAGAAAACTCAACAAAGTATCAATAAGCAACATAAGCCTTTCAAGGGCATATGTTATGCAGCAATAATCCATGCTGAGTGCCATAGATGGCTGACAATGGCAGGGAATTAGCCCAACACAATTTACACCCTATTGTGCACTTATGCTTAATTTAACAGCAAGAATGCAGCTTCCCCAGTGTGTTTCTATAATCATTTAACAATAGAAGCTTCATTCCAGAGATTTGCCTTTAAAATAAACCTGATCAAATCCTTACTGTGACAACAGATGGTGACAGAGCAGACATATCATTGGATCAGAAAGTTCAGTAACTGTCAGTCAAGAGCTGCAGGATGGCTACTCTGAGGTACCACAGAAAAGAATATTGGAAAATAATTAATTCAACAGTCATGCAAAATTAGGAAGAAAAAAAAAGAAAAAAAGAAAACAAAATACATTAAGGAGAGGGAACAAAACCACTGCTCTTAATGTACTTCTAGAACAGAGTTGATTTCTTTTGAGGACATGTCATACTTCAGAAGAACTCTCTGTTTAACCACTGCATTTCAAAAATACCAATACAATAGAAATGGAGTCTATTACTCTGCAATTAGTAATAAAAAAAGAAAGGTATGTGCTGTACTTCATACAGCTGTCTATCAGTAGAACAGATGCTGTCCTATCAGTCCTATCAATTCACCTAAGCAATGGAATTCACCTTGTCAGATGCAATAGAGATGAAACACATCTGCAGCAAAGAACACAGGCTTGATTGACAGGCAAGACAGACACCATGACATTTGTGTGTACTCACCTTTATATAGTACACAGAAGTTAGGTTTTATTTAATAAACTCATTGAGTCAAACTTTTAGAATTGATTTTAAATGAGATTGTTCTAACTGCATACTTTAATAAAACTGGACAACAGCCTATTAAAGCAGAATATGAGGTGATAAAACATAGCTGATCTGGTACAGCTGTGTATAGTTGTTTTTATTACATTATATAAGAAGTAAAAGAAAATGGGCAGAACCATGTACATTTGTGAATGCCATCAGATGTATCCTATCACCCCATTCTTGGCCTTCAAGAATGTAATAGGTCTGCAAAACAGCAGGGCTCTTGATTGTGGAATCTGACATGCATAATGACACCCCAGTTTCTGGCCTTAGTGTGGCATCAGTTAATTGTGCCATGATCTTGTTTTAGAACTGAGTTAAACACTCTTTCTCATTCTCACATGATTCTCACTATTAATTGTCAACTTTGAATAAACCAGCTACCAATTCTTTTCCCACAAAGCAGGAAAATTCTAGAGGGACACAATATCCTTAGAAGCTAAAACTATTTAATGAAAATTTCCTATGTTCTGTAGATAAAAACATTTCAAAAATTCTCATGCTACCTGCGGAAAGAAGAGAAATAGTGTTCAACAGAAAGGATTATAACATTCTTCCCCATAATATTTTTTTTTTCGTGAATTCAGCATATGAAAGGTGGAAGGTCATAGCATTTGTATTCATCCTAACAGAGGTAAGACCTACAACATAGGAAAATAAAGATTTAAATACCTCCTCTGCCATGATATTTTTATTTGTTTCATGTGAAACCTTCAGATTTGACTGTTGCCCATGTAGCAGAGAAGCAAGTGTCTATTTATTACATTTGTGAACATGCATGTGAACACAGCCATAATCAATGAAATGAAAAATCAACTCCCCGAATTTGCCATGTGTGATATCTGCTTTGAACCACTGCCTTGTTGAGTGAGATAAGTTAAAATGGGAGTCAGAGAGTTATGACTTTCCCAGCTGCAATTTATGAACGTTTTACTTACTTGTTCATGTAGGAACAGGAAGAGGTGAACTGCAGGCCCGACTAAGATTTAGATCTAAACCTTGAATTCCACTGTGTACCCAAGCCAGATGCTGCCAATTCATCCTCCTGGCACAGCAACCAGTAAAAGCCAAATCCCAGTGAATCCCAAATAGCAAATGAGAGTTTTAATGTGCAGTAAAATCTATAGTAGCTGGAGGCTACATTTGGTTTCTCACCCTGAAAAGGATTAGAAGGCTTCATAAGGACTGTCTAATGCTCATTTCTCGAGATGCTATCAAGTAGATTTTCAGCTGAGATCAGCACATTTGAAAATTCATGGCGCATAATGAAAAGATTGGGAATTGAAAAGGAATGGGCAGCACTTGTTCTCATGACACCATCACAGTTGACTGACCTGTCATTTGGAAAGCACTAGCAGGGAGTCAATGCCGCCTTTCAAAACTCACCTGCCTAATGATGGCTCTCCCAGGAGCTGACATTTGCTGTAATCAGTGTAACAGCTCAACAGAGGTCAGGAGTTCCATGAAAAGGAAGCATGACCATGTTTCCACTCCCATCTTGGCTGATCAGCTAGAGAAGCCTCTGGCTGAAGCTTTGAAATATTCCATTCTTTGTGCCTCTCTGCTATGTGGTCTAAACAATTTTTTTCTCTGAATTTATAGAAACTTTGTCTGCAACATCTTTTTTTTTAGTGCATGTCTAAAATATGTAGTATATTTTGAGTCCAAAATGAATTTTTTTTCTCAATTACTTGCTATTATATTCTTAAATGTTACTATTTACATCTAATGCATACAGTCCCAATATAGAAAACACAACTAATTTTCTATTTTTTACCATTTCAAGTGTTCTTTTCATCACTGTCAACTCAGAGAGGGGGAACTTTATCTCCCTCTTGTCCCACAATCTTCTTCAAATTTTTTTTTTGTCTGTAGGTTCTTCTTCCAGCATTTTTTGCATCATCTTTCCACCACTATTAAATGTACTACTACCATTCTGAGAACTTCTTATTGCTTCATGCTATCAAAATAATTATCACCTTCTTATCAATATCCATAATCTTTGACCTTAAAATTTAATTAATGTATCTTATCTTTCTAACGATTTTCCAGACAAACCTACTTTCACATTTACTGCATTAAAGGAAAGCTGCCACATTATGTGCAGTCAACAAGTCTTTTCTAATTACTTTTTCTTTCATCTTTTTGACTTGCTGCAACATTGAGATGTTTAGATAACACTACTGGAGTTACAGCATGTTACCTATGCAGGTACATTTGTTTCCTCACTGTAATACTAATGGGTCTGTCTGTGCTCCTACTGTCTTCTCCATATCAAGAATATTTTCATGAAAGAATCCTAAGGGCTGGTTCCTTGACTCTAGTTTGAAAACTGCCTTCCCTCTTTACTTAACTAATTAAAATCCACATATATGTGCATAAAAACTCTAAGTGATAATAACCTTCAATTACCCTGCTAGTGCTCATTAAAAAAACCTGTGGGTATTTGTTAAGTGAAATTAAATATGCACACCTTTTTTTAAAAAAAGCATAATAGGATTAAGACAGCTTTCAAGTTCATTATGTGCTTGAAGAAAGAAGCTAAAACTAGCTGTTCAACCTCTTAGACAAAAAATTATTTTATTTTTAAAAAGTCCAGATGACATGAGTATTAAATATGGTATTTTAATTTTTAGATAAATTATGTGTTGATATAACAAGTAAAAAATCCTGTTTCTTCCCTGCATACCAAGTTAATATTTGCTGCACATGAAGACAGAAATTACCTTACATCTATGTAGCCTTTTCTGACTCTACTCAAAAATATTATTTAACTATTTCACTTAAATTAGGTGATTTTTCCTAACTTCTTTTATGACAAAGACCTGCAACCATCTCAACATAAGGGAAGGTCAAAAGGAAATCTGGTTTTGAATTCAATGTTCCCTAAAATTTCAGACATCCACAGATAAGTAAACCTTTTTCTTCTCCAGTATTTGACAGCCAACAAGACCTTACCAGTCTCACTGCCCATCAAATAAGCTTCTCTTTCCAGTTTGACCTTTTGACTGAGTTTCTTGAAGTGCTCCATAGTAATTCCTTTAGAGTATAATGATTGGTGCTGATGAGACATGAATGCATTATAATTGCAGGCTGTCCTAACAGATAGCATGGCCAAAAAGCTATTCAAGCCAGGAAGGATATTTTTGCTTTCCACAGGAGTTCTAATGAAGAAAAAAATGCCTTGTTGACCTTATGTACCAAGGGTTCCAAAACAGCAGAGATCCCTGAATTATATGTTAGAGTGGTGAGCATTGTAACTGTTTATATTTTTTTCTTTATTTTTTACAGTAATAAAAGCAAAGAGGTAAGTTTAGGGTGAATCATAACAGTGAAAATGGAGCCAGTTAACTGCTTTTTGTTCATTAGGCAGTATCTTCTTCCTTCTTTTGAGATAGGAGCATATCTTTGCACTCTCTGCATCTGATGTTATATAAACTATTATGAAAATTCCCAAATGAAAACGCTAACTTCATTTATTGTAGTTTCATTTATACCCACCCTTATAGCTGTTATTATTGTTAATATTAGCAGTATTAAATTATTTTTATTCATTCTTTACATTTGTAGATTTTCTCATGAGGTAAACAGAAAACAAAATAGATGCATCTCCTTCCTTTGTGAGTTACACTCAGCACAATTCCATATAAATAAAGTTGGACTAGAGAAAGGGAACTGAGAAATATGTTGGCTAACTGAAGATTTGGTGTAAGGGAGGTGAAAGCACTTTTCTTCCTCAAATCTGTCCTCTTGAAGGCCAGCTGACAGCTCAGTCCTATACATATTTCTCTCCTTCTACAAGGGAGCAGTTTTTTCCTTCTTATGAATCAGGTTGCTCTGTTTCCCCTTAACATGTTTCTTAAAGGGAAATTGTCATTATATAATCAATAGTTGTCATAAAAACATATGCATACTTAATTAATTATACAATGTACTGAGTTTTATCCTGATAATTTTTATTCACATTTTGTTTATACAGTTGTGCAAATACTGATTTTTTATGCCTTCCTTTGTCAATAGGGAAAAAAAAACAAACCCAAACACCAAAAGATCATACATTTTTAGAATTTTGGATCATTGATTTATTCTGGCTAATTCTGTAAAGGATAATGATAACATTCCCCTTTTATAGGAAAATTGGTAAGACACAATCTGAAGAAAAGTATATATACCTGCATCAAATAAGTTAATTTGAAAAGATTGGTCATGTTCTTACTTTGATGGAACACTCCAATTTCCTCTGAGTTGAGAAAGTAAAAACACCAAGGTACTCTCTAAAGACAATCTACTGAGAATTCTTCACGTAGAATAATCAACAGACACCACACAATTAAAGATGGTTCAAGTAAGAATTAGAATTATAAATTTAAAAAACCCAAATGTTCTTTTCTTACCTGCTGGTTTACGGGAAAATTCCTGTTGATTTTTTTAATCTATAAAAATGAATAAAGAAATAGATTAATACTCAGTCACTAGAAGGAAAAACAAAACGAGAAAAACCCCTGGATTTTAGACACATATATTAGACTCTCCCTTCCAAATTATGCTTGCAAAAAAGAAAATCTCCTACAGTAAAGGAACTGAAACTTTTGGCAAGCTCATTTGAACAGTGGGATAGTTCTGTCGTCACTTTGTGGCTCATTTTGCTATTTAGAATCTGGGAGACGTCCATGCACACAAAAATTTCTAAATTCTGAAACACTATGTCTTTTTCTTTGTTTCTCTTATTAGAAGATATAAAATAAACTAAAATATTTAATTCTAAATAAAATTATTCCAGAACAACTTACTGCCCACCACTAAACTCATCAAACTCTAAGCAAGTTCCTTTCCTCAAGGAACAATGAAGATTTGGGCTGGAACAGCTTTGGAAACATTCCTTACTCTACCCTTTTATCCTAAGTGCAAAATCCAGTATGCAAAATCAGTTCTGATAATTGTTCAAGTAATGTTTTCTTAAAACATTCAACAATATCCCTAGATGAAAAGAGAAAACCAGTCTGAGACACCTAATTCATGAGGAGCTTCTGTTTAGCCCTGCAGTTCATGGACTCCATCTGAGCAAACAGTGCCAGCTTTCTGACACAGAAGTGTCCAATACAAAAAGAATTATGTGTAGAACATACCCACTCCTACCATTACTAGAAAAAAATGTAGTTTTTTAAGCATAAGCTCTGAAAGCTTTTGACAACCTAGTAAATCTAAAATGTGCATTCATGGACAGATACCTAATACCTAGAATAAAAACATATTTAAATTAAAGACTTGTCAATTAGGTATCTAAATAGAATGTATCTGAATAATCTGGAAAGCCCTGAAACACAATATAACATTAAACTGCTTCAAACCAACCTGCAACATCTTTTTAGAAGAAAAGACGAATCATCACTGAGTTTCCTCTAACGTTTACAATATTTTCCCTAAACAATTGCATGCAGAGATGTGAGTGGTAATGTATTTTGCAGACTTCAGAACCAGGCTGCAGTGGCAAGCTCTTTGAATTCCTCATGCAAATACTGAGCGAATCTGTCACAGACATCTCAGAGTTTTGCTATCAAAGGGTAATTCCCACTGTCAAGAACATGCTGGCAAGCAATTTCAGCTGGTTTTCAAATGTATCCTGCATCAAAAGTGTAGGAAGAACATTTCTACCCTTCCTTCTTACATGTGCATCAGCCTCAACTTCTCCCTTTCTTCAATGTGAGTTAAGGAGAAGCATTAGAGGAGCAAGGACATTCAATGGACAAAGAAATAGTACAAAATTAATCCATACAAGATACCAACTATCTTACGTGATGTTTTTAAAATAAAAAGCAGATAAACCCTACATTTTTTGACATAAAAAATACTTTGAAGACTTCTGGGATTTATTCCTAAATTAAACATTAATTATTCCAGCATGATAAATCCCTGTTTGTGTTAGTAGAAACTATTAAACTCCTTGTCAAAACCATGTATTTTCATGTAACCAAAGACTACAGCTAACAGCCTGAAAATTTTAAGTTGTGAAAGAGCAATGTTAAGAAAAAAGAAATTTTACTTTTCTAAACAAAATACTGAATATATCTACTTAGTGGCAAGTTACAGTTACATATTAAATAATTTAGGACTGTTTTTGTTTATTTCAAACACAGAGATTACATTTTTTTTTAACAGATAGAAAGTACATTAGGTGCATTGCATACTGTGAATGTTCTTCTGAAATGTAAACACGTACTTGAAACATCATATGCTCATTCAAACACGTCCAGCTCATTTTCTAAAGTACAATCTAAACACCTATATTACATGGTTGTTTTGACTGCTCTTACTTTGATTAATTAAAACAGCTATGCTTATCTTTCAGGCAATAAGGTGATTTTTTGAAATGTATTATTTTTAATTATTTTACAGAAACTTGAAAACTGCATTATAGTTGTTCAAGTCTACCTAAAACTAAAAATTGTTAAGCATGATTAGTTTTAGGAACACCTAAATGTTTATCATTCACATGCATAATTATTGGACACTACAGAATAAAAAAGTTCTACAATTAGGCAGCACACAGATGTTCTTCCCAGCATGTTACAATGTACATTGAGTAAAATTTAATTTCCAGATAAAAAATATGTAATAACTAAAACATAAAAGTAAACATTTTCCAGAAATGAAAAGAGAAAAAACAATCTGTTACTTTACTGGTTATCTAAAAGAGAAATGCTGCTTCAGTCTTCCATAACTTTACTGAATTCATTGTAATATGATGTGTTATTAAGCACAATCATAGCAGAAAGCATCATGTAATGGATGCAAATAAAATTTGTTTTTATCAGAAGACCTCAGTACAATCCACTACAAATATAAATTAATGTAATATTTTTAAATAAAACACACCAGCAGATACTACACTAAGAAAAAATACGTGTTCTGAGAACATTCTTTAGAAAGATCAGTTTATACAGAGCAATTAAAAAAAGAGACAGAAGCAGAAGCTAGAAAACAAACCCTTGTCTAAAGGCAAAGACAATGTAGGCTGATTTGAAGCTAGCAAGAACTACCTGCTTCTACATCAAGCAGAAAAACACAGGTCCTGAGGGATGATATTTTATTCTGATTCAATTTCCATGACTGAAAATTAGGAAAAAAAAATTCTAAGAACACCATAGAGAAAGTATTTTGTGAACTGATGATCAATTCAAGGAGGAAGAAGGAGTAAAAAAGGTCTCTGCAGTATCTTGCATCTGACAAGCAAATAGGTAAGTGGTGATAACACAAGACCAATAATGGAATCATAGAAACACAGAATAGTTTAGATTGGAAGGAACATCAAAGATCATCTAGTTCCAGCCCCCTACCATGGTTAGGGACACCTTTCACTAGACAAGGTTGTTCAGAGCTCCATCCAGAACTCTGGATTTGAAAACTTTCAGGGACGGGAAAAGTATATTTTAGTGAAAGCTATCAAAGATGACTGGTTCAAAGCACAACTGATTGTTAATGGTACAAATACATTTTACTAGATATATTCCAAAAATTAATCTTGCAGTGTGTTTGGACATCACAGACATGAAGAATACTGGGCACGGAGATGATATGAAGTGGAACATAATGAAAAATATCCCATGGCCAAATTCAGCCATTTTTGTGCACTAGATGTTGCAATCTATGGATATTTTCATAGTGATGTCTGTGCCTGATCTGCAGAGGAAACAAACAAGAACATGGAAAACAGCACTTCTCAGCAGGTACAAAAATGAGCAGGCCTTGGCTTCAGGTGTGCACAATGATTGGAAATGCTTGGGGCTTTTTAAATTTTATTATTTAAAAGTCTTCATGACAGAGAAGCAGTAATGCAGAAGAATACTGTTCCATGCTATTATCTTTTTGCATGAATTGTAGCCTATTATTGTTGCCATCTGCTGAAATGCAGCTGATTAAACTCATAAAAGCTGGGGTTTAGATTTTCACATTCAGTTAAAGCTGAGTGGAATTGTTCACTCCTCTGAGAGATACTGTTTCAGACCTTCTTGGGGCAAATAGCACAGCAGTAAGTATTTTCAGTTTCCATAAGAGAATTTTAAAGTGTAATTGAAAAACTACTATTTATTAGGGTTTTTTTTTGTCCTTTCTTATCTATTTATATTAATGAAATTTGCTACTCCAATTTAATCACAGGATCCCCATGAGATGATGAGAAATGTATCTTTCAATGAGCATTAAGAACTCTTAAGAGTAATGATATCAAGAGATTCCAGGTTTCTCCAGTCCTTAAAAATTTAAATAGAAGCAATCAGATGTTTGAAAACCCTGTGTGTACCACACTTGCTTCAACCTTATTTCATGATAAACTATACTGTAAATCAGACTTAAAGTTCTAAAGGGATAATGGGAAAGATGATTAATAGACAATTAAGATTCAGGTAATACATCTGGTCCTCTACAAGGAAGAGTAACAGAGTAGGTGTTAGTTGTTAGGACAGAGATCCTGACAGAGACCATTCCCTTGGAGTACCCAGGGAAACAGCCAAGACTGAAGGGCAACGTATGAAACAAGTGGGCACCAGTGCCTGCTCAGCATTTTGCTGACTTAGGCAGTAAATAAGGTAGCCCCACACTTTTACATATGATTTTATCCCTCATTTTCTTGCAGTCTGCAGATAGCATATAACTTTACAGGTCACAGTAATTTTCCAATTTAAAAAAAATCTTTTATTATTTTAATTTATGCTAGCCATTTATATGGATTTCCCCGAACAATTTAGACTCTGTAACCTTCTCTATCAATTGTTCGCATTACACAACTGCAGGCTCACATTCATTAACAGGTAATTAAAATAGAATAGCTTGAGAAGAATGTAAATTCATTACATAGTTCTTCATCTCATGCATAGAGATGAAGACAAGCAACAATGCGGTTTGTGCCATTGGAATATTAAGTGATTCCAAACAGGAAGCCAGATCATCAAATTTGGAAAGAAAACATGAGTCCATGCTGTGATAATGTTATGTTAATGAATAAGAAAGAGTATATAACACTTGAAATTACTAGTTGGCTAGTCTTACTTTCTGACCTTGCTAGGCTTTTCTTTACTCAATGGGATAGGTAAGTTGTGATAAGATTGTGAAATTTTGTTTTCCAAGAGAATATGTGTGAAAGAATCAGAGAAGATTTTAAAGAAACATGCGACAGCACCCACAAAATACATCATATATTGGTGAATGAATTCAAATATATGTATAATTGCCTATAAAATGAATATAGCAATTCTTGGTGCTGGTTTTAAAAGCAGAAGTAGATTTTACAGTTCACACTAAAAATCTGTATAAACTAAGTTATGCAAAATGATCAGTCAATATGTTCTGGAAAATAAAGGAGCATTGGAATTACTAAATTCACATCTGCTTCTTGACCTACTAGTGATGGTACCATTCTCTGTTGTCTGTTGATCACACTTTATCAGCTGAATGGTTCAAAGGATAAAAGACTGGGATTTTCCCCGTAATTTCTAGCATTTTCATGTCCTAGTTGGATTTTTCCCAAGACTAGACACACTGGATTGCAAACACACTCAGCCTGAAGGAACTCAGCATCAACTTCCTTGAAGGAAGAAAGGGAAAAAC
Source organism: Trochalopteron elliotii (assembly GCA_024734555.1). Taxonomy (NCBI): domain Eukaryota; kingdom Metazoa; phylum Chordata; class Aves; order Passeriformes; family Leiothrichidae; genus Trochalopteron; species Trochalopteron elliotii. Next base: position 2,307,465 of record JANPWX010000043.1, read on the forward strand.
TCCAGAATATACGAACAGTTACATAGAGGAGAGACTTGATTCAACACTGAATAATGCATAAGCAAAAGGATGACCTCTGCTTTCGAGACTGTTCCCATAGATACCTGCAGGCTGAGTCATCCTCACTATGGTTCCTAGATGAGAACAAAAGTGAGAAACAACATGATATACTCCAGCTTATATAATCAATGTTACAAAATTTCTGCTGGGAGCCAAAAATTTACAAAAAGAGATCAAATATTTGTAAAGTTTGTAGACAATGAGGACACAGTAGATATTATCCACGAAGTCCCTAATCAGCTGTCTGAAGAAGTCCTAAAGTAGCTGATGGCTGGAAAGACAAAAGGAAATATAACCATTTATTTGTTAACACCAGACAAGAGACTAGATGGATCTTTATTCTGGTACAGTATAACAGTTTTCATGGATCAACTTAATCTGTATGGGAACTAAAATGTTTCATTTTAATCCTATATAGAAGTAGAGGAAGAGAGGCAGGAGATAGGTCTCATTTGGAAAGCAGAACTCTATATGCTTCCTTTTAAATTCTACTGACTCTCTTTTTATTAGACAGCTGTACAAAATAAGCAGAGAGCTTCCATGTTTTTGTGAGTTCCAATAAATGCAGGTATTTGATAAACACTTTTGGGGACAAAAAAATATGGCTAGTAAAAAGTCAGGAGTGCACCTCCAAAAACAGAAGCAGATGAATACAAATACTTCCTAAGAGAGGTGTTGAACTTTTGAAAGAAAATATTTGTATATTGAGAGATTATTAATTTAGGACATGTAAAAGCAGTATCAAAGCACAAATGCCCATCTGAAATGTGGTCACAAACCTGCATATTATCAAACCTTTCCTTTCTCACTCAAAGGGATTCAGTGATACATTGAACACTACAAGCACAGAAGTAATGGATGGATATCAGAAAGAAATACCAGTTTTGTTACATGGAAGTAGAGGGGGAGCCCTAAGGACAAAAGCACAAAATCCACTCTTCAAACATCTGTGATATTCCAATAATAGGACTGCAACTAATTTTACTGAAATTAAAACTTTCTTTTCTAAAACGTGTTGTGCTTTTTTTGCTTGACAGATGAATGGCATCACTTAATTCTGCAATATTTAACAGCCATTCCTAAAACTGGATGTTACCTTAATGACAATATTGCTATTGTGCCTCTTTAAAGAAGATACATGTGTTACAAACACAGTTTTATAACAGTTAGTCTCCATAAATAAAGTACCAACAGCAACATGCATACTATTAAGAGACACTGAAAACAAATTAAATCCAGTGCTTGAAGAAGCTATTATGGTCCTATCTGAAAGTAAGAAACATATGTCTCTGTACTGAAGATGCATTAGAAGGATTGTGAACAATAATTGAAAAGATACGAAAAAACCTGACCCAGCAGGAGACGCCAGAATCATTGCTTCATATAATGAAATGCAACTGGATAATTGTGGCTTATATCATAATAGTAGTTGCTCACTGGAGTATGATTACTGCAGTATCAATCACCCTAAGAATAAAAAAAGCTGGTGTTACTTATTACTACAGAGTAAGGAAGCCATGTCCTTTTTCCACCAGAAACCAGACTTAAACTGTTGAATTAAACTATTAAAAATTGATCTATATGTCTCTCCTGGTTAAAAATACTAGATTTCATTACCTCTTGATTTTTCAAGGCAATTAAATAATACAGATAAGTCCAACTTCAATTTTACTTTTCACTTACCATTTCATTACAACTTAATATTTAGTCAATATAATACCCACGATATAGTATTTACTTTCAGAATTTTTCACAGAATGACAAAGGAAGAGGGAAAGATAATAGCATCCACAGTTTACCTTATCCTAGTATTTCTGAATGCAAGTTGTAAGCACTGATATGAATTTGGTCATTCTATGATAATGCAAAAGAACAGCAACATATGGCTGAAAAGCAACTCAGTCGATTAAAGCTGTTTGTCGAACCCATTTGGACAGTTCTGCCATGACGAGTCAGTCTCTTAATGCCTTGTAAGTCAATCTATGAGCAAATACACCTCTACTGAGCTTTGGAAGTTCTCCTTATATTGAACCAGGCTCCTTCCAGTTGCAGTTTAATCCCATTGCTTCTCATGCAATCCATCACAGAAACAAAGAAGAAACTGCTTGCCCTTTTGTGCAGTTTTTCTTAAGTTGAAACATTATTAGTTTCTTCAGGCAAAGCCAGTTCCATTTCACCCGGTATTTTCTTGCAAGTTCATGCTATTGTCAAAGAAGTCAGAGCCTACTTTGGTAGGCTACTTTTGCATATGAGCACTGAATGACACACATTTTTTCTGAATGAGCAGGAGAATGGACTAGCACATTGCAACAGCTCTAATCCTCTCAGCCTTCCTCCAAGAGTATTGCAGTCACTTTTTATCTGCTTAGAGTGGCACTGAAATCAGTCAGGCCTGCATGAGTGAGCGTCCCAGCTAATTATCATTTGACCATAAGGCTTTGGCAATATCCTCCAGATTTAAGCTTCTGGTAGACAGAGGACTTCCCACAATATTAGGCCCAAATCAGACCAAAGTTTTCATCACACACAGGAGTTAGTCATTGTGCCCAACCAATACATCTTTTCCTCATGGGAAGAATGATCCTTAATCTCACAGCTTTTACAGCCTGCCAGGCTTCCATTTTATTTTTAATCCACTCTGTCATTAGGCTTGAAACTTCAGCTCCTGTGGGCAGCATTTTAATGCATCACTGCATGAGAAGGGATCATTTCCCTATCAAGAAAATCTGTGAGTTGAAATGTCTTGTTAGCTAGGTTTTCCTCATTCACAGTAGGTACTATTGTAGATCTTCCTGGCTTGTTACCAATCACTTTCTCCACACCCCCATTCCAGATTTCACTCTCTCTGTCAGCTTTCCTTTGCAATTTCTCTACCTACCTCTTAAGAGATTTCACCAGCACGTATGTTAACAGCTGAGGCATCTTTCTGCCTCCTTAGCCTTTTTTGGGAAGGGAACTACAAATCATAACTCCCACAAATTCAGTTTAAGATTTGGATTTAGATATCTATAGTTTTGGTTCCCACCTCAAATTTCCACTTAAAATATTAGCAAGTATTGGAAGAAAAATACATCACAACAAAACTTACATTTTCATCAGTGATTTGCTCTGTATATGATATGTTTGTTGAAGCTCATTACTCTCCTTGTATTCCTTCCCCCTAAAGCTTTCGAGCTGCTTCTTTACTGAGTCAAATGGTTCCTTTCCTTTTAGGTCCCTCTTTCCAACACGGTCTTTTCATTTTGACAGGACCAAAATAGAATAAAGAAGTTTGCTGAAGACTGAAACAAAATCTATTTTGTTCCTCTGCCCTCAGTCTATAGGCAGTCTACTGATGTTGCTCATGAAGAGTTCACAGTTTACCAAGCTTGCATTGTTTCAGGATTCCTCAATTTTGTATAGATAATAACATTTGCAGTTCAGAGTGCAGCATTTAATACAACAAAAGGGGCAGTAAAATAAACAGAAGAAATGAGGAATTTTATACCATCACATTATATACAATTATAAATAACATTAGACAATTAACTGTCTTGACCGAACCTAACAGAAATGTAGCCAGCGATTTTTAAAATACATTTAATACTTACACTACAGCATACCAGTTTAAATGAATTCCTGCTGTCAAAATTCATTAAATTGGCCAGTTGCCAGTAGCACAAATACCTTTACCTCAGGCAACAAAGCTAAAGAGGTTTTCTGTAGTCTTTATATGTATTGTATCTTCCACCACTCCATAATCAACCCATTCATTTACTTTAGTTTGAGTGGATTAAAAATAAAATTATAAAAACACCTTGTCTTTGTTGTATTATGTCACATTTCACTTCTTCTGTCTAAAAGAATCACACAATTCTATTCTCTTGAAACTCTCAGGAATAACAGCAATATTTATGAGACAATTTGGCTGACAGCACCAGATAAACTGCTTGTAAGCTAAAAAAAATCACTTGTTATTTCATTACTTGGATAATTTGCTTGACATAATATGAAATAGCTGTTGAGAATTAGGTTCACATGATAATAAACTTGGTATTAACACAATTGCTAGATTTTATATTACCAAAGACAAAGAAATTTCATATGTCACTGTAAGATCGGTATAAACCCCTGAGTTTTACAATACGTGTTTCTGCTGGAAGCTCACCATTCATCTGAATAACTGATCATTTTAAATTACACTTGAAACACTACAAAATTACTTTGTAGTGCTTGTATATTTAAAAGTCATGTCCTCATATTTTATAAAATACATCCTGCCCCTCCTCCTGATACAGAACAGGCCTCACTGTACTCTGTATTCAGACTAATCATGGACTCACTACAGCACTGTATTCAGTTATACCTTGAGATGACTTTTAATGAGAAACTCTTTTGGAGTAGAGCTTCCAGATTGCCATAAATAGGAAAGATTGGACTCTCCTTAACCTCATTTCACTTAACAAGCTGCTGAGCCATTAGCTTAAAAAGTCTTGAATTTCATTCCCTTCTAAGGAATACAGTTTTCTATTGATCTCCAATTTCACCTCATAAGTTAGAATTCATTATAGAATATTATGCAAAAATCTCTGCAAATACAGGTTTTCTCATGTATCTGCTGGCATTTCTGAAAAGGAATGCTCCAACGCTGATCAATATGGTTGATTACAAGTGTAAAGGGCTGTGTGTCAGTGGGACCATGGATGGAAGGTAGGCCAAGATGTAGAAGATATCAAGGGGAAAAAAAGAATAGGGTAAGAGTTTTTGTACAAATGAATTAATTTTGAAGCCCAGACTTTTTCCCCCCCCCCTTCTTCTTCTTTGAGAAGTGTGTTAAAGGACAATTTAATTTTAACAATATTGTTAAATTGACACTAGTAGTTGATGGCATATTTTTCTTGCTTTGGATATGATCTTGTAATCCTTAAATTGGAAGAGGTATAATAGTTAAAATCAATGGGATTTTCTCCAGCCTCTCATAAACTTCCAATTTATTGGCATTAACAATGGCTATGACAAGCCATTGTTACAAGGATGTTACAAGCAAATTTATAGATTACTTTTTCTTTAGTGTGCATTTTGGACAGATTTCAGAACAGCAACTCCTTGTCTAATTGCATTTCAGCAGTAAAGGAGATTGTTTAGTCAAAAGTATAGATTTTTGCTCTATCAGTATTTCTTCTAATTCAAACATGATTTACAGAAGGCCCATAGAAGGGCCACAAAGACAATCAAAGGACTGGGAAGCCTGCCATATAAGAAAAGGCTAAAAGAACTGGGATTGTTCAGCCTTGAAAATAGAGGGGTTAGGGGAGACCTTGTTGCCATGTTACAGTATTTAAAAAGTGACTACTAAGAAGATGGAGATTCCCTTTTTACAAGGAGTCACAGGGAAAACACAGGGGTAATGAGTACAAGATACACCCATGTAGATTCCGATTAAACACAAGAGGAAAATTTTTGACAATGAGAACAATCAGTCATTGGAATAACCTCCCCACGAAAACAGTGCATTCCCCATCTTTGGATACTTTTAAGATTCTTCTGAATGGGGCACTGGGCATCTTGTCTAGACTGTGCCTTTGCCAAGAAAGACTGGATCAGATGATCCTCAAGGTCCCCTTCCAACCTGATGTTCTAAGATTCTATAATTTCATAAGCTAATAAATACAAATAATAGTATCCCACATTTTCAAGATACCAAGATGTGTACATTTCTCTAAATTTCAACACTAAAAACAGTATCGAAGGAAGGATCATCTTTGAGACACTTAAATTAGTGGAATCAATTTTAAAAAAAATTATTTTTTAAACAATTTCTTTTCCATTTCACAATGTCTTCTCTCACTACTTTAGTGAAGTTCTAGTTGTCTATTATGGACATTATCTTTCCTGAAAGAAAAAGGCACGCACTCACTTGCTGAGAAAATTACTCCAGCAGTATAGTTAAAAGGAAAAGCAGGAAACAAAATATTCAACAAAGGTATAATGATGAAGACAACAGCATAAGTACAACATAAAAGCTATAATTTACAAGTGAAATGTATGTGTCAAGCTGTAACAAAAACAGATGCTGCATAATAAGTAAAATTGTATGTGGTTACATTATTATATATTGCCACAATGAGAGAACTAACTGCATAAACTTGACATTATTATAAAAGCACTTAAAATAGTAATATATATAAAAATGGTGTGTTATTTTAAGAAATTAGAACTGAACAAAGCAATTCAATATCTGAATAGTATCATGCCTATTCACAAAGCATAGACTGTCGTGACTGTGAGAGCTTAAGCTCAAAGTCCAAGAAGAAGAGAATCCCAAAGATGTATGAAGACAGCAATTCTATCAAATACAGAATTACTCTTTCACTATGAGTGCTAACTGCTCTTAGCAGTGATTAGGTGGATGTTAACACACACATTACAATTTACAAAAGATTTATTTTAGAGCTGGTCACAACTGAAAAGAAAACCAGTAATGAAATATAGCTATATGAAGAGAGTTTTTACTCTGAAACCATATTCACTGGTTGTTCTGTGCCACACAAAATTTATAACTTCTACTTTACTGCTATTTATTGCATCTAGAAATTTCCTGTACTTAGCAAACGGATTTAGAACAGAAGCTCAATCTCTTGTAGGTTGTAAGTAATGTAATGAGGATGTATTTGAAATCCATATATCCAAAATGCTTCTCACTAATATACATTTGTGAGACATACATTACATACCTAATACCCCCTCTGGTTCCTAAGATGATCTGACTTTATTCAAGATTATATCACACTTATGAATGGTGACAATCACTACTGACCTTTTGAGTAAATTCTAATCAGAAAGAGCATTCAGTATCTTTCCTTTCTTGTCACTGTCTACCAATAATTTTCTTTACAAAATGGAGTCAACCAGCCCTTTTCTTCTCCTCTCTGTTATCAATGTATATGTCAAAACTATTTGCACCCTTACTGCTTGCCAGCTGAGGAGATCTCAGATCTCATCTTGTCCTATCATGTGTCTGGTTCTGTGTAGACAAGGGATACTTCCCAAGCCCACACTTAGTTACAATTTCTACTGTGCTACTCATTTCCTCTGTTTCGGGATACTAAAGAGTTAATCATTTAGCCATGACACTTCCTTTTCTTTCCAGTGCACTAGTAGATGCATCTTACAGAAAATATGGCTATCTAGTGAGTTTTGATAATAGAAGTGAAATATGTGAAAATGTAAAAGAAGCTATTTAGCACTGGTAACACTTTATTGGTAAACTCCCTTGTGCTCAACAGGAAATACTAATGAAATGACAGAGTAAACACAGAGACAGAGACAAAGAATACAAAGAGCTAGTAAGAAGCTGATGAAAGACTGATAAAAAAGACTGGCACTCTTGAAAATAATACCTTTATTAATATGAACTTTTCTATACTTCTAGTGCTTGGGAAGATGACAACATCCAAAAAAAAAAAAAAAAAGCAAGATTTTTTTTTAAGCTGAAAGGGTAACATTCCTGGAGCTAAAGGGTATTCAAATCTAAAGGGAAAAAAGAGTATGAGTTGCAGTTTGACAACATAAATCCAAAATGGCCAGTGAAGCTACGCAGACCAGGAATGAGGCAAGTTGGTTTCTTTATTATTTGCTGATGACCTGGTCAAGATGCAAACTGCCTCCTAAGTCATCCCAGTGCAAAGACCAAGTGGTATTATAACCAGGAGTAAGCAGGAAGTTCCCATGAGTCTGTTTCTAAGAATTTTTTTAAAAAATAAACATAAAACAAATAAGATGTGATTTATTTCGGTTTCGTCCATGAACTTACAAAGGTAAAGGGAAGTGGGTTCTGGATCAGAAGACTAAATAGAGGTCAGATAGCTATAATTGCTTTAAGCTAGGTTTGGCATACAATCCACCCAGCTATGTAAATGGAAAATTAATTTACTGGTAGAGCCATCTGCAAGCCTGGATGTTCTAGAGTTTTAGTTGCTATTTGAGCAACAGGGACGTCTCTTTTTTTTTTTTTTTTTTAAATTTAATTCAAACGGCATACCCTGTTTTCCTGATTGCTGCTTATTATATTTTTGAGATGAAAATGCTGTTTATGGTTACTGTTTGGTAAATGAATGAGCTAATGCCATACTGCTGCAGCAAGAGTAGTTAGCTCAATTAAGGTCCAGAAATACATTGCTAAATATTCTGGAGAGGTATACTGACTATCTCATTAAACACGTAACTTTAAAAATAATCTGTTTAAAACAGGTTGTCAACAGCCTCTTAGGATTTGGCTTGCTATAATATGTTAAAATATATTTTATGTTTATATAGCAATATAAAGATCCATTTATGTTAATCTGGTGCAAAAGGAAATAATTCTGAAATCAAACATGCATACACACTGTGATTTATCAATTATTTAAAGAGTAACTGGAAAAGAATGTCGGCTCCACAACTCTATAGGGGTTATGTCAGCCTAAGGACATATTTCTTCTGGTGAAACACTCTATTTATGATGTAAAAAAGGAAAATCCTTTAAAATTAATACTGCTACAGTTCCAAAATGAGAAAAACATTCAAATGGAATGCACATACTATTTAAATATAAAAAGAAGAGAAGCCACCTATGGGTTTTTTTGCCTGGCATAGAACGAAATAGTAAAAATAATATATTCACTCCCTGTAACATCTTCATAACATAAAAATATGTACAGGTGAAAGCCCAAACATCGATGTAGTCACTGGTCACTTGTAGTTAATTTAATAAATATAAAGCAAAGGTCCTTCATATTTGTTTTTTTTTTTAATTGATGATCTGTTTCATATTTGCAGTTGCATTTCCATGACTCCTCTTATAATAAAAAACTTCATGACTTTCTTAGCAGATATCTGGAGTATCTCAGGAAAAATCATTTCAACACCGCAGAACACTTCATGGAAGTTACTAATAACATTAATACAGGAAATGGGATCTGAAACAGTAGAACTGGTATCTGAATGCCAGCCTTTTTGTCTTTTTGGCAGAACCTTTCTTTGTGAATGGTACTTATTAAAGTTATATTCACAATTCTATGGGCATTTACCAACAAAATGCACCTTATTAAAAGTTTTGAGGATTAAACTTCTAGAGAAAGTTTAGGTAATTCAATCATTTTGCTTCCACAATGTTTTGATTACCTTCCTCCTCCTCCATGAAAGGGGACCCTCAGTTTATCTTTTTCATAATTCATATATGAGAAAAGAAACATTTTTTCCTTTCTGAACAAAATAGTAATGCAGAGCAATGGATTCTAGGAGTTCTAAATCTACACAGCTGCTGTTGGCTGGTACTCCAGTGCAGAAATATTAAACAAACACATATTTAGAAATACCCAGTAGAACTTGTATCTTCCTTATGCAATAATAATGCTATAAAAAGGCTATAATTTTCCCCAGGTACATATGCACCTAGGAAAACAGCAGCCACAGTGAATGGGAAAGCAAAGAGGAAAAGAAAGGCAACAAATATTTTTATTTACACCCTTTATTCAGCAATGAATGAGTCCATTGCTCATGCAGACCAAAAGAGCTTGCATCTGACTTCCCCAAAGCTATTTTTTTTTTCACACAAATTATGCCACAAGTTAAGAAGTCTCAGCACTCCAAAACGGTGTGGAACACTTCCTATGAGGTGAGGGAATCTCAAGAAGCATGGATTTTAGTTTGTCCTCACAACCTGAGAAACATTCTCATTAGTTTTTTAAAACTTCTGGGAATTGCAAAGGAAGACAGAAGAAGGGAAAGGGGTAAAGAAGGCTTATCTGAGTACAACATTCACAAACACAGAAAATCCCCAGCTGCTAAGTTAAAGACATCTACATGAGGCCTATTTTTGCTGATCTTTCTCTTTCATGGAAAGCGTGGCTGCAGAAATTTATGTGGACTTTCCTCATCCTGCTTGTATATCCACGCTATGTATCCAGCCTTTCAGTTGTGCTAAAACAAGTGTTTGTGGGACTGCATTGTTCAGAAAATCAGAGAACTAAGCCAGGTTAAAAAAATCTGCAAAAATAAAATTTACCCTGTAGTACAGGGAGTGAAGTGTCCAATTTGGTCATGGTAGGTAATACCCACCCAGGATATGGGAGAGAGAGTACTCAGGCTGTAGGAGATAAATATTTATCTGCTGCACTTAAGCAATACTCCTGCTGGATGAATCCCACTGTCAACAGCATTGGCAAGAATTTTTCATGTGACTCTATGGATAGCACAGAGAAGAGCCTCTGGAAGGAAGAGCACTGACTCAGCCCTGTGCTGTCCCCAGAGATCCTCTGGCCAGCAGTGAGGCAGATGGCATCAGGCTGCAGGCTGAGTAGCATGGAGAGCTCCTGTCTCTCATGTCAGGGTGACTCTACCAACCTGTAGGCTATTATGCTAAAGCACCCTCTTGCCATTTCCTGTTAGAAGTGGGAAAGGTAAGTATTTAATTCAAGGAGATGGAATTACCCTCTGGAGATATCTGCAGTCTTTATACAGTTAATGGGATAGAAGTAACTGCCTGTGTTAGGAGGATGAGTTCACTTCCTTCAAGTCTTAAAGACATTTTTTAATATCCCTTTATTATACTGAGAGATTGGGTGGAGAGGATCTCGCTTTTTAGGGACAAACAGTTACCATTTCTGTCATATTACTTAGTTCAGCTAAAGTAGAAAGTAGTTGTAAAAAGAGATGTCCAGTTCCTTGGCAATCAGATACCAGAGAAGAACTGCTGAAACTTATTTAACAATGTTAAATCGACTGAATTATGTGAGAAGCACCAGCATGTTGACACACCACAGGAAGTTTTTCATCCTTTTTATTTCTTTACAAAATTGCTTTAGGAAATAAACACAGTGAAAACAATATTTTCTCCTAGGCAGGTAACAGATTTTTCCCTGGAGTAAACAGCCATAAACTTGTGTGCTTGTTCACCAACAGACTTATAAAACATTTTTGGAATTTGGACGTATTACTATTTTACTCTGTTTTTTTATTAGGATTTGTCATCTGTACAAATAGGAAACTAATGAAACATGCAAATATATCACATCTACATAGATTTGTTGTACATATTGAAATCCACCTCTGAACAATGTGATCTATTATTTGAATGGTCAGTGTACAATGGGAACATTGGGCTAAAAGAAAGCTTTTTACTGTTTGTGTGATTTCAATGCATCACTGGAAGAGAAGTAGAATATCTATCAGTAATTAGAAATATAAATAAGGTTTGTCTTCTGACTTTCAAGAAGTAGCCTTACAAATAAAATTGAAATGATCATGTTGATAAGCTAAACTGTGTATCAGCATTGACCTCACATCACTTTTCTGCTAATACAGCTAAAAGTAAGTGTGAGGATTAACACAAATCCAATTATCCCCCAGTTGCATTTTATCTTGTATTTTATGACACTGAACCATTAAGTAGTCAGAGGTGAGATGGACAGCCATTCTTTAACTGCCTGGTTGCCTCCTTTCCAGCAGTATTTTATGATTTCTTTATTCTGTGTACCTAAAAATTAGCAACTGCCTTTCCTGTCACAGGAAGTCTCATATAAAAGTAGAATTTAGGAACCTGGTATGTACTCTTTAGCACATAAAGTGCTTCCTTGACAAACTACCCAAATATAACTGGTAATTGGCTCATAAAAAAAGCAAAATTGGGGAATAAGAATGACATGATTACATGCACCAAATATAAAAACTTATATTCATTTTAATATTGATCAAATATATATGATTAATAGCTTCTGAGATGTTATTTCATATAGTAAAGGATTGCAGGCTTTATTTCAGAAAGAGATGGAGCAACAAAAAGTTGTTTCATACAATTTTTATAGATTTAGGCAAAAACTGTATCAAGTGATTTCATAAATGCACTAAAAAAATTTCCTTTGATTCACTGTACTAGAGTTTCTGATTGGCATAATTTAGGCAAATGCCTTTTTAGACCCCAAAAAATTGTTAAAAAATTTGTAAACAATTAGGAAAAAAGGAGAAAAGCAGAACCCTTCATACACTCATTATAAGCTGTTCAAAAAGGCAGTAATTCTCAAAGGAAATTAATAGTTTTTCAGGGCAGTAAGTCAGAGAGTATCATTCACCGGGAAATGAGAATGAAACAAGGTGCTTCATTCTCAGTTTTTCAAGCCTGACTTCATGACCTCAATGACAGCCCGAAACAAGTTTTGGATGTAATTACCTCATTCTCTGAAATAAACAAACTGGTGAGAAAAACCAACAAAACACCTTGCAATCATGTTGGTGCCCACATATATAACACATATAACATATAACACATCTATAATTTCAGACATTTCAGACTTCCTCCGCAGGTGTTTGCCACTTAACTACCTCATGTACTTTTAGGAGATAAAGAACTTGTCACACTTTCATAATACCTTTTGTTAGCAGAGTAAGGCATTTCCCAAGTATTTGGGGCTCATTTCTTCTGCAGCTTAGTGATCATTTGTTGTTTTGCCTGCCTGGGCTTATTTGCTCTAACCTCTTAAATCTGTACTGGAATGGCTAGAACTCCTCTCTTCTACTCCACACCTTTGCCTCTTCCTCTGACTGCCTTCGGCTCCGCAGGCAAATATAAGCTGTGCACTACTTGAATGCCCTTGCTCTCTTGTGGCACTTTATGAAGCAAGACAAGCAAAAGGAGAAAGTGCTTTCAACACATTAGGCTACTAATAATGTATACCCTGAGGTGTTTTATAGCTTTTTGAGTGCATTTAAATTTCTTTTCAGTCTTTTTATCTTTTAATTGTCTGGTGGTGGAAGAAAGGCAAAACTTCTCCTGCAGCCACCTTTTAAAAAATATTTTGAAAATCAATAAGAGGAAATGGATGTCAAAACAAGATAGCATTGCTTTAAATAAAAATAATTACATTTGTGTTTGTTGTGGGTTTTTTAAGACAGGAAAGAGAAGGAATACAAAAGAGGTTACTATTGCCTACCCTCCCACTTCCCAGTTGCTATTTTATCAACTGCACTTTGTGATTCAACAGCACTTTTATCACATTCTCACTGAAAATAAACCAATTGTGGAATATTGGACATTTTACTGCACAACAAAAACTAGGTTACAGTAGCTGGAAGTCTCCAGCTGCTACTGAAAGGGCAGCTTGGCATTTTGGCATGAAAGGGCAACTTCTAATGAGTCCTTTCTTCTTCCATGTGTTACCTCTCTGCAAACCCCCAAATGGCTTGCCTGTATTCCCAGTTAAGACTCCTATATCCTTTATTCTTGTCATCATTTTTTTGCCACTAAAAATCAATCAAGAGGTGTTGTTTGGTTCTAGGTTTATTTTCCCTAAATGATAGACTTCTTGTTACCTTTCACCAGGATGGAATGTTGAGAGCAAGTGTGACATTTCTCAGAAGTGTCTTGTAACTAAACAGATCATAGTTTTTATTATAATGTTTTAACTTAAGCTTTCAATAATAATAGAATGAGGGAAGATAAAGAGTCTCAGAGCTTCATATAAAACTGCAGAGAATAAAGAACATATTGAATATTGATGTTTTGCTCTAATTTAAACACTAGCACAAGGCTAAAATTTGACTCCATAAAAAAGTGCATGAATCGAAGTGCAGAGATTCTTTACTGAGTGAGAGAATCATATATTAAACTCCAAAAATATTCTCTCTGCAAGAATGTTGCCTTTTTTTTTTTTAAAGATTTACATTAAACTGGTAAATTTCAAAAGAAGGGCTTTTGATTGCATTGTCTCTAGGGACATTACTTCTCTTAAATTGTATTTTAGAGTTCTATACAATACTTATACAGGTATTAATATTTTTATCAGATATTACTGACCACTGCAAAAGTTGTGTACTTGTATACAGCAAAACAAAAAAGGTATTATTAAAAATAGCATGAATAGATGTAACACTTTGGAGAAGCATAGAAAGAAAATTTAATTTATCTTGAAAACCTGTCATGAGTACTTGAAGTATACACTGAACTTCAAAGCAATACTGCAAGACTGCATGTCTTTATGATGAGTGCTGTCACCATAATCAGAATGTGTCATAACAAATACTCCAACTATGAAGACAGAAGTTTCTTGTTACAAATTTCCCAGATAATTCTGAAATTAATATTCTTGAAGAAATACTTCTCAAAATTTCTTTTCTTGCACTGTTTTCCTACTTGCCTCATTGTCCTTTAGACTCAGGTATATTATAGAAACGCAGATGAAACACACTGGAGAAACAGCAATACAGTCTGGCGAGACTTAAATTTTTTGCAGTTAAATCAGTACACTTAAGAGGGTGTAAAATTATCCACAATTCTTTAAACAAGGTACAAATAAAAAGTTTGTAAAATAAGACACACCTCAAATTGCCAAAAATAATTTACTATACATAAGTAAATATCAGACAAGGCCATATATAACACTTGATAAAAGTGACATATGAACAAATGTGTTTTTAATTCTGCAGCTGATAACAGCCTTCATTAAAAAAAAAAAAAAAAAGAGAGGAAAAATAGGAGTGATTTAAGTTATGTAATCCTGAGGCTGCACTGACTACAGTTATTCATGTAGATCTAAACGTCTTAAGAGAATAATAAAAAATGGCAGCAATATGTTACAAGTGTATCGAGTTTTGGTTTTTAGATTTTCCAAGAGAGACCTCAATATCAGTACTGGAATGACTATTTGTATAATCTTCCCTTTACAAGGTTGAGAACAGAATGCAGAACAAAACTCAAAGTGTCAGAGCACTATGACCACCTGAATGCCTAATACTTTAAAAAGTGTTGAATGTCAATTTAGTTAATAATGTCCAATTTATCAGAGTTTTTGTGCCTTGGGAATTGTGAATCATGTATGTAAAAATATTTTATTAGTAGTACTTTATAGACTTCCTATAATTCTCCCTTGTTTTGGCCTCCATTTTATAATGCTTACAACTTCTAAATTACTGACAGTATTTGATTTTTGCCCTACTACAGAATATAATGTAAAAGGTTTGGTACTAGTGTTGGTATTTTTGGATTTGCTTCAAACATGCATAGCTGACTAACCAAAAAAAGATAAATATTATTGTAATACACAGATCATAGGACATTTAATAGCACACAATCCCTGAAAACTCAAAAAATTACTAACATTAGAGCATTCTGATGGTTTGCCATTGTATTGTAACTATAAAACTAAAATATGAAAACTGTTTACTTCACGTGAACAATATTGATTTATTCACATAATATAACATTCCACAGTATGTTCTTACTGGTGGTAGCATCCACCAGAAAAAATGAAACATGTTCTAGTAATTTCTTTCAATAACTTGCTAACACTGAATGTAGTCATGTGATATTTTATTCTTCCTACAAGTGGAACAGATTGCATTATTCTAATTGGGGTTTTTTCTCCTGTTTTTTACTCTTTGTCTCCTCTTCTACCTAGTGACTTAAAGAATCCCTGTACCCAAACTTCAGCATTGTAAAGATCAGATATTATCTTCTTTTTTCTAGTGGAAGTGAAACAATTTTTTTTTTCTCTTAGCAGCAGTTTCTTTCACTAGGCACTACTTTTTAAGCATACCAAAAAAGTT
Organism: Trochalopteron elliotii; assembly: GCA_024734555.1. NCBI lineage: Eukaryota > Metazoa > Chordata > Aves > Passeriformes > Leiothrichidae > Trochalopteron > Trochalopteron elliotii. The sequence goes on from JANPWX010000043.1 coordinate 2,323,080, forward strand.
CAATTGAACTTTTAAACTTTGTTCAAAACAAACACTTAGGTTCTGGAAAATACACCTATTGGGCCAATACTCAGTTTGTAGACCTCTGAATCCTAGCTTTCATGCTACTGATATGCTCCTCCCATCAACTATGTGTGCCTAATTAATTTCACAAATGCCTTATTTTACCCAGAAAAATGCAACATAATGGGATAAAGGGAAGTTACTGTGAACTATATCTTTTAAGATCTTGTGGACATTCTCAAGATAATCTTAAAACTTTTTGGCACCTCCTGCTAAGAAACTTTACCTCAGCTGCCTGTCATTCCTGTCTGATAAAGTTCATGTTGTTTCTTTGCTGTCAAGTGCTGGCTTCAAGGTAGAATGCATAAATGTATAAATGCTGCTGTGTCTTTCACAGAAATTATGGAAGGGGAAAGGGAAAAGAAATATTATTCCCCTCACTGTAGAAAAATCTGCTAAACAGAAAGCAATGGTCAAGTGACAAATACTGAGTTGTGAAGATAAATCCCCAAAGATTCTATGAAGCTATATCCTAGAAGTTGCTAACTCAAATTTTTTTTTTATTATTGTTTTTTTTAAAAAGACCCAAAATGCCTGACTTTCACTGTACTAAAGCCATTAAAAAATTTGCCTTTAAGTTTCCTGACAATTACAGCACATGAATTAGGGATGCATTGGCAACTGGTGGTTCTTTATAGAGCACGTGATTTTGGAGTATTTTCTTAGACTCTTTCAGAGTGTAATTCCTTTAAAAGCTACATGACCAATTGATTACTGCGATCTTAAAATTATTTAACAAAAGAGATATTAAAGATTAGAAATCAGTATCAATTACCACTGAAATTAATACAATTTAAAAGTTCATTGAAAGGCAAATAGTTCATAGCTGAATTGAACAGCTGAATTGAAAATTCCTACTTGGATCATTAGCAAAAAAAGAAGCAGTAGCTTTTTCCCTTTTTAACTGGCTTTGGCCAGCCATGCAAACTGGCAACAAAAAGATGTAGAACCTCATAATTTCATAGAGGAATTAGAGTTCCCCAGCCCAGGTTCAATTTAGCATATTTAAATTTGAGCACATGAACTTCAGTATCAGGATTCCTTAGACAAAAGTTCAGCTTTAATATAAACGTTCTGGTTTTTGAGGCTACTGATAGAACTGGTGAATTTTTAACACAGATGCAATTCAAGTGACTCAAGTTGGAGAGGAATCCATCTGCAAAAATGAATCATCCTTAAAGATTCATCACCTCATCAATTACAGTGTGATATCAAGTCATTCCCAACAGTGCATTTATATAGTGTGTATTTTGGTTGCATACAAGTATACAAGCCCATTCATATTGTGTAATTTTAATGTATTTCATCTCATATGGGAGCGTGCTTCTTGGGACCTAAAGAAATTAAAATTAGCAGTATCACTCTCAGTATCCTTAAAACACTGGAGGAGACTTGTGGTAACCTCCTGAAGATGAAGGAAAGGAGTGCATACCTGAGGTTTGTCTATCAAAGAAAATCTGAAATGAAATCAACTACATCAGTTAGCATATGGATTTTTTAAAATCTCTTCTTAATAGTCAGAATAAAATTTTCTATATCTCTGCATTAAAATTTTAGCTGTCTTTTTGCATAATAATATGAGCTCTAGCTCATATTGTACAATAATTGGTAGTCTAACCACTGCAGGAAAAATGTGTTTGCTTGCAGACACCATCTTCCAGACTCCATTCAGTTAGTAACAGTGCCTTTTAAAAATGGTGATCATGTCAGGGCATTTTGTTTTTGCTTCTACTTCTGCATTTCTGTTATCTCCTTGGTTGATAGTGGGTATACTGCTGATCCTGCAATTCAGTCACATCACATTTGTGTCACATATGGACGTGTTAGATCATGAGAGAAGAGTTTTTTGACAGTATCCTTACAAAAAATTAACTGATTATAGGTTCAACAAGGTATTTTGCAGCCAGGGACTCATATTCACAACTATTAGATACATCATTTGGGAACACAGGATTTAATATTCATATTTTCGGGATTTGAACCATCAGATAATTTTTTTCAGCCAGTTTGTGTGTGAAAAAGTAAAATAATTCAGATTTTCTGACTGAGAGTAGTGTGCTTTTTTTTTTTGGTCAAAAATATCCAGGCATTTCTTTGGGAGATTTATTCAGAGAAACTCGCTTTGGCCCCTCAAAGACACCAATGACAGGAGATCAGGATATATATCTATCTCCTTAGGTATCAAGTATGAACTCACCACCCTAGGGTCCTCTACCAGTCAAAGGAAAGACAAACATGTCCTGAGGGAATTGATTTCATTATAAAATGGATGTCAGCAGTAAATAAGATTCACTCTGGATTTTCTGCTTTAAGACAGCTAAAGTTAGGCAAGAGAAACCCCACCAAAATCTACAGAGCCCAAATTTGATACAAGGGTAAAGGAAATGCTTTCATAAACAATCTAGCTGTTATAGTCCTTTTTTCTGATTCCTTCTGTTTCCTTCTTTTTCAAAAGGTAGATAAGATACGAGAAACATCATGTCAGTAAACATTTCTATGAGCTGCATGGTATTTAAATGAAATAAATTATTTTCTGTAACCTCTAGATAGGAATGAGAAGTTAATTGAAACTAAAAATTGATCAATTTATCCAAAGAATTAAATTAATTCCTTAACTCTCTGTTTCTTTGGCATTGGATGACACAGTACGGGAGAATGACTGTGAGTAAACACCTCTCTCAGATAGGAAAAATGCTGACATCAACAGTACGTGCATGTCAATAACCATCTTGTAAAGAAAGAAAATACAGGGACCTCTAATCACATCTAATCATTCTTCTGTTCAACAGTTTGGGTTTTTTCCCCCTTCTGCGTTCCTAAGATTTCTTATATTCACTTATCACGTATGCTGGCAAATAACTAATTCTGGCAACTGACAATTTAAAAGAAAAGTCTATTAGAGGTAGGAGAGTGTCATTGTTTTCCATAAATTCATAAGAGCTGTGAACAAACAAGACAATTCTAAAAATAGACTCAGGGATAATTATCATAAGCCCTAACTTTCACGGCTACTTTACAGGATGTCTTTGGGATAAAGTAAGTACAAGGATTGGCATAATAGCTGCATAATTTAGGCTATTTACCTCTTATAAAACATTGGATAAATACTTTCTGTATTTTATGGAAACTAGGGTAGAATTATAAACTGTACTCAGAAAAAGATTCATGTAATAACATTGCATTACCAAAATTCAAGTTATGCTAAGTAACCATAATTATAGTCTCATCAGAGCTGAAGTGTTTTGAAACACCTGTAAAATTGTTACACCTTTGTCTACTGTTACAAGCAAACAAATCCACTGATTTAAGGAACAAGAACCATTAGTAGACTGAAGTAAAGATTTCAAGACAAAAAACTCAGAAGGCTCAATTGTCAGGATGCCTAGGGAGATAAGAAAAGTTCTACATAGCAACAGTATTTTAAGGATGAATAAATAGCCATAAAGTTCGCTGGTGCTGCATGGAAGCTTGCAGATGGCAGATGAATTCATGTCTGTCATGTTTTTATAATACAATGACTTTTACATATTGCTGCCAGATGGAACACAGCTTTGCATCTTGATTATAAATCTCCAAAAAATACAACTTCTTTCAATGTGTTCCCTATATTTGAAACAAAAGCAAATTCAGAGACAGATTTGGGAAGCTAAAGCAGATTTAAGGAAAGATAAATTAAATCGTCAAGGTCTTCTTTGTTATCACTCAATTCAAAATAATGGAGTTCCCCATGTGTTCTCTGTTTTTGAGGAAAACCAGGGAAGGTATCATACTGATTTCTATACAGGGAGAATTACATGTTCATTTTTAAATGTAAATACATCCCAGGCAGGTCCAGAAGACCTCTCAATTGAACTTAGTATTTAGAAAAACTTTTACATAACATTGATTCCTGCTTCAATAAAAAGAGGTATCTAGCCTGAAAGCCCAGATCATAAGAGTGCAGTGCATGAAGGATAAATGCATTTAATCACTGCTGATAATGAATATCTGTATCTACACCACAGAAGCACCTTGCCTTTCCTATCCTGATAAATGACACCTAGACAGACCTAAAATCTAATTCAGATCTGGTTATACCAGTTTCTATAGAGACATACTGTGAAGGAAGTATAGAATTTTTGTATTTTATGTGTTCCTGCATCACACCTGGCTCCCTCCTGTGTGTCTGGTCTTTGCTTCTAATCCTAATTGGTATTGCTAAGAAGTGAATAACTCTGATAGCAATTAAGTGAACTGTATGACCATAGGGAAGAATATTTTCCCATTCAATGATTTCTCACGGAGGCTGATTTGACGACAAACTTGAGTTGACTTCTCTTAGACAGCCTCAAGCATTGTTTATATGCAGATAATTCTGTGTGTGAACCCATTAGGCTTTTATGACAGTTATAATCAAATATGATTGGGAAACCTTCTGGCTTACTTGGATCCATACTTACATTGTGCTTTGTGAGGTTGGAAATGTTACTTGCTATTGCTTGTAGCCAGTCAATACAGTCTTCAGCAGAGAGACACTGAATTATTCCACTGCAAACCCCATCCACAGCAATTACTTGGAATGCATTTTGCCTATAGACATATCATAACAGATCAGGTCAGAAGGAAATTTTATCTTTTCTAGCATATCATGTTAACAATACTTGTAGAAATGCTTTTCTTTCAACTACAACGAAGGTCAGCCAGTGAACACTGATAAAATGCTGGTGTTCCTGTTTTATAAATACCTGACATATTAAAACAATTATTCTAAAAGGCCAACTCAGACAATATTAAGCTTCCATAAGGCTATAAAAAAATTCCATAGAGCAGCTCCACAGAACCTTGGCCATCAGGCTGTACAACCTCAGAAACTGAACAAGTGAAAGAGCTGATGCATATTTAAGACAATACTTTAATAAAGCAGGCTACAGAGAAGGAAAGTGCATTGGAAATCATATGCAATAATCTGGGAAACAAAGTGAATACCAGTATATTTTTCTCAACACCTTTGTTTTATTTTTATAATACAGTGTCTAAATACAATTGAATTACTGTCTGGAGGCCCCTTGTTGGCTGCTCAAGCTCATAGAATTTTGTTTCTCTTCTAAACGACTGATTGAAAGGTAGCATTAATGATTTTTCCAATTACATTTCTGAATATACGATCATTACCAAAATACACTCCAACCTCTGTCCCTACCCCCAGCACCAATCTGGGCACATACACAAAAATCTATAATGCATTATAGACTGATTTTCCACTTGCAGGCAGTTATAGAACTGAATTATATATCCACTTGATATATATATATAGATATATATATAGATATATATATAGATATCAAGTGGATATATATAGAATTATATATCCACTTGAGCAATTATAGAACAAGAGAAAAATTTTCAGATGCTAAAGCAGTAATAGACTGAATTTCTTCAGTAAATAGCCTTATTTGCTAAAAGTTCCTGTAATGCTCACAGGTCTCTGTCTTCCAAACTGAAAAACCTGAATAATAATCCGTATCCCAGAGCAGGAGATTACCAAACATACAGAGAATACCAAGTTCCACTGCTGACATTCTGCTGCAAACTCAACTGTTAATGATAAATTCATAGTTTAAGTACATCACTCAGATACTTTGAGAATGGCTCAAGCAAAGTGCCTATTATCTTCAGGGTAAAACTGAGTGTCACCAATGACATTTCTGGCATCGGAAGACAGATATCAGTCTTGAAAAACTGTTCATTTGGGGTCTGTTACCTCTTAAAATTTTATTTTAGTTGGATAGAATGTAAGGCTAATATCTATCTTCACTTCATCCATGTTGAGAACAGACTGTTCCTTCAGTCAGGAGAAGCAATAAAAATTAACTAGAGCCATGCCTTTGCTTTGAGTGTTCTAGCATGAGAACCAGCTTTTGCAGGATAATGAGGCTTATATTAACACTAACTTGCAGGGTTCTGTGGTTAATTTAAATTCAGCAGTTTAGTTGTCTTTCCCAGGGTTAGTGATTTTTCTTTAAATTCATAAAACTACCAACCAAGGCAGACTTCTTTCAGAGACTCATTTTCACAATAATTCTGGTAAAGTTTTGAGGAAGATTTGAGGAAGATAAAAGAATCTTCAGGTAATGTTGCTAGCATGTATTTATTCTATCCCTTATTTTAGAAATTTTTCCAGAATAAATTTCTAAATCCTTACATGAAGACCATAGCATGGGCTAAAAATTGTTGATTATCTCTTTTAAGAAAAAATAGCACTAATTTCGGGACTTGCCTTTTTTCTACAGTCTATCATAAATCAAAGCAGGGATCTAAGATCCAATGTGTAACATTAACACAAGTACAAAAACCCCAATATGTTCCTGATTCAATCCTCATGCACAAATTTCCCTTACACTACAAAAACAGTGAACCTGGTGCATTTGGGGCATAAAATTATTCCTAATACTCCTAGGAATTTACACTGTGCAAGTACAAAATCATTAATCCATAGTGTTATTACCCACGTATCGATACCAAATTACATAAATATCAATAGTATGATGCAGGGTTGCCTAATAAATTACTTGTGAATGTGTAGATAGCCTTAGATTATTGTAATAGTATTGTAACACTGTATATTGTAATTGTATTTTCTTGAATAAGTCTACCAGCCCAATTCCATAATACTATGCAAACCTGAAAATGTAATGTATTAAATATCTGTTTTGTACTAAAGGGAACAAATAGTAGATTGATCACTTTATAATATAAAAAAAAAATAGATAATGGATAAACACTTATTCAACTACATGTTTCAGGTTTTGGGCCTTCGGGAATACAAAAGCTATATTGGAAATTAATAAGTTTTGCAAGATTAACCTGAATGTCTTCTAGAATTCTGTATGAATATCCTCCAGAATTTATATGTCTCAAACATTCCACTGGAAAAGCTAGAAAATTACTATGAGGTTTAATATTGTATGTGAGAACAATATATTTTCATATCAAAAATACAAATTATCTGAAATATAAAGAGTTATTTGCTTTACATCATGAAAACAGCCTTGTAACAGCCTAATTATGGAAAATATAATGAATTGGCTTTCATTTTATGTTGCTTCCTTATATTATTTTTAATATACTTTCTTTTATGTTGATGTTTCCAGCAGTCTCTTTAAAAAGTACCTACCTTTCTCTCATAACAAATTCTGAGAGCGAGTAACATTTAAAAATGTTTGCAGTAATTTAAAATAGTCTTGTAAATTGTCTTGCTAGCAACATAAAATGTTGGTTCTATGCTTTAAGAAAAACCCACTTCCTCTCTCATATGCATCCTGCATTATTGGGTTTTTTGAGACTTACTTCTTCTTGTTAGACAGAAGAGAATGGCACAAAGAAAAAAATAGCAGAGTAGTTTTTCAAGGTTTGAGTACAAGTTCAGGTATTTTGTTTCATATGAATATACATTTATTTTCTAGAAATTCAAATTTCCAGAATATCATTACTACCTAAGACACTTCCTTTGTTATGTACAAGTTCTATAATATGATCTTTAAAGTGTGGTTTTTATTGATGCAGAAGACTGAATTTTAAAACCCTAGATCTATGAAGAGCTGCTTATGTGCTAATTTTCCATGTGAGTAGTTCTATTCAATTCAATACCTTATCTGAATTGTACAATAGAATAGATCTCAGATTTGACTGTTATGATTTTGGGTGCTTTATGCTTCATTTTTAAATATGGAGCTGAAGGCTTTCACAGAATTTAGTAAAACACCTCCTGCCTCTCTGGTGACTTTATCCTGCTCCAATTCAGTTCAGCCAAGAAGCCTTTGCAGCCTTTGGTTTACACCTTGCCTCCCTGGGCCAGCCATTGCTCCTCAGCAGAACAAGGTTCATGCAGCCAAGTAAATATGATTCTGCTATTATCAGCCAAAAGCTGCAGGCTGGCTTTACCTCCACAATGATCTACAACAACTACTGCCTAACCTGCATTAATTTCAGCTCTGTGAATAGGAGAAATGGCTGGCAGACCTAGGCAATGTAATTCTAAGAAACAACAGCCCTAAGAATCAACTGAGGCAGAGGACAACTTTTGTGCAACTTTCAAATGTTCACTGAGTACCAATATGAAATAATAAAATTAACTCCACAAAAATCCCAAAGAGATTGAAGAAGACTTCTCTTCACCCAGTTCCTGGGGGTTTCATAAATCAACTCCTAGGGGATTGATTAGAAGAAGAAATTATGGAGTAACCTGCTCTGCACCAGTTCACAGCTTTCCTACAGATGTCTTTACATACTAGAGCTCACAGAAGTATTTCAGTATGAGAACTTCATTCTTATATACCCAGATGATAAATGAATCTATACAAGAACTAGATGTTTAAAACTTTTAACAAGTATGATCTTATTTACTTGTCTTTTTGGACCGTGTAGCTACTTTCATTTCTATTTAATTGCTTTACAAACAGGAATCATTACAGAATATTTTTGTCTTGCCTCCTAATTTCTTCTGATTTATTAGGATAATATTAAATTAAATAATGTCAAGTTCTAGGTCTGTATTGGGTCTTTCTGAGATGAATTTTATTTTCTCCACAGCAGCCCTCATAGTGTTTTGTTTTGTATTGGTATCTGGAAAGATATTGATTACACAACAATGTTTTGGCTACCGGTAAGCGCTGTTGTCACAGCATCAGAGCCATTGCTCCAACATTCCCTCCTCACCAACAGGCTGGAGAAAAAAAACCTTGAGAGGGGAAATAGCCAGGACAGCTGACCCAAACTGATCAAAGGGACATTCTATACCATATGACATCTGCTCAGCAATGAAAACTAGGAGGAAGGAAGGAAGGGAGGGCGTTAATTAATTATGACACTTTTCTTCCAGAGCAACTACGACATGTACCAAAGCCCTACTTCCCAGGAAGTGACTGAACATCACCTGCTGATGGGAAGTAGAGAACAAATATTTTGAGTTTTTGCTTCCATGTGTGGCCTTTGCTTTTGCTTTATTAAACTGCCTTTATCTTGACTCATCAGATTATTTCCATGTTATTTTCTTCCCCTCCATCCCGTCGAGGAGGGGAGTGATAGAGAAGCTTGGCTGGCACTTGGCATCCAGTCACGGCCAACCCATCACAATGATGCAATAAAGTTAAACCTGACTATGAGTTTTGGACAGCTATCCAAGTGATTGTGACAAATTCGCAATGAAATTAAGTGTTAACACATTTCAAGTAAAACATGGAAAAAAATAACTTTACATGTATAGAAACAAAAAACCAAGTCCCTACTGTAGCTATAAACATAAACCAAAGAAGTACAAGAACTGGGAGATGCTTACCAGCTCATGCTCTTTGTCATGGTCCTCACCTGAGTATGGCTGCAGCTACTCCTGTGTCAGGACATGTATCCCACTGATCTGGACCTCTGGGCTGACTTCCCAGCCTAAACTGAGCCTCACCTGACCATGATGGACTCCTGTGAAGACTGTCCCTAAGCCTTCTCTGTCCCTTTATGGGGAGCAGTGGGATACAATCTTTGCATGGACAATGCCTTGTCCAGTCTCAGTGCCACCCTCTCTCTTTGCTTATCTTCCTCATGGGGCAGCCAGCCCTTGCTGTTCTCAAACAAGATTATTTCACCCATTGTAGGTATAAGATGATGTATTTAACACAAACAGAAGGAAATACACTTAAAAAATACAATCACATTGCAGAGCTCAATGCAATGAAAAAATCAAAGACATAAAAACAAGCAACTTAGAAAGAAGCTTTTGAGGACAGGAGCATTAGGAGCTATTGTATATAATGATGTATGTTTCATCTCAAACCGCAAAAGGCACTGAGCACTAGATGCAAGCAGAAAGATCACCCACCATCTCCCCACATGCCTGTTTGCAGTGGATGTCAGAGGAGAATATGAGCCAAAGTGGACCTAGAAAGACCTTTATGGAAGTTCCTATATTTCATGTCTCTGTCAGCTGCTGTGGAACTAATAACGCAACTTCTCCAACAAGGCAACTCCCTAGGGCATACATTTGTCAACCAAGAAGTCAAGTTTCAACCTTCAGAACCTCTTTACCTGCACAAATCTGATCCTGGAAGGTACTGGGAAAATCGTGAATGAAGAAGTGGAATTAATCGAAGATCACACCACCTTTTCTCCCACCTAAGTCCTGGGGATGCTGGCCATGAGGAACATGATAATGTATCCTGAAAAACATTAAAAGGTCCTTCTCAGTTCTGAACTTCATTGTAAGTACTCAGCAGATTTGGAAAGAATGAGATAGACTTCAAAGACTTTAATTTGGCAGTGTTCCATTTTTCCCAAATCACTTGTCATTAGTTTTAGTGAGCACTGGAAAGATTCTGAATGGGATCACTAAATTATTCACAATACAACCATAATTCATTTGTTTCCTGTGGCTCTGTACACATTTACATACATATCTTCTCTAATGATATCACCCCAAAACCTGGTAATTGGAAATGGAATTTAACATGTGATGAAAATTGTCAAAATTGTCAAAACTACATGCTTGGGATGAATAGTTTAATTTTACCTACTTACAGAAAACATTGCTTATATGAAAACTGAACTTTATCATGTTCATTATCATATCTACAAAGAATGAGTATTTAAATATCTAGAGTCTAATTTGACCAGTATTTTTAAAGAATATACATTTGCATGAGAAATGTTATAAAAAAGTTAAATTATCAACATCTGTTTCTAAAAATACAACACCACTTTCTTTATAAAATGCTTTACAAAATAGTGCTAATGATTATGTTATTTTTCTGAAACAGCATGATTCTTCAAACTGCCTTCTCATAGCAACAAAGGATGAGGAAAAGGCTGAGGTACTTAATGACTTTTTTACCAGTTTTTAATAGTAAGACCAGTTATTTGCCTGGTATGAAACCTCTGAGCTGAGAGACAGGGTTGGGAGCAGAGTGAAGCCACCATAACACAAGATGAAATGGTCAGTGATCAACTGCAGCAGTTAAGCACACACAGGTCTATGTGGCCAGATGGGATTCACTGAAGGACAGTGAGGGAGCTGACACAGGTGCTCAGTGAGTCACTTTCCATCATTTGCCATCAATCCTGGCTAACCAGTGAGGTCTCAGTTGATAGGAAGTTGGCAAATATCAACCATCTACAAGATGGGCTAGAAGGAGGATCTGGATCCGTAGGCTGGTCAGCCTGACCTGGGGCAGGCCACAGAGCAGATCATCTTGACTGCCAGCCCACACCATGTACAGGACAACCAGGAAATCAGGGCCAGCAGCACAGGTTTATGTAAGGCACGTCCTGCCTGACCAGCCTGATCTCCATTTATGACCAAGTGACCACTCTAGAGGACAAGGGAAAGATTGTAGATGTCAATATGGCCTTTAGTAAAGCCTTTGGCACAGGATTCTCCTGGAGAAACTGGCTGCTCATGGCTTCAATGGGTGCACAGTTCACTGTGTAAAAACCTGGCTGGATGGTGAGGCCCAGAGAGTGGTGGTAAATGGAGATTCATCCAGTTGGTGGACAGTCATGACTGGTGTCGTCTAGGGCTCAGTGTTGGGGCCAGCACTATTTAATGTTTAATACTGATGATCTGGAAGAGAGGATGAAGTGCACCCTGAATTCACAGCTGACACCAAGTTGAGTAGGAGTGCTGATCTGCCAGAGGGCAGGAAGGCTCTGCAGAGGGATCTGGACAGGCTGAATCAATGGACTGAGACCAATCGTATGAGATTCACAAGACAAAGTTCCAGGTCCTGCACTTTGGTCACAACAACCCCAGGCAGCACTACAGGGTGGGGGCAAAGTGGCTGGAAACCTGCATGATGAGAAAGAACCTGGGGATGCTGGTCAACAGCATCTGAACATGAGCCAGCCTTGCCCAGGTGGCCAGAAAGGCCAAAGGCATCCTGACCTGTATCAGCAACAGTGTGGCCAGCAGGACCAGGGCAGTGATCATCACCCTGTACTCAGCATCGGTGAGGTCACACCTTGCGTGCTGTGTTCAGTTTTGTGGCCCTCACTCCAACAAGGACACTGAGGTGGTGGGCCATGTCCAGGAAAGGTAAACATGGTTGGCAAAGGGTCTGGAGCACAAGTCCTGTGACGAGCAGCTGAGGGAGCTGAGGTTGTTTAGCCTGGAGAAAGGAGGCTCAAGGGAGACCTTATCGCTCTCCATGACCACCTGAAATGAGACTGTAGCCAGGTGGGGGTTGGCCTCTTCTCCCAGGTAAAAAGTGATAGGATATCAATACATCAGTAAAATTAAACCTGCTGATTTACATTATTTTTCATCTCAAATTTCATATTTTTTCTTCCTGGTATCTTCTATAATATAAATATTACAAAAATTAAGTGCACTTGTTTTTCTAGAGTGTGCATTTTGTGTACAATCTATGGAATTATAAAGCCTTACCAATTTGAACTTTATTTTTACACATATGTTCATAAAGCTTTTATGTATATGAAACAAAATATCACAATAAATATCATATCAGCTGAGCAGCAGGCTTGTCACAGGTAGTTAATTTATTTAAAACACTGAATCTCTAGTGAAAAATTCCACAGATTTGATAAAAATAAATAAATTATTGGCTAGGAAGACTACGCTAGGATGTTGTTTTGAACATCGGGAATTTTTAATGTTTTCCCTCTGCTTTTGGGAACCTTTCTTCACCTGTGATTAAACTCAGAGAAAAGATGAAATGCAGTAAAAGTTCAGATACAAACTGTAGGCCTAGATATGGATACAACAAAAATGTGAACCCTACCTTCAGACTCCATAATTCTGTTAACTGTTGACAAAAGACCAAAACCAGTCTTGTCTACTCCAAGTTCTGAGTCAAAAGCTTCCTTCATGTGAATTAAAAAGACTATAAATTAAGAAACAAAACTATGGCTGTAAGTCACAGAATCATGGAATGTCTGAGTTGGACAGGATCCACAAGGATCAACAGGTCTAACTCTTGGCCCCACACAGGACATCCCCAACAATCTCACCATGTTCCTGAGAGTTATTTCAAACTGTTCTTGCCCTCTGGCAGGCTGATGCTGTGACCACTTCCCTGGGGAGCCTGTTCCAGTGCTCAACCATCCTCTAAGCAAAGAACCTTTTTCTGATATCCAACCTAAACCTTGCAAACACAACATTCCCTTGGATCCTGTCACTGGTCACCACAGAGAAGAGATCAGTGTCTGCCTCTTTTCTTCCCCTCACAAGAAAGTTGCAGACTGCAATGGGGTCTCCCCTCAGTCTCCTCGAAGCTGAACAGATCAAGTGTTCTCAGCCTCTCCTCATACAGTTTCTTCTCCAGACCCTTCACCATCTTTGTTGACCTCCTTTGGAGCTCCCTAACAGCTTTGTATCTGTTTTATATTATGGTGCGCAAAACTGCCCCCAGCACTCAAGGTGAGGCTGCCCCAGTTCACAGCCGAGCAGGACAATCCCCTCCCTTTCCCCGGCTAGTGATGCTGTGCCTGATGTCCCCCAGGACAGGGTCAACCCTCCTGGCTGACCAGGTTAGGGCACTGCTGACTCACATTCAACTTTCCACAAGCTGGGACCCCCCAGTCCCTTTCTGTGACACTGCTTACCAGCTCCTCATTCCCCAGTCTCTCCATACATCCAGAGGCTGCCCCTCCCAGGTGCTGAATTCAGCTCTTGCCCTTGTTAAAATTCATATGGTTGGCAGCTCCTCAGCCCTCAAATTTGTTGAGGTCTCTCTGTAAAGCCTCTCTGCCTTAGCGGGAGTTGAAAGTTCCTCCAAATTTTTGTATCATCTGCAAACTTATTTAGTATCCCTTTGAGTCCTGAACCCAAGTCATTGATCAAAATGTTGATGACCACTGGGCCTAGGATACAGCCCTGCAGAAACCCACTAGTGACTAGTAACCAGCCTATATTAACTCTGTTCACTACAACTCTTTGTGTCCAACCATGAGCTAGTTGCTCACCAATCATGTCTATCCAGCTGTCATAATTCCTTCTGGGAAATATTCTGAGAAAAAGGAAGAGTTGTGGCATAAGAGTTGTACATAACTTAGGAATTCATACAGAGGTCTCCCTTGGTTTTATGAAGAGCTTTGTTCCCATGACAAAGGGACACTTAATACCACATCTTGGTCTTCACTCGAAAATTTAATTTAGGGTGAATTATAGACTCGTGATACCAGATTATATTATTTAAACTGAAAGAGAAACACTTGGTTTCAGTAAATTATTATCAGTTCAAATGGAAACCATAGCTGATCTAGATCAGTTTTGACACCTGCAAAAAAAGAATTCACAAATGAAAGCATGTTTTCTATCATAAAAGCAAAATTAGAATTGTAGCATCTAGCTGAATAAATCTGCTTAGGATCTACTGCCACAGCCTTTTTACATACATACACACATACATACATACCTATATAGACTCCTGAGACAAGTCTGCTTTTGTTGCTGCTGCACAAGTTGGACATATTTTTATTGTTATTTGATATCAATTTTATTGGTGCTATCTATTTATAAATTCTGCTTCCTAAAATGTGCTTAATTCTGAAGATTATAATTTCAGATTATAATTGTGTTTAAATCTGTGGTATTGATATTTAACTCTGTGGGCTACTATGGAAAAACTTTAATAGAAAAATATGAAAGTACAATAAAACTAGATGGAAATTAGAAATGGATGCTCAGTATGGCTTACATTTCAGGTTTTTATATCTTTTTTTAAAAAATTATGATATATACTGGTTTATTTATTCTGTGCTTTTTCTATTTTCATCACAAACTCAAATACGGAGCAAAAAAATCTTTAGAACTATATAAAATAAAGGAAATCTTGCATTTTCTGACTAAGAAAAAATTTTAAAGTCCCTTGTTTTACTTTAAAGGCATCTTTTAGTGAATATATGATCAGACATCTGTAGCATTTTATCCCAGAGACATTCTGATCCATAATGTTATCCCATTTCAGGTAAGATTTTAAGTTACACATTACCAGAAGTAAAACATGCACCTAATAATCTTTTGCCAAAAGCTTTAGATACTGCATGCAACATAGGTAATGGAAAATATTATCAAAAACTTTTCTTCCTTTTTTATACATTTTAAGAATTTTAATTCCTGCATAGAGAAAAAAATGTAGAGAGAAAAACTTTTCCAAAATCCGTACTGCCCAAGTAAACAGTAATCACATGTATCAAGGCACAACCTCAGCTGTAATAATTTGTCACAGTTTAATTCCCAGCCATAATTTCTGGCTACTCTTTTTTCCCTCTGCAGAACTGTCTGTCTCCAGAGTTAGCTAAAGCTCCTCCCGGTTAGTGCCCTTTATTTGTACTTCCACTTAGCTATTATACTATAATTATTCTTCTGTGTAACTCCATCAAGGAGATTCAAGCTCTTACCGTGTTGTTGGGGTGGTAATTGAGATGCAAACCACTGTCACAAAGGGGAGAGGATGTGCCACTGCTTTGGTCACTGGGGGCACCTAATACAAATTCAAATTCACAAGAAAATACTTCATTAATCTGTCATGACATAATTCAAGTTTGTATATGTATGTATGCATTCTCCCCATACCCAAATAACTTCTATCATATATAACATTAATTTACTTTCTCCGTTCAACCACTATCTGTCTTCTGGCTTGAGTGGAAGGTCTTTGTAAACTAAATGGAGGCTCAAGAAAACCTTCCCCAGTGCTTTGATTAAAAAAAGGTTAATGTCAGCTTGATAAGAAAAAAATCCCACAACATTTCTTTCAAATTTGACAACAAAAGGGAAATGTGTACCTTCTCTGTTGGTTTTTTACTTGAAGGAACTTGTCAGATAACCCTTTCGTTAATCTCAGTGGAGTTTACAGTTCTAAATGTCCTTGTAATGGTTTAGGAAATTACAGTGCAACACCTTAAAAGTGACATAATAGGATCCTTGCAAAGGCTCGTTCTTGTGCATCGCTCAGGCTACTCTGTGGTACCACAGCCACACACAGGGACAAAGGTGCTGGAACACATTATTATTTAGGAATACATCGTTCCAATTGTTTTCTTGTTTAATTTAAATTTAATACATAGGCAAAAGAAAAAGACAATATTCCATCAAATGTTTGTATAAAATGCTATTTCACGACTTTGATTATTTAATTCCTACTAACTTAAAATCAAAGGCTAGAAGTAATGAAATCCAATATTTATTGTTTCATTGCTTAAAACTGGAGCAATTTAGTTCACTGTCTTAGAGAGCAAAAAGCAGAAGGAAAGCAGAGGTGGCAAAAGGCACAGGCTGATACATAAATATGCTTAGATATGCTGCAATTGTCTATAATTATGCATCCACACTTACAATTTAATATAATTAAAGGAAGACAGCTGTCTCCATATGACTCTCATGGGGCTAGTTCACTAAAACTCAGTTTGGACTTAAACAAAATACTTATCATTCCAGAGTAATTTATTCTTAGGTAGACAGACATCTCCACCAAAGCCCCTGAATTTTAAACAGCAAATTTAAGTCCTCTAAATATATGTACACAATGTCATTTTCACCTTTACAAGAAAAAACTCCCTGGGTCTAAAATACTAGCTGATGCTGCCTGAAAAACTGATTTTAAATACTCTGCACCAGGATGTGAGCTATTGCAAACTAATGTAATTCTACTGTTTTACCTGCAATTTTACTGATTCACAGCAGCCAAATGCCTGGTTATCTTCTTTTCAACCACAGATATCATTTTTTCTCTAGACGTCAATGTTAACACAAGCCCTGGCAATAGGGGCAACTCATATTTAGGCAGTAATGATGATTGTAAAAGCTGCTGTCAATCACCCTTAATGCACAGTAGTTCCAGAAGCTGCAAGTGTTCATGGGTATTGAATTGAGGGTTCTTTTGGCCAAGTAATAAAGGCTTACATGCACAGTCTTCATTCAGTGGCAGTTTGAGAAAAGCAGGTGCTCTTTTCAGAAAGGACACTGTTAGAGTCACTTCTTCTCCTGCATTGCGAAGGACCTGTACCTGGAAAAAAAATACAAGCAGACATCTTGAAATAAATTTATGACCAAATGCAATAGCAAATGTAAGCAACACCACACAGCTTTCCCACACCAGAATGTAACTGTTTAGCAGTTTATTGCAATTACATTTGTTTGAGAAGAAACCAAGACATAAAGCTTGCTATGCACTTGTCTATTGTGTTTCTATCCACACATACAGTTAATGGGGTGAGGGGAGCATTTGCCTCCTATATTAGTACTGGCATTGACCTGTGCTGTTGCAGAACTTGCTCCCTGAAACTATTCAGCTGTGTAACTCCTTCTTTCAGGTCTGGAATCACCCCCCCAGCATGCATTTATTCTAAAACATAAATATATATTTTCTCTATGCATGTATATATTTCCTCTTGTCTTATAGATCCTCAACAAAAACAACAGCAGTAGTTTCCACAGCTGTGCCACAATCCTATGAGCAAGTCTTTCCAACACTCAGAGTTAAATTTAGCTGAAGCGCTCCAGCATGGATGAGACACCTAATCTTCATCACAGACACAGAGGAAGAGAACCTGTTTTGAGCTTTAAATCTTAGACAAGCACGAGCTTAGGTTTTGCCAAAGGGCAGCTTGCATTTTGGACAGAGAATGGGCAAAGCACCTATCCAGCTGTGAATACTTTTAGCCTTCCTGTACTCTCCTATAGTTACCCCTTTGGCTTTTGTTTATCTTTAGATTTTGTGGGGTACAGCTGTAGACACCCCAAACATACAGCAGAATGAGGGACTCCAGGCACCTCCCAAGAGTAGCAGTAAGGAGGCAAAAAAGCAACTAAGGAAAATGCTGTGTTAAATTGCTGAGGAGGAACGTCTGAATTGGCATATAACATGAGAACCAAGAAGAATCAGATCTGTTTCAGAGAACAACCATTTCCTGTTCTGGCTCTATAACTTCAAAACTCTTCAAGAGCTGATTTAATTTGGGCTTACAATGACAGAAGATTGCACCATGCCTCTCTATCAGTGACTGTGCTCATACTGTGCAGAGAGCCAGCTCACAGGCAGCCACATTCAGAGGGCTGCTACACAGTGAGACATTAGGCAAACATTTTAAACTAGCACATATCTGCTCCCTTTCTCCTGTGTAGCTTCTCTCATGCTGCTTTTTGTGAGAAAGCCTTTTAAATTATTTATGAAGCATTGGTATTCTTTAATTATGCCTGTCAATAACCTCCTCAACAGATTTATTTACATGTATGTGTATAACTATACATTGGGATGCTTTCATGTGGAATCACTGCATTATGCTGTTAACTTAAAGCAATTCTTCAGGAAAAAATGCCAACTTTGCCTTAAAACACAGTATTTCCTACTCCATGTTGGTTGCCACAGAGGACTAACAATATGATGACAGAATATTTGATTCAATAACTGAAATTTTAGGGTCTTTATTCTTTAAAATGGCACAGTGGTTGCCAATGCACATTTTACAGTTTAGTATGTATTTATGTGTGCAAATAAACACAGAAACATCACAACAGATTTAATTAACCTATACTGCATACCAAAATCTTCATCTGTAACACAGAACCATAGAATCATTTAGGTTGAAACATGAGTCTCTCTGATGAACAGTTGCCAGTTCTGATGCATTTTCTATCTTAATATTTGTAAGCAGCAATTATTTCATAGAAAGATGTCTTGTAATGTGCAGAAAAGCAGACCAAGACTCTGAAGTCCGGAATTCAACCAGAGAAACCATCCTATAGCCTCAGTCTCCATAGAAAATTCATTCTTTTCCTCTCTTATGTAGCAGTCACACAGTTCAGAGTAGTCACAGCCAGAGCAGAAACTTACAGGTACATACTCTGTATTGTTTCGACAGATGTGGACAGACAAAGGGCAGGAAAATACAGCTACTCTCTGCTGTTAAAAAAGGTATTTCTTTTTACTCAGGAACAGAGAACAAATAAGTGAAGAAGTTACAGCATTACTAACTTTAATTTATAGTCACCTTTTAAGATAAGAGTAAGTGGATACCATCTGTGAAAGAAGCTGAGACAGTAACTGCCCTAAATCGTTCTTCCAGGAGTCTACATGATTTCACTTGATAATATATTACTTTGTAAAGCCTGTAAGAGGCCATAAGTAGCCTACTGTGACTTTTTTCTCTAACCTCTTTATCTCAACCTCAAACCTCTTTATCTCATAGGATGAAAACTTTAAGCTGAAACACATTTCAGTTGAAGTCAGCAATACTTATATCAGTGAACTATATTTTGGAGGGTATGAAGCAAATAATCCAGAAAGTGAGTACATTTTGACATGCAGAATAAAGACTAAAGAGAGATAAAAGAATAAAAGAGAAAACAACTAGGTAATGATTGCAACAAAGAGCAGATGAGCTATCGATCCCATTTTGCTTGCTTTCTAATCATTAACAAAGTCATTCTGGGAAATAAGGTTAGGTGAAGAAAATTAGAATTTTAATTACTTTATTGTCTTTTTCCAGCTTTCAGTTGAAAGCTTTACTGTCATTTTACATTCTTTGTATTTACTCTACATAAGAAATGAACAATCAAATTACTAAAGATAATGCCAGCCACAAATAACAGTCTGTATCAGTACCGAATTTAAATTAGGGCCTCATTCCCACTGTGTATAAATGGTTAACAAAATTCAGTATTACTGAAACATATGTAAAGAGATTTTCAGATCATTACTGCTAATACAGAAGCCATCTCTAAACTTGCATAAAATAAAAATATTTAAAACATTTTGCAATCCTAGTTGATTGCAGGTCAGCAGTGCCCTGGCAGCCAGGAGGGCCAACTGCAATTCCTGGGCACAGCATGGCCAGCTGGGCAAGGGAGGGGATTGTCCTGCTCTGACCAGCACTGGGGCAGCCTCACCTCGAGTGCTGGGGCCAGTGTAGGGCACTACAACATAAAAAAGCCATCAAGCTATTAGAGACTGTCTAAATGAGTGCCATGAGGATGGTGAAGGAGGTGAAACCTTACGAGGAGTGGGTGAGGTCATTTGGCATGTTCAGCCTGAAGGTGAGGAGACTGAGGAGAGACCTCACTACAGTCTGCAACACCCTCAGCACAGGAAGACGAGGTGCAGGTACCAATCTCTTCATCACCAGGATCAGTGACAGGACTCAAGGAAACAGCATGAAACTGAGTCAGGGGAGGTTTGGTTTGGATATCAGGAAACGGTTTTACACCCAGATAGTAGCTGAACACTGCAAAAGGTTCCCCAGGGGAGTAATCACAGCACCAAGTCTGACAGTTCAAGAAGTGTTTAGACAACAACCTGAGGCACATGGTATGATTCTTGGGGTGTCTTGGACAGGAATTGGACTTAATGTTCTTGACGGGTCTCTTCCAACTCAGCATATTCTATGATTCTATGATTTTCCCTAGTACGTGAAAAGATGTAAGCAGACCCAACTTACACAACATGAACAAGAAACTTATTTTTGAGGGAATACTAATTTTGATTAAATATAAAAACATGTTTTCAAATATTTCAAAATAACAATGCAGCAACTTCCTAAGATTATTTTTATCACATATGAAGAGTTTGGTAAAAGTGAGAAGAATTCCCAGTGCTAAATCTAGGGAATATTTTTATGACAAAACTTTAACTCAGTAGTAGACCTAATATTTCCAATTTCTAACTAGGTTATATATTGCCATTGTATCGCATGGAGAAACTCCCTTCAGGAGAGATCTGCCAATTTCTAACACAATGCATCCTAAATTGCTGAAAATGCATGACCAGACACCATTAAAAAGATTTGCTTATTGTTTGCACCATTGAAAGGTAATGATCTGTTTTATTTCCAGAGGCTACAAAACATGCATTCAATATGCATGTTTTTGGGTTTTGTTGTTGTTGTTAATATTTTTGAGATTTTCTATGAAGCCTTAGATTTTAAGCATACGAATTTACCTATGTCAACTTTTAATTTTTTAGTTAAAAATGAATAATAGTAACATCAACTATGCTGATATAGACGTTGTATGGATTAAATAGTAAAAAGCCATTTAGTACTGCTGTTACTACTTTATTTAGATTTATTTTTTAATTTCAACTAGTGAGTAATACCAGCTATTCATTTGTTGGCGCACAGCATCTAATGAAGTCATCCCTGTAACAGGAAGAAGCCAGGACACTGAAAAATCTTAACATCGCCTCAACGACATTATGGCTATATATATTAAATTCTTGCTGCTGTTTTAAGAATTTTATATATATATATACATATATATATTTAATTCAGAATGAGTTCATGTGGAAAGAACTACACAAACAGAAACATTAAATATTGTCAATAAACTTTCTTGTGAAAAGCATAACCTTACTACCAGTGGGATCAAGAATTATTCTACTTCTACTACAAAGAGTCCTATATAAAGTTAAGATGTTCATGAATGAAGTGAGGTAGGCAAAAAAACCCAGTTGTGTATGTCTGAGCCAGCAGCTTTGTGAAATAGTGACATTAAAAGAGTCAGTGTTTCTGGAGCAACAGTGACTATATTTCTATGCAATTACTGTAATGACTGTAAGGGGGCTATTTGAAGAAGTAAATTTTATGGTGATGTGTGATATTGCTAAAGAAAATATCTACACAGTAACAACACTAATCTGAATTTTTAATAATGTCTACAATTATATTGCCTTTTAATTTTACGAACCCTTTTAAATTCCGAGCTCAAGAAAACATCTGAGCATATGCTGAAGTCTCTCTCAATACATTCAGGAAAGCAATGAAGCATGAAGTCACTCTGATTCAGTAAGTATTCCTTCCTGAATAAATCTGTAAATCCCCCCTCAAATTGTCAGTGAAATTTACCCACCAATAAAGTGGTAGGGATTTAAAACAGAACACGTATTTAGATCCCGAGATCTGTGTTCTCTTGAATTGGAAGAAATTTTACTTTTCAATTTTTAAAGAGAAATTCAATTTTTTCGTGAATACCTTGAACTATAAACACTGGGAAAACAGAAAAAAAAAAAAAAGAAAATGTAGAAGACACCTTTCTAGCCACTCTACAGTTACACAATGCACAAGTATCAAGTCCATCAGGAGATAACACAACACACATTTTAACACAATCATACAGAGGTCAAAAGCTACAAGGTTTCATGCACACAACTGTCTTGAATTTGTGTTTATTTTAAAAATCAACTGCTTTATTTAGTAAAAGCCGTATAGTTAATACAGAATTATTAGGAACACATCCGTGCATAGTGAGTTTTTAATTCCTGTGATCTAATATTTATCACAGTATCTGCCAACAATTGAAGTTAATCAAGGAATATAATATCATGATCTATCAAAGCTTTTTTCCTTCAGAAAATTTCTCTTTCCAATATATAGAGCAAACTAGAACAACATTTTACCACAGAAGTTCCCACTCAGGCTGCACAACTAAAAGTATACTTCAGACAATAGTTTGACACTATCACAATTGTACATTTTAAGTTTTTGCTGTCTGGCTCCAAAACCTGTGTAAGTTATTTAGACACAAATCCAAAGTGCTGCACACTGGAACTGGGGGATGTTTCAAACAAGGGGACAGGAACTGCAGGGGAGAATGGTGAACTTCCCAGGAACACAGGAAGGCATGCCCTTCTATTCTGAGCTCTCTTCTGCTTGTATCCTGCTACTAGCACTGTTTTGAAAAAGTGCAGGTGGATGCAGTAACATAAGAACTCACATCAAAGACTCCCTCCAGTGCCCACCACTAAGGAATTATTCTGGAAAGTGAAGATAGAGGTTTATGGACCTGCAAGATGACACAGCAATGGAACTGAAGGAGTGCTTGCTTAGTGAATGCTCCAGCTACAAAGGCACACTACGCAAAAGGTCATTTCAGAGTTACATACACAGAGATTCAGGGTTTGATGCTTTTTGACAAGTCCCATCAGACTGGCCACTTAGAAGGAAAATTACTCTTGATCCCAGGTCACAGCATGTGTTCAAGCTAGATCATTAGGTGGTTTCTCAGATGTGCAGCATCATACAAGTCATCTTATAGAAGATATATTCAGGCTTCCCTCATTGATTCTTGCTCTGCCTGTTTTCACAAGCTCATGGGCTTTAGTCACAGAAGTACCAGAACACGCAACCTCGAGACTGCTGTATAAAGCATGAGTAGAAAACTAAGTGATTCTCCTTTAAAAATAGACTTCATCATCTTTCAAGCCTACCTGCCAAGTAGGCTGCTTATATTAGCTAACATGAGAGACAGGTACAGAATGTCCTTCACAGGAATGACTAAAACAATCAGATACAAGCAATATGAATAAGTGTAATGAGGAAGTAGAAGAAAGAGATTAATTTAATAAAAAATTATTGAGAACATAATTAACCTACAAAATAAAAAACATCCACCAGGCAATAGAAGACTAAATGTAAATCACACAGAGGACATAGACTCCTGTCAGTTCTTTCTTCAATGCACTTCCAATATAAAAAAAGACACTAACTACTGCTTCTTCAGTGATCTATTTAACATCAAGTTGGGAAAAAAAGAATTTGGTTTCACATTTTTAAGTCTAACACTTCCGGAATGGATTGCTTCCAAGTTTGTCTAAAAGATCTGACAGCAGTTTTCTGGAAATCTTTAACCTTTCTTATGCTCCACAATCAACACAAAAATTTATTACTCCTTCAGTCAGAATAGTACTATGCTGCAACTAATTATTGCTTAGTTGCATGTTTATGTTTTGAAAAGTAATATAGAAGGGCCTTAGCAAAAGATATCAATACAAACAACAACAACAAAAAGAAAAGTCTGCAGCATTTTCCTGTTTATCTTTCATTAATCTTAATATCAATAATATCACACATAAAAATATTGCTATAAGTGTGTAATTTGCATTCTTAAGTCACATATCCTAATTTTGAATTCTGTTTCACTAAAAGCTGCCCATACTGATCATCACAGTTCATATTAAATGATTAGAAGGCCATTACTCCAATACCGAAACTATGAAAAGAAAGGAATTGGAACTTTAAAAAATGCTGTGTTTTCCAAAACTGAGAACACACCCTGGAGGCCAGGAGTCATAGGTCATATGGGACATCATAGGTCCTCAAACTGAAACATTTCATACCATATTCTGAAATATGAAAATTAAAAACTCCTTAAATAGATTCCAACTATAATACATTATTTACCATGATCTGACAGTATATTCTTTGACTCATCCCAGCTGGTAGTTGATTCTAATGCAAATGTTCATTTTAACATCAAACAATGGGTCCTGTTAATGATTCTCAAGCTGGGGACTACTATTGGTGTGGGACTGTGGTCCACAGAAGAAATACACAAAGATGCATTTAATAGCCATTCAGCTCTACATGATAGGCAGCTATTCAGGACAAGAAAATACCTAAATACCTATGAAAACACCAATAAAAACCCCCAAAGAACTAGAACACTTCAAGCCAAACTCTTTCCAAGCTTTGTAAGCTTTTTTGGTGTATCTATTTGTAATGAGTACAGATTTCAGAACTGCCCTACCGTTGTTTTCAAATTATCTTTTCCATGAATGGCTCTACTTCTCCAGGATTATTCAGCTACAGTAGAAGAACTTTGTAGTTCCACAGTTTTACAGAGTTCTCCACTTTAAACACTCACAGATGTTCCACTTTTTAAATGTGATTACGTATTCAGCTGCTGGGCACCTTCTCTCTGTCAAAGCTAATTCATGAACACATATTTTTGAATTAGACATGCAATGGCTTCCAAAGCAACTGGCTAAGAGGAACAAGGCGAATCTCTTAAAAACACTGAAAATGACAGAAATACCAATAGAATTTTTCCCAGTGTGGTTGAAATGAAACAGTATGTAATTTACAATTTGTTTTCATATGAAATAGGAAACTTGAATACTTTTGGACAATAAAAAACTTTAAGATATTTTTCTAACTGTATATTACAACTCTATGAGACTTATAATATCCCCACTTATATTTAGGCAACCTAATCAACTCCACCATTAGTCAAATGTTACAAATCCATAAGCCTAATTCTGATTTCAACTAGTTTGATTATGTGTATGTTTCACCCTTCACATACAACACATTTTCATTACAATTGTATATATATCAGTAAACTTCTCATCAGTATAGCTCAGAAATTTATATAGGAGCCAGATATTGTTTGGGATCAATTTAATCAACATTGTCAAAAACAGATGCTGACCAAAGCTGCTGTGGGAGAAATGTGTGAACCCCTTAAGCAAACAAAACTCTTACAAAAATGGGAGAAGCCTTTCCACCAGTGTTGTAACAGCACCTACTGACTTCTACACAGCTTTCCACAGGCTTGCACAGCATTGTGTGTGCAGTGGTGTGTGCAGCCTGATGAATGATAGGCTTTCCCATCAATCTACAGAGGATTTCTTACTTAAGATACAAGGTTTTTGGAGTTCATAATAATTGGAAAGCAATTGTGATGATAGTCTATGCTGACAATGTTGTTTGGGTTTTTTTTCCTTTCAATTAGTTATGGAGCATATACAGAAAAAGCTGTTAACATCTGTAACACACTTTAAGCAGGCTCCAGAGGCTTTGCACATTTACCTTCAAAGACGCATGACATAAAAATTCAAAGATTTTTTCTTTTCTTTTAGGCAGGCCATATTTTAATACATAGATAATAGAAAATTCTTCCTACTCATCATATCTGCACAAAACCCTTGTGGAATCAATCTTTGTTACTCATACAAATAATATCACTTTAGTGGATTTTAGTCCAACATAACATAAAGTGTTGAGAATAAGCCAGAATTGTAATTTACTAATTATTTGTAGGCTACCAACCAATCCTTGGTGGTGCTATTCTCTAAAAAGAGTTTCAGATAGTAAGAGATCAATAAAACTATCTTTAAATGAAACTAGAGAAATTTAATAAGACACATTCTCTTGGACTAACAAAAACCCCCAAGATTATTTAAGGAATGTATAATATACACCAACTAAATATCCCATCACAGACTTCCCCAACATCTAAGCCAGCTTTTGATTACCATCCATCAACGTGAAAAGAAATGACAGACTATATGGGAATAACATTTTCTGGTGGTAAGAGCTGCCCCAAACAAACTCTGTGCTGTAAACAGGCCAGAGCTTCAGTCATTAAATTACTAATAAATGAAATGTGAAAACCAGCACGACAGGTAATAATATCAGTATCTGTTATGTAAGATTTTGCTTGTGGCCTGCAAGTGTTACAGTGTAAGAGAACACAACATAATCCAGCACATAATCACGAGTGAATTGAAGAAAAACATTGTATATCATCTCTCAAAACCAAAAGCCACGTCTTAGCTATTATCCAGGAAAACCTTAGAAGAATGACCTAGCACTTAAGACTCTCCACTCCCTCTACAAAAGTCACATAAAATACAAAATATAGCAAAAGGCTAAAGACATTACCCATGTTACATAAAGAAAAATAATCAGTGATATTCACAGAACAAAGCATAATCTTCCATTTATCTGCATGATTCCTAGACTTACCCAGTTACAACTCGAATAAAGATCACTAGAAACCCTTTTGTGAATGGATATGTAGTTTTCCTTTGATGGAAGAAATTATACTAAAAGAAAGCTTCATACAAAAGTCTTGCTTTTTCAACAATTTTTTCTTTATTTAAATAAGGGTAAAAATCAAAACTAAATAAAAAGTGGTAATTTTTTTTGTAGTAAACTGTGACAGAAACTAAACAACAACTTGGAATTAAGGTCTCCGAATTTTTCAGGTAATGTGTACTCCTCAACAGGAAGAAATAATTCTAATCAAATTATTCATTTAAATATTTTGGAGTTACTTCTTTTCATAGTTCATCATAATGCACTTTTTTTCTTATTATAGTAATGATCTTGACTGGTTTGAGGTTTTTAACCTGATTACTAACAAAACAATGAAGCTGCTTAATAATCTATGAAACACATAATCTCCTGCTCTTTTAGTCAAATTGCTCCCACAATTCAAATTCACTAGAAAAAAAAGTGCTCTCCTGGTGGAATTCTAGATGAAATTTTTGAGACAGCTACTCAACAACTAAATTTTTTTTATGTTTGCAATTTTTGAAAGGCTCATTAGTAGTGAGCCTCCAAAATGCATGTGCATTCAAAATGCATGCGCATTACCAAACTGTATAACATGTCAGCTATTGTTCCTGCTTCTAATGCTTGAAGAATGAAAAACATCCAGCTGACAGAGCATTTTGAAATACAGTCTTAAATTTTAAGACCTTTTATGAATAGACATATGTCTATGATTGCTGAAGACAATACGAGTGTTGCATGGCTTGAACATTTTGCCTGACTACGCAGAGCTCCAGGTCTGGGGAAAAAAACAAAGATCATTCCCAGAACAGAAGTTTGCTCACATTAATCCCATTGCAAGGCTGGGGTGAAACACACAGCTAGTAGTAAATTTCACATTTACATATTCAATATGAAATTTGCTGTTGGCAAATATGACCTTAACACTCAGTTTTCATGAATAGTCACACTAATCAAGCACCAGAATACAAATGCTCATGAAAAATGAATAGAAAGTGGTTCTAAAGAGTTTGAAATCAAATTCTAATTCTATATTTGAATAAATATTACTATACAAACCTATTCCTATTTGTTCAGTTTTAAATGTTATCAACTTCAATATGACAAAAAAAAATTCTTAGACAAATTTGTATTTGAAGTAATGTATTAGATCAATATAAGCAGTTAAGTTTGCCAAGCTTCTTGGCTGCTCAGGACCTAATCTCTGAGAAAGATATTTTAGTACTTCAGGGAAAGTGCCCAGGGGAAAAAGTTCTCAGCTGAGAAAACACGTAAGAATTCTGTGATTCTGTAACATACTTTCGTGCATCTAAGACAGTGGCAGTTTTTCTGCTCCAGATTAATTGCTCTGCATCCGGTTGAAGTTGAGAAAATTACTTTGTTCTTCAAAAACGTTTGTAAAAAGAAAGTCTCCAACTTAATAAAATATGTAAATTAATAATTTTAGGCAAATACATATGTATTCTGCTGAACTGGGATCCAATACATTTATAATTTGAAAATTTCAGAAATCATACTGCCTTAACATTTTTAAGATCATTTTCATCACTGTCTAAATTTTAAGGGCCTTGGCAAAACTGGATTTGGAGGTACTCATGCTGTATTTTAATTAACTGGAGAACATTTATAGATATTTTTGGAAACAAAAAAGATTAGCCTATAACTCCAATGAAGTAAAAAAGACAATTCGTATTTCAGCACAATGACAAAAAAGTGCTGAATTACAGTTTTAATCAGTTTATAGCATGAGGTCCTCGTAACTTTCAAAATTAAGCATAAATCTTATATATTAATCAAAACTGATTAGGGTACTTATCTGATTCCAACCCTTTTTTTACCTTTTCTTATTTTCTTAATTAAGCAATAACAGCACAGAAATCCATTCTTGCCAGCAACTAATTACCATCCGAGACTATAAAATCCTATAAAAACAATAATTTATCTCCTATTGTATAAAGTGAATGTGTTTTCTGAAATAAAATTTGCAACATCAACAGTAAAAGAAAACCAGAATGATTTGTATAATTCTATTACATTGCTGCTAGTTTATTATGCCAGAGTATTACAAATGAATGCACAAACTACAGGCTTCACTTTTAGAAAGTTCAAGCCTCCCAAACCTTAATAATTCTAGTTTTACAATTTCCTCTGTGCTCTCACTTTCTATATAAATTCAGAAAATAAGAAAAACACTGATGATGCTACATAACTCCATAATATCTAATGAACATTTTATACAGATGCTTTGACTCAACAAAGCATGCCCCCATTTAAACTGCACATTCCTGTCGAGATATAAAGATCTTGGAATTCTAAAATCTGGACCTGTAAAAGTAAAATTAAAAATTTATATGTCTTAATGTTTTCAATTTCCAAAGCTCCCAGTGTTTTAATTGGGAAATAAATTTAAAAAAAACCCATTGTTTCATAGATTTGTTGTTGCCATTGTTGTGCAGGTGATTCACTTTACCTGATAACCCCACTTATTGATTGATAGAAAGTTGCTTTATACAGTGTGTGAGAACTTGAAATCTTTCATGGTGATGGATATTAAAACAAAATATTTTATCTGTTAGCATTCATTATGGTAAACGTTAGCTTTCACCAACATTTCTCTGCAATCACTGACGCAGAAATCACACATGACCTGAAGTGCACAGGGGACTTTGAATACGTTTTGTATTTGATTTTCCATGTAAACTCAAAAAAACTCAACAAAAGATGTCAAAATAACCTCAAGACATCTGAGAAATGGTGGAGATCTTGTGAAACATGCCTGTCTATCCATTTACTATGTAAGGACATCACGCTCAGAATAACGTAAGGGAAGGCAGCTCAGAAAATCTGGAAACATCCTCATCACTTCCTACTGCAAGACAATACTTAAATATAGGAGTTTTTTGATGTAGAACACTCCCTTGAACATTGCTTTTAAGAGGTCAGCACAATTAGAATCTTTTAAATGCTCTCAATCACTACTGGCTTGACAAGGGTAAGTGAAGTGGAATAGAGCTATGAACATCTCCTAGATCACATTTAAAGATATATGTAATTATCCTGGTAATGCCAATTCAGCCTGAGGAGTGACTATTTCCCATTTTTCTCAGAAAAGTATTAACAGTACAGGGATGTAACTCTTGAAGGTCTCTGCACAAAAATCTAGGGAATATGTAACTGTTGAAATTTTTAAGTAAGAGTTTCTTCTGTCAGTTACCAAACCTGCACAGAAGTTCTTCTTGTGACCCATGAAACTCTTACTAGTGCAAGCTATTTTACTGGCCACAGTCTTCCAAAACAGCTAACAAGAAACAGCTACCAAACTGAATCTATATAACAACATCAGTACTATCAGGGCAAAAGGAAAAAAAAACCATCCAGAAATAGGCCCAGTGCTGACAAACAGATACCAAAACACCAGTACCATACTGTACCATACTAGTGGTTGAGAAGTATGGGGTGGGCCATCTGGAAACCTCCATGTATCTGGCTGGAACAGGCCAACACTGGATACTATTGAAAAATTATATAGAGTCCATTCTCCTTTCCTCTTCCTCCTCCACCGAACAAACTGTCAAAAGACAAAGACCCAATGTAGAGAAAAAAAGACCTAAAAATATGTACAGGTGTTAGATAACCCCTGGATTAAAAGTTTTTTTCCTGGTACCCATTTGATTTTACTATAGCCAGAAACAATGACATTTCTAAAGTGTTAAATCAGGTATTTTAACTGCTGGAAAGTTGTCAGAAGACTATATGCGTGCATATTTGCACTTCTTTGAGCACGCCTCCTACTTGTGACTCCTCCTGGCCAGTTAAATGAGTACACCTGCTCTATTCTTCCCACTGCTCTCTCAGGTCCACATCAAGCCATTAGAAATACAGAAGTTGCCTTTCAGAGGTGAATATTTTCTTTCAGCCTACATCACATGGTTGTTACCTGTTTAAAGAAAATATAATTGATGCCAGTTGGACAGTATTTTCTAGTTCTTATGAGTAAATGAAATCTTAATAGTGATCAGAGAAGATAATTTCCATGCCCATAGGAGTTTTCATTCTTCCTATATTAAGCTGGAGTGTTTTGTGTCTGTTTACTTCTTCTGCCTGATGGAGATTATGCCCAGAAAGAAAAGCACTGGATCCCTGAACTAAAGTCTAATTGAGGTGTAGCTCCACAACAGGGAGATGCTGTGCAGAATGAGCTATTTCAAAAGTCATTTGAAGGGTAAAGTGCACACATGTACAACTAAACATGAAAATATTTCTATTTGCTTCCTAAGGAAGCCAGGAAACCTGAGCCTTTACAGTAAAAATATCAATGTAAACAAGGTCACAAACAAAGCATATTTGATGGTACACACTTTAAATCCACTTCTCAACTGTTTTTTTTCTTTGCAGCTCAGGCTTTCAGAATTAATACACCCGTATGACAAAGGAGGAACCAAGGGCAGTTATTTGAAGGATGTAGTGCCGTAACTGGTGATTCAATCTTTCACTCTATCCCACTAAACCTTAATGGATTTGTGCTTTGAGGACCGTGGCTATGTAATAAGGAAATAACAATATTAATCAAGTAGGCTTGGTATTAGTCATGATGGCATGTTCTACTCCCTTCTATTAAAACTCAGCAGTAATGATGAGTAGTTTTAAAAGAAGAAATCTTAATAAAATGACTAATAGATTTACAAGTATCTTGAGAAAAAGGAATGAAAATATAAATTAGGAAGACTAGCAACATATTCACTTTATTTTAAAAGTCTAACATTATAGTACTTGAATAAATTCAAGTTTTTACTGAGTTTGACACAATTTAAAAAATTATTTAAACACTAAAAAAAATAGCTATAACCAAATTAGAAAAGCAGATGAACACATATTAGGAATACTGCTCCAGGATATATCCAGATTCCAGGAATTTCCACCACACAGCAGAAAACATTAGACTATTTATAGCTGCTAGATTCTTTTCCACTAGATGAGCACTTATTTTGAATCAGTGCTGAAATATTTAACAGATTATTATTAGTTCAAATTTCATGAGCATAAGGATATTCAATAACAGGTATTTTCATTAATTATGCTAGGGTAGCTAAAGTGACATCCAATTATTATTATTATTATTATTATTATTATTATTATTATTATTATTACTATTACTATTACTATTACTATTACTCAAGTCTGAGATACAAAACAGCAGCTGTATGGAAAGAGTAAAAGTATTGGATTTCCAGAAAGTTTACATTTCACTTTTAAATTCAGAATTTAAAAACTGCAGATTGATTATAGCCTTAGAAGCACTGACTGTGCGGCTTCCAATTTAAAGTCACCATTCTGTCTAGAGAGGAAAGGATTAAATGGCTGTGCCGTGAGTTATAAAGTACAGCATCTCTGCAACATGAGAAAGTGGTGGTCTGTGTTTACAGGTTGCTGTTATCACTTCATGAAACTGCAAAATATTAATGCAGAGATACTTTTCCATAAGATTCAGAAGTACTTCATAGAAGTCAGAGAGCTGAATCCAGTAATAGTTTAGGGTCTCTGTTTCATAGTTAAGGAAGTAAAAAATAAGATAAAAACATAATTTATCAGAAGTTACATCTGCAAAGTCGAGATGGAGTGAGATTTCAGATCATTTGGCTCATTAAAAATACAATATGCCCATTCTTCTGCCTAAAATCATTTACAAAAAACATTGCCAAAACTATTCATAATGAGTTTTAAAAACCAGTTTGAGCGAGACCACAGTTTTAAAGAGAAAGGCCGGAGTTAGAGTTTCATTAGCTGCAGATGATTGCAGTTAAGCAACAACAATAACCACATTGTCATTTTCATGTAACATAAATGACTCATGGAGAGTCAGCAGAGTTACAGCCCTGCTGTGAATGTTGAGAAAAGGGGGAAGCAAATGATTCAATGCAATGCACGAGGACATCTCAGGTCAGGTTGTTCTGCTGGACAGAATGTTGTCTTGTGCAAAATGCAAGCAGTGGCTGAATTGAACCACTGTGCTCCATATCACAGTTACCTTTACATAAAATCCATCAAAGCCTGAATATCAAATTTGTCTTTATATCTACCTGCCATTACATGAGCTTTTCCTGTTACTTTTCAAGGAATGCCCAAATGCCACATTAACTGACACGTGCAAGCTATCATTTTTCATTTGAAATGTTCCCTGAATGTTCCCCAAATAGAAGAAATAAGAAATTACTTCATATCCACAGTCATTTAGTTTCTTCTATTTCCTAAGAGAAAAAAGCCCAGATGCTAAGATCAAAAGAGATATGTAGCCATAGTTGTTGATACTACCTGAGATGTTTAATTCACAACATTAAGAACAGAGACAATCTTAAACACATCAGCCTTCATTCAACTGGAATTCTACCTCAGCTCTGGATGATTTGGTGCACTACAACCCTGAACAGTAGATCCAACACAGGGATTTTGGTAATACCCAACTGAACTGACATACTCTCCCACTCATAGCCACTCAGAAGTGGCTCAAGGGCCTCTCACTCTCTCCCAGAATCCTACATCCATTTTTAGTGATATAGTGGCTAGACCCAGAACCACCAAAAATGTCCATACAACGTTTATGTTGGTGCTTGTCTACCCATCTTTATGTTTGGACAACAAATGGAGGTAAAAGCTAGAAATACATTAATTTCCAGCCTTCAGATTAATCATATCTCTTATGGTGGATTACCATATCCACTAGGTATATGGATTGACAAGGAATGCATTGTTAGACCTTATTAATTATACAAAAGGAGAAATTCATAAGTCTGTCTGTGAATAATCCTAATTTCAACCTTTTAAAATTCTTGTTGTAAAATTTAGGCAGTCTACTAAAAAAGGAAAAATTAAAACATCCTGAGTAAAAACAGCACAAAGTCATGTATTTCAACAGATATAATGGACTCTTGTTATACATGCAAGTTCATATCGCACTTTTTGGGCTGAAACTGCCAGTTTGAGAGATGCTAAGAGATATTTTTTAAGATAATTGCTAGTTTATTTTTTTCTGCAGCCTCTTCCTGCATTGACACTTTGGCAGAGAGAGCATGACTTTTACCTTACCACATGAGAATACTAAGACAGAAGCAATGTTATGCTGTACTCAGCTGGGGCTCTTTCCAGTCCAAGAGAAACAACAAGCTGTCAGTCAGTCTTTGATAGAAACTCATCATGTACTTTCATGGTATGAACAACATTTTCACCTTCTACAAGCAGAAAACTAAGCTCAAGATTAAGTGACCCGAAGCTAAAAAAATAATCAAAAAGGAACCATGTAAAAGCTTTCCAGTAAGGTACACTAAAAACTGACTAAACCTACCTATCTAGGCTTATGAGAGTCTATTAGTCCATCTATCTGTCTTTCTATATGTCTTTCTTTCTACCTGTTGATTGATCTATCTATCTATCTATCTATCTATCTATCTATCTATCTATCCATCCATCCATCCATCCATCCATCCATCCATCCATCATGTGTGCCAAAAGTAATGAATGACAAGAAAGACAACAAAGTGCCCACAACGTTAACTAAGATGCCTGTACATTGGGGAAAGATTCTCCCTGCTACAAAACATGCCATGAGTTTGATTAAACTACCTAATTTTGAAGCTCAAATCATTTTATAGACATAGTATGGTTATCAGTAAAGCAAGATGAAATACCAGGGTCAACTAATCATGAGTTTCATACACTGCAGTGATTATGCCACAGACTTTTTCACTGCAGAACTATGAAGATATGACATATGCTCAAAAAGTTTCCAGAAGCAACAGGTTTTGTGTGTGGGAAAAGAATGAATGGTCATCAGAGTCACACTGCAGATACAAGTCTGAACTTTCTACAGGTATCTTCAGCATTACCCACTGAAAAAAAAAATTAACATAACCCAAACACTAACATATCCTTACAGAACATTGTACCTGCTAAGCCTTAATTAGGTACAGAAAAAATCAGAACGAAATAAAGCTATGAGTCCAGGTCGAGCCATTGTAGAACCATTTCAAAAGTACCTATATGCAATAAGAATTGAAAATTAAATTTCAACTCCTGTTCAACACCCTGCTGCAAGCAACTAGGCTCCAAACACTTCTATTTTCTCTATATTACCTTGAGATTAGAGCTAGAGATCCTGTATTTGATAAAGATCCCACAGGACAGAAGTCCTGGAACAACTCAAGCTGCAAAGGACGTGCTGCAGGTAAAACCCTATCTGTGACTCCTACTGGCACATCAGCTGATGTAATTACTCTTTACTGAGGGCTAAGCCTAAACCCTACATACTATATGTACAGTTCTACACAATACAGAACTATATGTATTACCACCGTAGCAGCTTTACAACAAATTTACTCCATAAACACGTAGCATATAACAGTGAATGTTTCTAAAAAAATGGACTATCAGAGTTCATTTACTTTGTCTTTTTTATTTATATTATATAATTGTAACTCTTATGCATATTTTAGTTTGTAGAATGTCATATGGACAGTTGATCCTTTTTAAATATTAGTGAATATTTGCTAGTAAATATTTAAAATTATTCTTAATTAAAATAAGGATTTAATTTAAATTTTATTTGCTTCTTAAATTCCTAAACTATTTGCAAATACATAAATGCACATTCAAAACTGGTAAGATACAATGTTTTTATGGTAGAGAATTTCACAGAGAATTATCCACAGGGAGTTTAAGAAGTGGATTATGTTAGATAAACAAGGTATAAATAAAAATTTATCATGATAACACTTGCTACTCTGTATCAATCCCCCCTTTCAGCTTTTCCAAAATCTCTTTTCTTCCCATGAATGGGAATCATAAACCTTATCATAAATACCCAGATTTATGTATCATTTTGAGGGTTAAGACAATGTCTCAGAAAACAGAAAATAAAATCCTGACATCCTTACCAGTTTTCAATACACATTCAAGTGTACAAGGCTACACATCTTTCTCATGTTTCGTAATTCCAACATTTAAATTCCAACATTTAAATCCCACTGAGATATTTGCCATATTAATGCATATTAAATAAACCAACTGCAGAAAACTTATAAAATATTTACAACCTGATCACTGTTGCACAGACAAAACTTAAAAGCAATATAAATACAACCATTAGGCAGTATATACAGAAGGGGGCATGATGAAGGCTCTGAAGAATGAAGAAGGATTTGCAGTACAGATTTCCAAAAGGAAACAAGTGTGCAAAAGCACTCTGAAGAACAGTGCAGTGATCTAATCTTTCAGCCTGCACTGAACTTGTTCATCAGAACTTCATCTTTATTAACTCCGGCTTTCTACATCAGAACAGCACATGTTTGATGATCTGTCATACAGTAGAATGCTGGATGAAACACAAAGAGCATCCTTGAATTGGCAGAGTCAGCAAGATAAGCTTTCAAATATATCAGTACTCCATTATTTTAAAAATACAGGTACAAATGCTATGGAGCTAAACAGCATTTAAAGGCAATTTCTTTTGTAATCTTCTAATTTCTGGCATTGTTTTCTGAAATAAATGGTTTTCTGTTTCTGAAAGTACTTAAGAAGTGTCAAAAAGTCAAATATGATGGAAGTACATGATGCATTTAGCAAAGCTGATTCACCAGTGGAACCAGCCTACTACAGACTCTCAAAAATTTCTTCTCTAGAACAAATCTCCTTAATAAAATTTTATTTTATGCCCAAAATGACAGTGTCTTAACTAAAGAGCACCCTCATAAGGAACAGCCAGAGAATGAGTGGCAGATGAATAGTTTTCTCTCATTTTTAAAATAGGATTAAAAGCAACCAAACAACAAATCTCCAACATAGTGCAAATTACAGCTGTTGAAATTAAAATGACCCCACACAGCCAGAAAGGTGTAGCACTGCTGAAATTTGACAGCTATTAGCCAGAAGAAGAAATGCTGGAATACGTACAGCTCAAATCTTCATAATAAAACAATCACCTCTAATATAGAAAAGTCTGAGAAGAGCAATTACACAGATTCAGGAAGAAAAGACTGCACTTTGTTGCTTGTCATGTTAGAAGGTACAGTCATATTTGTTTAGGAATAACAATAAAACAGCTGATACCACTCCATTGCTATGAGCACACACTATCATTTCAGCAACTACAAAAGACCAAAAGCAGACTAAAAAAGAGAAAAGCTCACCACTTCTTCATGCCTGCATTTTCTCACATTAATTCCATTAATCTGTTATTAAAAAGATAAAGAAAAGACTTACTCTACATTTCATAAGCATAGATTTCATTTCACTTTTCTAGAAAAATAGAGACAAAATAATTTGCAGTTTTACTCACCTGTAGAATTGCATCTCCTATAAAGAGCAAACCTGAAAGTTCCGCTGAAAACAGAAAGCATATTTTTCACTCACTTTTTACAAAAACATCCCATCTTTTTTGTACATGAATTCTTATTTAATTTAGTGCTTTTGCATAATCTTTTAAGATTTCAAACAAAGACATGATAAAAACCCCAACATAAAACTTCCAAATAAATTACTTGTATTTTCTTTTCTAAACCCAAAATACCGGTGTATCAGTGTTACAATAAAAGAGGCTATTCATCCCAAGCACACAACTATGAATCTTCATCAGTCACTAGCATCTTTCAGGCCATTCTGGTAAGGTGTGGCATATTTTTCTGAATAGAAAATGATGCAGGACTAGGTCTTATTTGCCTGTGAGAGATCACTTCTTACAAAGAGAAAAAAGAAACATGGACACTCCTACTTATGAATAACAAATTTAAATTTTAAGCTTTTACTGAAGATAAAGGACCCTTTAGATCCTGTGTCTTTGATAAACTCTGATAAATAACAGGGACTATTAATGCTGGCTAACACTTACATACACTGTAGAGATAGAAAATCAATATATTGAAAAAAATCACCAGGAAAACTGAATGTGATTTTTTAAACAAAGTTGCATTACATAGACATTTATAAAATCTAATTCTACGCTTCTGATTTTTAAACACTGTGTCTCATTTCAGAGCTGTCTCATTTAAATACACCTTATAAGCATACCAGAAATATAACGAAGATTTTTAAGTGTCTATAAAGGCATTAATAACCCCCAACATGAGAACTAAGGGATATTAACAGATTACATGTGATTATTACATATAGTATTCCATATCATCACAGAAGATACTGTCTGAAAAAAGCTAGTATCAGACTTCACCCAAAAACTTTACTTATTTACATGAGCTGTAAAACTGGAATCAATATTAACATAAATGATGATACTCAAGTCTGTGTTTGAAGGAATGGTCCTACTAGCTATATTTAACAATAGATGATTAAATTATTCCAGGACAGACATTCTAATTTATTTTGAGGCATAGGCTTTGGGTCAAACAGCACTTTCTGTATCAAAATTCTCTAGTCCAGGAACACAGCATGACCCTTTCCACATCTCAAGACAGTAGTCTCCTACAAAAGAGATGTCCCTCAAAACCAGCTCTCTAAAAATTAGCAGTATTTTTATTGAACGCAGTAATGAAGATCGTATCACAGCTAGGTATTGGGGCTGGAAACAATGCAACACCTATTGCAGCAAAAAATAATGACAGAAATAAAATTGCACTTCAGTATGCTCCATTAAACTTGAGTATATCTTTCTCATTTTTCCGGCAGTACTCAATAGCATTTTAATAGCTACTACATGTAATACAGTCCACATATTTATATATTAGTTACATGTATACTGAAAAGAATGTAGTTACAAGTATAACTTCTTAAGATTAACCTTATTGCCTCCGTTAGGGGCTCATTCCATGCTACTCATTCTCCCTAACTCCAACTTTCACATCTAACTTTCAGGGTTGGCTTTTGGCTCTGAATATGCTGATTCTTCAGCACCTCTATTTGAGTGGGTGAATATGAGATTTTTTTTTTTTTTATGCTGGCACATTTTAGTTGAGGAGAAGCTGAGTTCTAGAATTATAGTATTACAGATGGAGGGAAATGTTTTCAAGTTTGCATTTCTGGCCTTGCACAAATACATACAAACATAACAAAGATATTAAGTACACAATATTAGTAGTGGTTCACAATCTTCCTCCCTCATAGTTGTGCACATCTTGAGCTGTTTAACTGTTATCCATGTATCATTCCAGTAATTTCAAAACGTTGCCAGTTAAAAACAATACAGAAATTCACCACCAGCTCAGTTATTATTAAAAATAAGTGTTGTCAAGACTTCATGCAGTACCCAGTCTCAATACTATCTGACTAACCAGGTTAAAAAGTCATGTATTCTCCAGCATGATTTAAGAACCAAACATTTCATCTGTTACAGCTTCCAGAAAATAAACACTGGGAAGTTAAAGCCACTAAATCATTGCTTTTTGTTAAATTTGTTAAATATTTTTATTGTACCCATACCTTCCTATTTCTCATCTTAAAATAATGCTTTACAATAATCTTTTCAAAAAAAAAAAAAAAAAAAAAACAAACAACAACATGTTGAAGACTTTAAAAACTATTCCAAATATCAATTCTGTGCTTTTACAGAAAAAGTTTCTGAGGAAGAGAGAGATCATAAAGACATGGGGGAGAAAGGATTCAACTACAGTGTTTGTTTAACACTGACTGAAGAATCTCAAGATTAAATACATCTTTCTTTAAAGGGAACATTAAAGTACAGTGTAATAAGCTGATACCTGATACCCACCTCTTTGTTCTTTGGAAATCTTAGAAATGACCACTGGAATATTATGTTCTGCTCCACCCTGAAAGCAAAATAAATTACAATCTTTGTCAGTCACTAAAAATATCTTTTTGCTTAAAGTTATATTTTACCCTTTCTCTAAATGCAGTTTTTAGAGAGACTGAGCAAATAACTCTGATTCTGCACTTCCTCTTTTTTAAATGAATATTTGATTGTCATTAATTCCTTATTGTCTCACATAAAGAAGTTCTCAGTTGCCATCATTAGCTCAGTAAGTGAATTCAGAGCTCTACCAGACTTGAAGAAAAAGGACATCAGTTTCTGTGAATTCTGGAGAGCCTAATGCATGAAATGTGTCCTGTAAAAGCAGAGTGGACATCCAACCACAATGGCAACCACACTGTGACCACTTAGTTTTAACACTGGCAAGAAGGATATAAACAAAAGCACAAGAAAGAAGGTTTGCACTTTTCCTCTCAAAAGCAGCCTTTATTTGTTTCTGTCTGTCACAAAAGTACAAAGAGTGAGGAAAGCACAGGCATAAGTAAAAAGGAACAGAAAAAGAAACATTAAGAAATGGAACAGCAGGTGTTCAATAAATGGGGAGAAATAAAGGAAAACCAGATGATAGTTTCAACAGCTCAACAACAATTCAATGCTGTTGCTTCATTCAATTTATCCTGTTGGGACTGGAAACATTTATGGTGCTTAAGAACAGGGTAATAAAAATAAATCTTAAATGAAAAGGAAATTCAAAGGAAAGTGAAGGCAAATATACAGAGAGGCACAAATACATTTTCCTCTGCCAAGACTATCAAAGCATGCACTTTAATGCAAGCTGTACAAATTCAGGTCACCAGAAACCAATGTTTGCCACACTGTAATTTTGCCTAGGAATCCTGGTTAAGGGTTTGCGTACTCTTCAGCAGACAGGTTTTCTTTGGAAATGATGGCTTTTTTGGGTCCAGGCACCCAGTGTTAGCTGTCGAAAGGACTGACATAAGTATTTCAATCCCTAAGAAACAGCACACATCCTTTCTTCATGCAATATTGAAGTGTTTGAAACTGAACAGACTCCTGTACTCAACACCTCTTTCGGTAATGGAATAAGGATTAATTTCCTTTCAAACCACAGACTGTTAAATAGGATAAATGTTCCTTTTGCTAGTGGCTATCAATGCAAATGGCCCTAAAAACACTGAGTTAATAGGGATCTCAGTAGTACTACAACAATTATATGTCTACAGGTAAAGCTCTACTGGCATTGCATGAGATGAGTGTTGACAAGTATGGAAAATATTGGTATTTCTAGGACAGACTAAGTATTGACTCCACAAAAACCAGAGGCTACCATCATTTCAGTTAGGCTGAGAGATGTATTCAGACTAATTAAATTGTAGCATTGTAGCTTGTTGAATATCTTTCAGTAGTTTTTGCCAGAAGAACAGCAACAGTAAAACTTGAATCCACTGCAGATAATGAGTTCAAGCTCACTAAATTTATAAGTTTTAACCTATACCCTCCAAATTTTCTAGTCACATTCCAATTTAATTTCTTCAAAATTTTTCAAACAGAAAAAATAACTGTGTCACTTTCTTCCTAAGCTCTCAGTGTTGCACACATGTTGCACTATCCAGGATATTTAAAGCCCAGAAAAGAAGTTTAAGGTTTAAAACGGCCTCCCTGCTTCCTTAGACCTGAGACTCCATTAAAATAGGAAATTACTTTTATTACTAAGCCAGCCTGCAAATACACACAACATGATTGTTCCTCTGTCATTGTACTGAATCCACCTAAATCCATTTACACTACAGATCTGAGGAAGCTTTCAGTAGTGTCCTGCTGAAGAGAATTATCCCCTCTCATTGCATCCGAGTCTGACCTGTATGAATGCTGCTTTTTAAATTAGTAAAAGGATGTAGTGCCTGCTATTCTAATAAACAAAAAATTAAAACTGGAAACAGCAAATAGTTGACCAGCTATCTATACCCAGTCACGGTTAGCAATTTGTAGCAAACTGTATATATTCTGCCAACATCTTGTTGAATACTGCTTCAGGTTAACACTGCAGCCTTGCATCCTGCATTATCCATACTTGATTCTCTGTTCTGTAGAGGAAAAAGTGTATGCATGTCTAAAATCTGGTTTTACAGTCTCAAGGGAAACTCCTCTGAAGAAACCTCTGGGAATAGAGGCAACTTTTTCACTGCTTTAAATTTTCTCTTCGTCTAGTACAGACATGTAGTTATAACCTCAGACCAGAGGATTGACAGAAATACATCAAATAGTGGTGTTGAAGACTTGATGGCTCAGACTTTTACCAGACTCTAACAGTGATCTTTGTCAAGCAGATTTTGTCATATTTCCTTAAGCAGGGATAAGCCTGGAATAACAGCAACTGCCCACATGTGGAGATGGTCCTGCTAGAAGAGGCAGAGGCAGCTGTTTGAAGGTCACGGTCCTGAATGTTGGCCTCTACTGGTGAGAGGTAACCCACAGCTCCTTCCAAAGTGTCACATGATACACTCCTAAAGATTTTTTCTTATCCCAGTTTTTATATGCGAGGGTTTTTTTTCAGAAGTTTTTGACATATGAGAAATAGGGCAATTGAAAACAGCAACTTCTACTGACAAAGGCTGGGGAGTTTTGGTTCTAAGTATATCAAAGAAATTTTTTTTTTATTTTCTAAAAAACAGAGTTTATAAAACATCAGGCAAATTGTTGGACTTTACCATCATTAAAGTTAGACAGTGTAGGGGACTATGACTTCACACTAAATGTAAGCATTTCCACAAGTAAAAAATAGCTTTAAGGTCTATGGACACTACATTTTTTAATTGAGTTAAATTGGAAAGTCAAACTGAATCTCAGAAGATCTGTGATGCTGTTCACCATTTTAAAAGAATGATCAAAACAGAGGCAGGATATTGGCAGTGTACTGAGTCCTGGTAGCCAGAAGTCAGAATGTAACCAAAAATCTCAGTTTGTTTAATGAACTATCAATTCTGGTGCCTATTTCTTTAGGAATACTACATTCCATTTATTGAAAAACAGGATGCTCTTTCAGAAATATTAACAGCAGCAACTTTTGTCAAGGCTCTGCATCTCAAACTTGTCAGAAATGTGATAAATGACTGAAATACTACACTTCCCAAATTCGACATCTATGTCCATGGCTATTCCTTCACACACAAACAATTAACCAGAGGCTTCAGAAAAGAGAAAATAATTCCTTCAGAAGAGTGTAATCCAGAGCAGGTCTGCTTCAAATTCAATCACAGTTTCACCACTAACTTCAGCTAAGATGTACAGCCAAACACCAGGTTTTCAAACCCTGAAAGAGTGGATTACAATCTATTTTTTAAAGGACTGAAGTTTAGGTCTTGGAAAAAAAAGTCAACCTTACAATCAGGGAGGGTTTTTAAGCAGTTAGCAAAATTTCCAATTTTTACAAATATAGTTGGAATATCCAGGTTACAAGGGAAAAGAAGAGTTTTTCTCATGGACAAGTAAAAAAATATAATTAGTTTAATTTTGGAATTATAAACGATTTGTCCTCTGC
This sequence comes from Trochalopteron elliotii, assembly GCA_024734555.1. Classification (NCBI taxonomy): domain Eukaryota; kingdom Metazoa; phylum Chordata; class Aves; order Passeriformes; family Leiothrichidae; genus Trochalopteron; species Trochalopteron elliotii. The sequence goes on from JANPWX010000043.1 coordinate 2,365,961, forward strand.
TCTTCAGAAAAAGAGTAATTCCAAGGGTTCAAAATACTTGCAGTGGAACAAGACATTTTCAAAATTTATTCAAGAGAAAGTTGAAAGGTGATTTTTTCATCTGGGATTTCTGATAGTAAACGGATGTTTTAAGTTAGCCAAAAAATAAAGACGTGATAACACCCCAGACTCGATTGCCAAAACCAGGCAAATTCATAACAACGCCCAAGCAAGTATTCTGAAGTCAGTATCATTAATCACCATACTGCTGTAATTAACACCTCAGATAAACAGCATCCTCTGACATACACCACAGCCAGAAAGCAAGTCTTCAAATAACTCTTGTCTTTAATTAGTCTGGGAGTAGTAAGAAACTGTAGTTCGAGGAGCTATGGAAGTTACTGACACAATGTGGAGGTGCCTCAGTCCTTCTCACTCCTTCAGGGTGACTTGTAGAGCTCTACTTTCTGGCACAATTTCAAAATAATTACATTTGTATTTAAAATTAATAACAAATAGATGTTCTTTATTAAAGTTCAGGAGTCTTACAAAACAGAAAAAAAAACATAGCAGCAAACTTTTATTCATCCTCAAGAAGCAAACCATGATTGAATGACACATTTTAAACAGAAAACTGGCACTTTTCAGGGTATTTGAAACTGACATATCAGTTCATGCCATAAATAAAAAGCCCATTTCAGTGAGTCTTCATAAAGTTTGCCTACTAAACTAAAAAAAAAATAAAAACTACTCTAAGTTCCCATTCTAAGTTGTTTCTTACACTAGTTTAAAATTATAATACTAGATTATATTTATTTTTTTAAAAATTGTGTTGGCTGTCCAACTGCTCATCCATCTTTGTCAGCGTGTAGAATTACGAAAAAAGGGACCTAGCAAAAAAGGTCCCACGGACATTGATTTTTTTTAAAAATTAAGTAATTTTAAAGTAATAAATAATACTACCTGAAACACATCAACAGAACATCTTGGACCACAGAATTCAACTTGTCATTTTCATTATCTAATCTATGTCATCCAAGCAAGTTTGAGTTTCCTTTTTTTAAAGAGAACTCTGCTCTTTAACAACATTTTTGAAGAGATTTCATCACCTGATTGCTAGTTATTTAAAAAAAATTAGAAATTGTCTATTCACACCTGACTTTATGTATCTTTCCAATACTTTGGTTAATTTTGATCAAAATATCTATGATATAAAATAATCCTAGAAAATAAGTATCTTACTCTAAAAATTTAAGAATAACATAACTCTACTAATTTAAGAAAGACCGTTGCACATTAACTATTTAATTTATATTTCTAAATAATAATTTGTTTTATGCAATGAACATAAATAATGTGATCTTGAGATTGTCAGCAATGTTAATTCTAAGTGATAACTCATTGTAAAGTATATGTAAAAATCAAGTTTACTGACTCTTGAGATTTGTTCTCCAATCATCTAAAGTCCTTACTGTAACCAGTTATTTCTTAGCAGCATCTAAATAAAACCTCATTTACCCACATACTTGATACTGTAATGTATAATGGTACTGGAGGAAAAAAAAAATTATGTCATTTACCAAAATGATGAGAAACTGGTGACAAAACAGCAATTAGTTTTCCTTGAACAGAGGTTCTTCATGGGTCAACAAGTTAACAGCAAGCACACTAAGACATTTTTAAAAAATAATATATCTATTCAGTCATATTCTTATCAATGACAACACAAATGTACATTAATCTTTCTTATGAGTCACTTATAAGGTCAGTACTAGCAGATGTTCATAGGAAAATCTATACTTTCACTTTACAGGCATAATTTAGGCCTCTTTGCATTCATGTGAAGTACACTTCTTTTTTTTCATTGCTATCTTGAGACTGAGAACTGCTGTGTTTAGAAGATAAAATTAATCTTGGGTTGTCTACACTCAGATTCAAAGCTAAAGTAAGGTTTTCAAAATCATAGATCACAATGACAAAAATTATTAACCCTTACTCCCTCTCCTAAAAAGGATCACCTACACTTGTATACATTCTTAAAAATTATTGACAAAAGCAAAAAACATGGTAACATGATAAATTGCTGTCTGGGCTTGATCTACAGAAAAATAAACAATACAAGCATGCAATTACACTTTCTGTCCCACTAATGAATTGCAGTGGGTTAATGTGATATTCTTTGTAGCAGAATTGATGATGAACTTATTGGCTGTTCCATGTGCCTGCCACTGTAATTTAGCATCCATTAATAACTATTTAAATTAGAGAGAAGCTGAGCACAAGTGCAGTCTATACAGTTGAAAACACTTCTCAACTCTTATATCAAACCTAATTACAGAGTTGGTCAGCTTGAATTTTAAGGGAATGATTGCCTTCCATTCCATAGGTCAGCATAATTCTGGTTGCTGTAACAGTATCTAGCATACAAGAATATGTTTCCTGTCTTGTTTCTAGTCCTCTAAAATAGTTTGCACTCATTAACAGTTACACTGACTATATACAAAGACAGGCTTTGTGTAATATGCAATAAATAGACAAAAAAAAAAATCATCTTACCTTTATACTTAATCCAAATCCTCCTACAGTCTGTCTTCTAATTGTTACTGTTCTTTCCTGAAAAAAAAATCAAGTTTTGCTAGATGTAATGTCTTCTGCCAGAACAACTATATTCATACTTCAGTAATATTTTTCAACATTGATTTTTGTTGTTTTAATGAAGTTCTGAGTTCCTGAACTGAAAATCCCATGAAACCTATGCTTCACAGGAAAAAGACAAAATCTGGAAGAAAAAAAGCAATCCTGTCTCAAAGGAAAAAACAAACCCAAAAATCATTTGTTCAATTCACACCATCCTAGCAAGTACTGCAATGCATAAAAATCAGAATTCTGGAGTTGGGCAATTATGGTACAACACACACATTTCAGAGGGTAAGGCCTTGACTAGTTCTAAATTGGTCCCACATGCACGTTGATCATTACACGTTGAAGTACATACACTGCTCTCCTCCAGTGCATTTCCCAATTCAGTTTCATCTGAAAGGAAAACAACTTGTGCCTGCCAAGACCACTCACTGATGCTAACCAAAGCCTAACAAGTGTACACGTTGCATGAATTCATTCCAAAGCATAGTAATGATCCAAATTTAAAAACAAAATAAAACAAAACAAAATCCAAACCCACCAGAAATTGATACAAAACCAGCCACTGTTTATCTCACAGCAATGGTTTAAAAATCATAACCCATAACCTACAATTATTAAAAGCAGCCTTTTTCCTTTTATTGTTTGTCTAAAATTTTGTGCCATAAAAACTGTAGGCTACTATCTGTCTCAGATATGAACATTTACAAAAAAGTTCTTTTTGGTTTTTTTCCTTAGTCTGTCTGTTGACTTTATGACCACAGATCATTTAGAATTAGTACATTTAGGTAGTGGTAAAATAACTTATTAGCAGATATACCATATATCCAGATTCAGATACACCAATTTTATAGATTTCTGAATGTCCCCTATATGTGGTTTAGATTTTATACTCATTTAACTACCTGTATATCTGTTGCACGTCATAATTCTGCATGTATGTTACATTTAACTATATTTATTTCAGCACAATCAGCAGAGATTGCCAGTGTCAGTCAGATTTGAATAGAACACCAGGAATGTAGCAGTGACAGAAAGGATGAAATGCAATTTTCTACCTAACTTCATTTACAGAAAGATAAATTAAGGAGCTACCACATGAAAGTTTTGGAAAACTGTTATCACAGAAATTTGATGAAAATCAAGTCACTTTGTTTCTTTTTTCATGTTTGTGTCAAATATGAACTGTGTAACCACGGAAAGAGCAAGCATAAACTCATCCAATGTTTTGGACTGAAAGAAAAAATGGATAGCCTAAAATGAGACTACCATTTATTCATTTAGGCTAATGTTTGCAAAATGTAAAATGCTTGTAAGCATTTATTCTAAGAAAAAGGTATATATTTTGCTGTTCAATAGCCAAACATTTAATTTTTTTTTTTTAACATAAACCTCTAAAAAGGAACTTTCATAATGCAGTTCCCACAGACTGGGTTCAGGCCACAAACTGTACTTAGAAAACCTTTTGTCTGTCACAGTATCAGATGCAGGTAATGGTGCTGACAATATATTCTGGATAAAACAATACAGTCTGATGTGTGGTTTATGCTGAGTTTACATAAATGAACAGAAAACACTCAGCTGTGGCTCCACTGGAAGTTGTATTTTTCCTGTTAACTTCATCTTGTTTCCACCTCCAGCTTGTGTTGAACATGGAGTTAAGAACAGGAACTTGACTTGTACACTCTAGTCAATATATTCTGATATTTTTTGTTATACACGCTCAAATCAAATAGAATACACTTGTGCTAAGATGACACTGAAAAATAGCAACCTTTCACTAAACTGGCTAGTGTTATATCAACCATGAATGGAGTAAAGGACAACACACATACAGATTAAATTTCAAAGAAATATTCTCAGTGAAAAACATGTAAGTTCATAAAATCTGTAGTTCATGATATGTCAGTAGTCATTGTAAATACTGGCATCTGACATATTCTAAGCTGAAGATATATTTTTAAAAAACCTAATAGAAAACTATACTGCAGAACATTTCTGTCCCTGTTGTCCTTCATAGACCAACATGCCCATAAGTACTCATAAAAAAATACCCATTCAAAAGAGCCAATAAACAATACTTTTTGGTTTTCACTCAAGCAAAGGCAGACTCAAGATGGTCCTGAAAACACCTGATCCAGGGTCTTCTATGAGTTTGCCAGTGCTGTCTGACAGAAAACTAGAAACATTTCACACTGGAGTTCAGCATTACCTTTTTATGTGAAAAAAAAAATGCATGCTAGCATAGAAGATTTCTAAACAGGCAAACCTGTATAGAAGTAAGGAAGGAAACCAGAAAAATTTCAAGACACTTTTTAAGGGTTGCTTTTTTAGCACAACATAATTTATCAGAGGGTTTTGTCTAGTGTTTTTACTAGTTTCTTTTCTATCTCCATTGAAAGTTGATATTAAGCATTTTGGGACCAGGCAGTTACTGAACTGAATTTCAGTTCAAAAAGATACTGCAGATAGATTCACTTGAGTGATGTGTTACGTGCAGTGAAGGCATTGCATTGCATTTAATCTAGGCTAATTCAACACACCTCTCAGTCTTACAATAAAGAAATAATATTTGCTTAATTGCAGTTACATTTTCTTTACATCAAGTTAGCTAACAAACACGCAAATGACCTTCAAAAGTACAAATCAGAATTACATACAAGTTGTATATTTCTCTAGTAAACCATTAATGATCCCCTAGACTGCAATTTCAAACCCCACAAAACCTTACAGTCCAACAGCTTTTCCAGAACAGCTAGAAACATCGGACATTTCATACACCTGAATTTTGGACTGGGATCAAGCCCCAGTTCTAATCAGCCATTGGTTAAGACAAGGTTTTTTTTGTAATCAATAAAGAAAAATAAGCACATTCAATACTGGTGGGTCAAAGCAGGTGCCCAAATTAAGTCTTAATCAATTTCATCAAGTACAGAGGCAGAATGTCAAATTTAACTTGAGAAAGATGAATCCCTCCCTTCTGACTTGAAAAGTAACTTGAATAAGTATTTTGATGGTGTTGCTTTGAAATGTTTTGGCAGAAAACTCTTTTTTCCAAGTAGGTTTTACTTTTTGATTTGCACATGACTTATTTTATGTAACCCTCAAAAATCCCAAACCAAGCCTAATTTTCAGAGCCATTTTCAACCCAGGTGAATGGAATATACCTTGTCTGCAAAGCACTATATTGTAATGTAAAGTATTTTTATTATGATGATTAATGCACTAAAGAAGTTTAACCAACAATCTGAAGCAAATTATTTTGTTCTGATGCCTTTAATCAGCATTTCAAATGAACGATAACGACAATAAAATGCTTTTCTCTGGTCTAATAGCTTTAAGTTCTTAAAATGATTTACGACTATTCATTAATAAAACACAGCAAGAGCTCTGGAAGGCAAAAAATTTTGTACAAGTGAAGAAGTGCTCTAAGTATCCTGATTGATTATTTGTGTTGTTCAGGTTAAAAATACTGATGTTCCATTGATGTTCTATTAAAATTTTTATGCTTTTTTGCATCACACATATTCTATGATTGAATTTGCAGTGGTTTTGCAAATTCCAAAAGCAACTGCATCCCCAAGTTTACAAAATAAAACTTGGTTCAGATGGAAAGATACTTAGTTCACTATCAAGACTACACAAAGTGTTCTGTGAGTTTATAATTCCATTTTCACATTTGTTATCTACATTATACCAAACAGAGGGAAGGTTAGAGCTCCTAGAACCCTTAAAAGCAAGATTCAGAGTAGTATTCTTGCTGTTTCCTGGAACAGAACAAAAGTAGCTATGATTTTATTGAAAAACACAAATTGCTGCCATGCTGTCAGCATTTTTCATGCCTCTCAGAAAACTGACTGGAAAGAACAGCAAAGAGTTTTGCCAAAAAAAAAAAAAAATTCTTCCTCAGAGCTATGCAGTGAAACAGAAACAATGTTTTTGAGACTTTCATTAAAGAGCTACTAAAATTTCTCCTTAAAATCTGTGTGATTTTCTGGGGAACATAAATATCTTCACAAGTGAGATCAGAAGTGAAGAACAACCATGTGAGCACAGAGAAACAGTAAATAGTGAGGCAAGGAAAACACAGAATCCCAGGTAATCATTAACTATTTATATTTAGTCAAGAGTTAATATTATTTTTAAGTTACATCTTGGAGCACAGTAAAAATTCAAGTAGTTCATACCGACTGTTATGTAATGTAAAAGAAAGTTATAATTGCTTAACTAACTCTTAAAAGAATATTTAGTTAATAATCTTTTCAAACTATCTATCTTGTATAAAATAAAGCAGTCATCTAATGGGATCTAATAATCTAATAATATGTCTCCATGAAAGGAGTCAAATACATGTTGAACAAAAGGACGAAGAAACTTCAAAAATCTTCAGAAAACTGAATTAACAGCATGTGAAACTTAAATATACCATTTCTCAACCTTTTTCCCAGTGTGTGGTTATTCATCTGATGAGTCTGGATATTCATCTCACAGGAGGTAAGGTATGAAGAATTAGTTTATCTAGGTACAGACAGAAAACAAGACCTCTCTTTTCAGAGGATAGAACAGAGACCAAGGTCTTTTTACATAAGGAAGAACATGATAAAAAGATGAAAGGTTTGCAGCAAAAAACAGTAGGTGGGAAAAAAAGGAAGAGACATGAAGAGGAATCTACAATAGCACAGTGACATGGAAATATGTAGGAGGAAAAAAGGGAGATAAATATTAGAACATAAATTTTAAAATGTAATAGTATAAAGATAAAACCAATACGCTGGCAGCAACTTCATAGATCAACCTGTTAACATTTAATACTGTAATATATTCAAGGCCACACTATCATATAGTTTATCAGCTATTAGTAATCCTACATTTTGAAATAAGAAAATATAATGAGAATCTTTAAAATTTTATTTAATTACTGCATACATTTTCAAGGTTTTTAATCCTCTTTTTGGTAATGCTTTGCTCTTTCTTAGTGACATTTCTTTGGATTAATTTACATGGGCAAGCTTTATACTCATTCTGAGTGTAAAGGACACAGGACACAGGTCAGTCACATTTCCAATTTGAATTAATAATGTTAACAAGGTTCGCCAGGAAACTTGCTCATCTGCTAACAACTCCCATCATGTGGCATTTGAAGCTTGTCTCATTATTTCAGTTCCTCTTCTCCAGTGCAACTGGAGAAGGTTGGCAGTAAGGGAGGGCTGCAACATGCCTGGTCAAGTGGAAATCCCCCTTCCTCTGCAGCTGGGCTGGAGACTGGGGATGGCAAACACAGCAGTGTCATGTAGGCTGTTATCAGCGACTAAAATAAAAAAAAGCTCTCAACCCTTCATTTTTTTCTTACTTCAAAATGTTCCCAGTCCTGCAGCCTATGTTTGAAAGCTGAAACATTCACCTAAATATCTACTTATAACATTTTTACTCATACTACTGATTCATTTCAGAAGTACTGCATTTATTAATACAGAAATAAAAGATAAACAAACCTGTAAACTCATAACCAGGATCTGAACTCCCACTAGCTTTTGTGACAAACATCCTCTACAGTTTCCAGCTACTGCCTTACATCATACACTGCCATTGATCAATGTTTTGGGTTCTCTGAGTTCTTTCTGATTTGCAGTATTTTTTCTTTCTTGTGGAGGAAAAGCCTGCTTCCAATGAGAAGAAGTTATTATTTTCTTTCAAATCTGGCAGTATAAATGGCATTTTTAACTTCAGCTGATTGCTATGCTTTTTACTTTTAAGTAGCTGCAGAAAAATAAGCTGTCTTAGGCTTTCCCTAAATAATCATATTTACATCTGTCAGGTTGTCATTTTAAAGCTGTCCAGATTGGCAGGGAAAAAAAAAGTTGCCCCCATCTGATAGATACTTGACGACTTCAGTGAAAAAATGGATTCACTCCACTGAATAGCTGACAGATACCAACAAGATAAAAGAACCCAAAGATTCTTACTGGTAGCTTTATGAAGGTAACAAGAATGGAAAGTGCTTGAAAGGTGACCTATCTGTGCACATATCTGCAATTCTCTCCGAGACAGGGAGTTTCATTTTGGCATTGTTCATAATATTCAGCCACATATCAGACTCAAAATTGTAAATAATGACAGTAGAGAAAATAAGTCAAAACTGTCATTTACCATTGTAAGCTTTAATATTTATTCTATTTCTATTCATTAACATTGCTAATGTTAATTGAACTTGTTTTACCAACACTAAAATATATGACAAGAAAATTCATAATTTTCAAAAGAGAATGATCCAATGTAACAGATATAACTCTCAGGAAGTCTGAAAAAATTAAATATTCAAGCAAGGAAAATGTAATAACTTCATGGGACTTCCCAGGCATGTCTTCATTAAGTGATGTGTTCTGAATTTACATTTATTCTTAAAAACCAATAATAATTGTATTATGGAAAATAAAATATCAAGATAAACATTCTATTGTGTAAAGTTTTTAATTTAAACTTTAAAAGTTTTTAATTTAAAAGTTTTTAATATAAAGTTATTAAAATTTAATACAAAACTAAAAAAAATCGAAAATATCTAACAACTATATTTTAATATTTTATCGGCTTTGTATATATTTATGAGTCTTTCAGCAACCGACTTCACAATAGCATAAGGACAACCCTAAAAGTGAAATATCATATCTTTTTATGCTTACAGTAAAAAAAAAAAAAAAAAAAAAAAGACTGGTAAACAGTATCACAAAACAGATCTGGCTGCAGTGCAACAATTTGAGACAGTGTTACATTATGGTAAAGGTGTTTATTGATAGTTTTTCCTTTATGGCAAAACCAATTACAGTCATAGGCTACATTTAGATACAACTGTATCAACCTCAGTTAAATACTTGGACAAATGCCATGCTACTCTGAGAGCAATTGCTCTATCAATTCTCAAAAAAAAGTTCATTCACTTTTTACGAGTATTGAGTTATGACTGACCTTCACACAAATTTCCCCCAAAGATCCTTAATTAAAAAATCAAACCACTAAAAGAACTTACTGATGTTTAATTAATTAATGCATTTACTACACAACAGCATAGAAATAAATTACTTGAAGAAATGTGACTCATCTGTATGTTATCATCACGTGAGTTAGCAGTATTTTGTAAAATCTATAACCCTTTAAAAGAACATTTAAGACAATTTTGTAAAAATGTAAACTATCCTGGTAGCTAACAATTTGCCAGCTTCTTGCAGTTTATTTTGATTCTTTTAGAAAAGAAGAGTAGCTGATTCAAATCATCCATCCTGTCAGATGGTACATTGTCATATCATTAACTTACGTATCTCACATGCACATAGACTCTATGTGTAGAAAAAATGCTGAATACAATAATAAACATAACGTATTAATGAAAAGAAGAAGAAATCCACAGCTCTCTAGACAGATAAAACTACTTATCTTGATATAGTACAATAATCATTTTCCTTGAATTTCAGATGTTCATGAAAGGTAACAGAAACTGTGAGGACTAACTCTAAAATAAAAATATTGATTCTGGAATGGCAAATATTAAAACTTTTCCTAAGAACAAATCTATTTTAGATAAGCCATACCTTATGCTACCTCCTCTCCCATAATAATTTCCACCAAGTTCGGCATCAGGCTATCCTGGTTAACCCAGACTACATGTATGTCTAAAAAGAGTTAGAGTTGCCTCACCACACATTATTATATGGAACACCATACAGCAAACTTTTGGGACCATAATTTCACGTAATTAAATAAATATGCTTAAATGAATATAAAAAAAATTTCTATAATTCTGCCATCAATAGTGACGAGGTTCCTACACGGTTTAATTCAACTCTTTTCGGGACATTTCATAACTGCTCTGGGAGAAGAAGGTGTACCTGACCTAAGGGACAGTTGTCTTATCTTCCAACACAAGCTACTCCAAGTGAGGCATACACGTCCCATAATATAAAGCCTCTCTACAGGCAAGGATTTAATTTAGATTAGTAACAACACTGTGTTCTACCCTTTGAGTTTTACAGTATGTTCTCATCCCACTTTTGGTCATTTGCACTGGGACTCAAATCTACACTGGATATCTGCTAGCAGCATAATACTGAACCTGCTACATTTCTTTCTCTTGGAAAAAAAAGACTTTCTTATGGCACACAAAAAGAAATATATTTAATACTTATTGATGCAACTGATGCTCAAATTTAGATGTACTCCATGATCATTTGAATAATGGTTGATGCTGCATGGAATTGCTACAGGTACAACTGCTGCAGGACTGTCAGTAATGCTTACAATATTTTTCAGTCCTAAGAAAGTCTCTGAAAGAAACAGATGCTTTCTTTTTTTGGTGTATAATACTGTTTATTTTGCTTATAATCTTTTATGCATTTTATTTTCTTACTTCAAACTGTATACAATGAAAGAAGAAACAATGTTTCTTTGCATCTCCTTAGTTTTGGAAACTAGAACTGTTTAACACCAAAAGGAAGCGTTCCAAATTAAGAACTAGGTCCTTATCCCATACACTCACATTAAACAGCACTTCATTCCTAAGGAGCCATTGACTTTATTTAGATTATTCCTCAGGATGCAGATCTGGATGCTGCTGGAACGTTAAGTGCCTGTTTAAAGTCTGTCCTACACAGAGGAGCATACAAATTGATTCAGACTCAACAAACAGAAGAGGTACTGTTCTGAACTAGAAACACAGTAATAGCCTTTCGTTCCATACCAGTGCAGCAGTGATAAAGCAAAATATTATAAGCAAATTATTTAAAGATTATTTATTTAAACAGATTAAAAATTACTTTTACTGTAACTACTTGTCTGTAAAATTTAACAATACTATTGTTCCTCAGTAACAAATTTTATTTTTATGCTTAAAGAGTTTATTCTCTGAGGCATTCGCTGTCAGTTGCGAATGAAAACCCGTGCTTTGTAGAATTCAGGTAAAAGAAAGATAAATGCAGTCAGTTATCTAGAATGACAGAAAGAACAAAACAAAATCAGCCAAACAAAGTAAAACATAAGAAAAATAAACAAACAAACCTAATAACTCAGGAATAAAACTGAGGAAAAATAGGAAAAAAAAAAAAAGCCTGTGGGACTTGTGTGATTATTGTATATAATCAAGGCACATGATTCCAGATAATTCAAATTACCTGTGACAAAAGGAGAGTTAACCGTGAAATGCCAATCATCCTTAGTTGGCATGAACCTACTGCTAAAAAACCTAGTCTTAATCCCAAAGGAAATCAGAGTAAAGTGCTCAAAAGTCACTACTCTAACAATGACACCTCCAGGAAAAAGAAACTCCACATCAACATACTAGTATCAATCAGTTAATGAGTTATGCATTGAATAAGCAAATAACATTGGGGAGTTTAACTGGGGAAGCAAATAATCCATTATTTTCTACAGAGCCTTTGCAAAACTAAGGAGAGAAAAACTGCAGGAGAAAGTCTTGCTGTGAAAAAGGGAAAAAAAATTAATATGCATTTCATGAAGACATTTAAATAACAAGTTCAGCAGGATATTACAGATATTACAGCAGAATAATGAAAGTCATATTTCTGAGTGATAAAATCTTTTAATAAATAATGTCAGAATGGTGTTGGTGGAATAACGGTGCCACAGTGTATGTTGCTAATTGAACAACTACAGCTTGAGCTTGAACTCATAACTGCTTTCTATCCTGGCTGCTGGATGTCCTGTCTATTGAGGAAAAGGGGAGACTGATCGGTAAAAGGATCATCTATATTCCACAAAAAGGATACAGACCTGTATTAGCAAAGTGCATTTGTTCAGCATGAAACAGAAGCTAATGTCAGATTTGTCATGCAAATAAACCCAGACTCTATGGAGACTGTAGGCAATGTGTTCCTCTTGTTTCAGAGAAAAGCTCCAAAGAATTCACCTTGAGATACTCATAATCATGAGAAGGATAATTTGATACATTTTTTCATTAATCTTTCACACTCTGCACTGCTAACATTCTACCAATTTATTTTTCATTTGTGCATTGTATCTTTTTATTGTACTTGTATTTAGAGGAGCAAGTATGTGGCAACAGCAGCAATTAAATAATAAACCAGACATAATAGCATTAACAAAACATTTGTATAAACAGATATCACACTACTATGCCTCACAAGATTTAACACGAAATTCTATGATTATTTTATTTAGCTCAAAGGGAGACCTGAATGTTTATGATAGTTGCACATAAATCTTGATGGCATCTCTACAAAGTATAATTACAGTATCTACAAAAATGTCTATAGAAATGAATACTAAATGTTTTCTATTATTTTTGTACCTATCTCCTAGTATTGAATAAAAACTTTGCATTACAATAGCTCAAAACCCTACAATATTATTCTATATAAAATTTTACAGATCTTCCAAATAACTGTAGTTTCTTACGCACAAAATTCAATATGAATCCATATGATGCTTAAATAAGGAATCTGACACATCACGTAAAAACAGTAATACATAAAGCCCATTATCCCACTGTTCCATCTCTGCTAACATGGTATGCTGTCAAAGCTAGTGACCCTCACAGCATTCCTGAAGTCTAGTGCTGGGCTGCCACAGGAAGGAACCCCAACAACAGAGGATAAAAGGTAACTCCTCTACCAGCAAAGCCCTGCTGTAAGTATCTTACCAACTCCACAGACAACACTCAGATACATAAGTACATCAAGGTATCTGTACTCCCTGCAAAAACCACTGCTCCTGCCATTCCTCCCACATTCAATGGCTCCAACACCCAAGGGTGAGTGAAGATAAACAGTACTGCAGTCATGCATATAACTTATTATCTTATTGCTGCTTCTTAGATGGGTATTGGTAATATTTACTCACAAAAAGAAACATTAAAATACACTTAGTGTTAACAGCATAAAATGAAACACCAATCCATTGGAGCAAATGCATACAGATGTCTGTATGCACCTGCACACACATACACACAGCACTTTTTCTTTGTGAAGAACATCTTAAAGAAGAAATAAAAACTACTTACACCAGAATAGAAAGGCTCACCAGACACACAGATCACATCCTGCTCCTGGATCATCAAAATGTCTTTGGCTAAGTGCAGTCGCACTTTGAAAGGCTCCTGGTTACCATCCTGCAGCAAACAAACCCCTGTCTTTGTCTTCAAAGGAGGGAATAAAGAGAAAAAGTTATTTTCAGTTAGCACTTGGAATTGTTAGAAATGGTATTTTGAATTAGAATACTCGATAGATAGGTACAGTCACCATAAATATGTTAATAAATACCCAAAACTATTTTCAATTATCACTGTATTTACAGTGTTTGAACTACAAGAGAACGAATGTTACAGTAGTAAATAGTAAAGGAATATTTTGCAATAAGGTGCTATTTCACCCATGACGATTTTGTGAAACTCCCTCCAAATGGCTTCAAATCAGCTGTGTTCTTATTATCTGTCTTTTCATTAAATGGTGACAACCCACTTAGACACAAAATGAAAGCTGACCCTCCACATATCACACCATTTTTGACACAGAAATACATACAATGACAACTTCAAACTTGCCAGATGTGAGTACAAACAGCTACATTAACCCAGTTGTGGCCTATTTATTCCTTGTCTGTGAATACAACATTGATTTAACTTTTTTATGTTCCTTTCCAAATGAGGATGCTGAGCCAAGAATAAGAGAAAATAAATCAAAGAATAAAACTCCTTGTAGTAACTTAGTTCTTTTTCCATTTCTGTATTTTACATTTATGGCTAAAGATCAGGAATACTGTAGGATTCTTCCACATATAATAAATGATTTTTCAGCAATTAACAGTGCCTTTGCAGTAGTACGTACCAACTTGTACTATCTTTTGGGGCATTATACATGAGAGAGTGAGCACTGAAAAAGCTGGCACATGAAGTGTCATCAGTATTTAATTTTCCCTGATGGTTATGTTGAAAACAGCACTCTTTCTAACACTTCATCAATGAACAAAATTCCTACTGGTAGAGCATTTTTTTAATATGAGAAATCTGCTTAAAAGCAATCTAAGAACTCAGGCTTGCAAGTAATTTACCAGCAAAAGTATTTGCATAGATACATAGAGAGAGAGAGAGAGAGAGAGAGAGAGAGAGAGAGATATTATAGATATAGATATATAGATAGAAATATACATATATGTATCTCAGAAGAAAATTCACATATAAAAAGTATTGAAAATCTTTGACTCATCAGTGACAATAATAAAACCTTCACTGTCTTCACAGAGGTCAGATTTCAATCCACCCACTCTAAAAAGTTGACTTAAGAGGAGATCAAGGAAAGAAAAGTATTTCTCTGAACTTTAAGTGCCAAGGCTGACCTGGCGAATCTGAGGGCTCTTTCTCAGACAAGAGTGTAAAAGAGGATTTGGAAGATCTCCCCATAATGTGCTCTTACATCCACAGCATGGAGAGAACAAACACAAATATGGAACTAACAGTAGGCCACTGGCAAAAGAGAAGTTTAAATCACTCTCACAGGGCTTTAAAAGAGGTGGAAAGGTCGAGGACAATCTTTAAATAGCTCTATATAATGTTCTCCACTGACAAACTGTTCTGTCACTTCTGTTCCATACTCAACACTCAAACTTTGGAAACTGTTTTTTCTTGGACGTCAGGAGCAAATGTGTATAACTCAGCCATGACTCTGAAAGTGGCTCTGAGATTGCTTTATTCTTTTTAATCTAGGTAAGAAGAAGAAAAAAATGAAGAGCTCCATGCATTGAACTCAC
Source organism: Trochalopteron elliotii (assembly GCA_024734555.1). Classification (NCBI taxonomy): domain Eukaryota; kingdom Metazoa; phylum Chordata; class Aves; order Passeriformes; family Leiothrichidae; genus Trochalopteron; species Trochalopteron elliotii. Next base: position 2,381,345 of record JANPWX010000043.1, read on the forward strand.
ACTGAAGTCAGTCAAACCTCTGGTCAACAGTCATCCTACACCATTTTTCTGAAGGAATTAGGTCTTCAGTACTACTGAAAAATTCTCTCATATCATACATAAAATGTTACAATATTAAAATAAAGAGTGGTTATGTCCTTGGAACTTCTTCACATACTAAGATGCCTCCTCTCTCCTTGGAGCTGTGAAGGAAGCAGTAAGTGACAATGGAAGTTGAACAATGTGGATTGTAAATAATTATGGTAAAACAAAGGGGCTAACACTGACAAAATGCCTTTCTTCTGCAGCAAAGTTTGCAACATGCCTTACCTCCTCCCTGGGTAACTGGCAATAGAATAAATTCTGCCTCTCATACACTGGGTATAGCAACTCTGCCTTACTTGTTTGCACATTTCTGATTTGGTCAATAACCTTATAAAATCTCTAGAGTCTTTCTGCAAAAGCTGAGGGACTACTTTGTAGGAATTAGAGGCAACCACAGCAGGCACAATTAGACATTAGAATAAAATTAAAATTCAAGTCAGTTTCTAAATGCATATGAGCTGAGCTTATTCAGCCTGAACAAGCAAATCAAGCTTGGGAACAGCAAAATATTTTGGCCCTTGGAAAGATTGATCACACACACTCAGGGACCTTATTTACATCAGACATTCTAAAATGTAATGAACCACTTTACTGTTGTTGGGTTTTATGAAAGCTAGTTTACAATACAGTTCAAATTAAATCTTCAATTATACTACCTCTTACCCTCTCCTACCTGACAGCTGCATTAACCACCATGTTAAGGAGAAGAATGTAGTTGAGTTTCATTAGGTAACTTCAAAAGAAGACCTTGAGAACAAAGACCGGAATTTAACTGTTTCATTTTTGTCTGTTGAAACCTCTTTCTTGCTGCTTTCACCCACCCGCTTCAAAGTATTCCACAAACAGAGTAAACTAAAGATATTAGTTCCTGTTCCAGAGCTGGAAATTAAGGAAGACAACCTGTATGTATACTTTCATGTAAACTGCTCCACACATCAACATTTTTTATTCATGTGGCTCCAGCAAAATTATTCTGATCAGCTGTCCAGCTTACAGCCCTGCCCTCTCTTACATTTGAAGAGCTTGGATGGTGTGCAAGTCTGTGTGTATACAGTGTGTGTGAGGTGTGGGAGTGCAGAGCTATGGCTGATGTTGGCTTTTGCTCCCAATACCAACTTTTAAGAGATTCCATGTGAGGCTGTGCTAAAACTTTTCCCTTCAAGCCTTCCCCATGTCAGTGGCAGAGGGCTGAGCCTTACTCTTGTCTTACAGCAATAAGACACAAACAGCACATCAGCTGAGCTGCTGAGCCATGCAAGGCTTCCCCTTGTGCCCAAATGTGTGACTCACTGCATCAACTCACAGCAAACATGCAGAGACAAGCAGAGGTCAGCTGATAACAGTTTGTTAAGCCAATAAACCTTGACTGAGCCCGAATCACCAAGAACATCACCTTATTTATAGAGTTGGGCTCCTGTGCTGCAAAGATGGGAAAAAAACTGAGTGTTTGAAGTTGCACATTTTTATGAAGCGGAGGAGGTGTGTTAAGGAATGCATATGAAAGCATTGTAAAGAGGTGAAAAAGAAAGGGTTTCCATATGAGGGAAGAGCCTGTGGCTTAAAGCAAAGCAGTGATGAAGGAAGGTGTTGGTACCTAAGTAACAGATGCAGTGAATGTTGCACCCACACAAGGCTGCCTCTGTCATTTCATACGACACAGTTTTAAGCTGAGTTAGGTAAGAACACTGATGTGGCAAGAGCTGATGTCCTGGGAACTGCTTACAGTTCCTGAGCTAATATAATTACAAGAGAGGCTGAAAACTGATCTCCCTTTGCTTCATCACACCAGTTGGTGGTGAACTTTGTGCTTCAGGTCGCTATCAGAGAACAGTATAGATGGGAGAGCCCTTAGCGCAGACTGTTTTTCCAGATAATGTGGTCACACTCTGATCATTATTAGCAACAAGGCAATGAAAAAAGGTCACTTAAAAATTATACCCTGACTAACAGCACATTGTCCATAGGGACTGTGTAGAAAATCGGGCCTAAAGATTCCTTTCCTAAAATAAATTAATAAATGCTTACATACCAAAACAAACATTCCACATTTGTTAAATGGCCTTCACAAATATTTAAAAATTGATTTCAGAGAAAATACACATGAAAACTACAGTTTCTACATTTATACTAGCAGCAGAGTACCTACAAAACACATACCAAAATAAATACTGCAGGAGAAACATAATTTAAAGTTGCCTGTTGATTTAGCAGTCAATTTCCTGCAGAACTTCCAAAATAAATATTTTTTTAAAATTTATCTGGCCTATGCAAGCCTGCTGGCAGATTTTCTGTTGATTTTTCTCTTTTTTCATTTTATGTCTTTGGTTTCTTTCCTTGTCATTCATGACAAGGAAAAAAAAATCTAAAACATTTCCTATGTTTTGTTCCTGAAGAGAGTTTCTCAGTTTTTCAGGCAGTTTTAAACACTCAAAATTAGTTTTCAAGACATGGCTATATCATCTCCTTTATGGTACTTTATCTATGTCTTTGACCTTACAGTAATAAAACAATTTATTTAGCTTTGCGTCTCATAATTTCCTATCAGCAGGAAGAATTCAGCAAATAACCCAGAATAGTTTAGTCCACGAACAAGTGGAAGAAAGAAAGAGGGAAAAAAAAAATCTCAGCACATTTTCTATGCAAGGTGACCTGGATTTTTAGTTCCTACTTTGACTGTTATGTCCTAAAATAAAGTAAGACTCTGCAATTTGGTTTTAAGCCTTGAAATTTATTTCTACTATCAGGAACATGATAGCAGTAAGGAGAATGGGTTACAAAACTGCCTTAAATGTGTACCTAGCTCCTTGAGATTAATATCCACCCTTTTGGATGCTTATTTGAACTGAGGCTGACCTCTGGGTATTTGAAGATATGCCTGTCACTGCTTCATAATCGTAAGTATAATAATAAAAAAGGAAATTGAATCAGAGGTTTAAGGACGTAATGGCATTGGATTTAAGGAGGTAATAGCAACGGATTCAAGAGGCAGGAATATGTGTCAGAACCATATATGGGATGTTTTTTAAACAGTCCAGATACACATTTTGTGGAGGTTTTGCTATCTTAAGTGAAAAGCACTTATATTGTCAAAAACTGGAATGCAGCCCAGGCACACAGGGATGTGTTTAGCTTGTCATTCAGAGCCTCTTCAATCAGATACCAACATTTTCCAATTCAAGGGACAGCAAGTCCATTCCTGCATATGAATTTTACACTCTAGTCTGAAAGAACTGCAGAAAAATTCCATATTTGGACTTGAACTTATTTTAATTTGATTTGTCAGGTATTTGCCAGGTAAGTATTTGTTGTGGTATTCTTTCTAAGTGATTTTATTGAAAGAACAAATTCTTATAGAGAAAGTCCTTGCTTCATACAGTCTGCAATACGAAATGTAAACTAGATATTTGGAAAATATATATATTTACATAAATATGTGTATATATATGAGCTTCTTACTAAGCTAAGGTACTTTTTCAGAGCAAAAACTTTCTTTTTCTGACACTGTAAGGATGTCACCCTGATGTCTGAATTGCCAGTGAGCTTACTGTGACTATGGAGTTGAACCCAAGAGGTAAGGTAATATAAAAGTGAAGGTTATTGTGAGAACATGTATGTTTCTTCAAATTTACTTCACCTATTACATGACATTCTATCAGATATTGTAAATTACTAGCCATTTTCCATCGTGTGATTTTGAGATAAAATCATGAGTTGAAGTGTCATTTAAGAAAAATCCCAAAAAACGTGGTATTAGAAATCCCAGTACTGCTGTTTAACAGGATTTATAAGCAAAAGAAAACAGCAGCTTAGTCTGAAATGTGTAAATCAGAAAATGGCATAAGGGTGATTAGAAACAAACCATGAAAGTATAAAGCAATATTTAGGGAAGAAATTCAGGAGAAAGTTAAATACGGCTTAAAATTTAAAACATGTTTTGTTTCAGGAAAGCCCCCCCAACTAGATGGATGTTGAAATAGAGGTCACTACACTTTTGAATAACAGAACATATCAAATTATAAAGCTTGTGAAAAGAATATTTATAGAATTCATAGAGCAAACAGTTTACCAATTCAAATTAATCCTTCAAAGAAGCAATGGACACTACTGTGAAAACAAATGAATAGAGTATAAGCAGGAAAATGAATGGGGTATTTATTAACTTAAATAAGTTTGATGTTATACTGCGGGGGAGGGGAGAAAGCCAAGATATCAGAAGTAAAAAATGAGATTTCCAAAAGTTAGAAAGCTGCTAATGCAGCTTGTTCATAAAGTACATGTAAAATATGAACTTAAAAAAAAAATGTAGGGGAAAATGTTCTAATGCATTAATCATCCCAAGTTTTCAATTTCAACAGAAGGATACTTTCACTGCAGAGGACAGTATTATGTCAGAGACTGAGGTTATCTTCCAAGAGATAGTTTTCAGAATATAGAATAAGGTCAAGTGAGTACAGGAGAGCGCTTTAAGAACCCAGTGACTCTGTGATTTATGCTCTTGTAAAGTTCAAAAAGCTCGGGATAAAGGGTAAAAGAGGAGCTGGATAGTCTTATGGTTTAGAAGTTGTTAAATAGAAGAACCAAAAAAATGGATATATTTGTTGGTCAGTGAGGGAAAAGATCATGGGATACAGAATAATGAAATATGAAACAGTGAAAAAATTCCCACAAGTAGCAAACAGAAAAGCCACACACAAAAATTTTTTTAAAATATCACCTCTTCAGGTACCAGGTAGTTTCCCTTAAAAAATGTGTGTAAGTGTGTAAGATCTCCCCTTTTTGTAGTATCATTTGAACTGTCTAGCATGGAAGTTATTTTCTTGCAGAATAAAACTACTCTATGATCCCTTGAAAGGCAGAACAACCTGCCTTTGATGATAAGATGCTTGAGGGGGAAAATAATCATTAGGATCCTAGAAATCACTTTGAGATTGAAAACAAACTCTACCTGTCTACATATCTGTGTTTAATCTCTCATAATAACACTGACTGCTCCAATCAGATCTGCCATAGGAACTTAGGTACAAAGTGCACATGCAGGTACCTATAAGGAGACAAGATCATTTCAGTGTCCAAATCTCAAACCAATCTCACTAGTAGACACTAGAAGAAATTAGGGATGCATGAAAGCATCATTACTATGAAAGAACTAAGGTTCCCTCAGAGACCTCCAGTGCACTAGAGCAGCAGTTAATTAGAATGAAAAGTGGTTTAAGGGCAAAAAATTGAGTATGTCACGGACACAATGAAAAACATGCTGTAGCTGCAGTGCATCTATGTGGAAAATTTTGGGTTTGTGCTAATTGAAACTCAGCTCAAACCATTTACTGCCATTACTAAGGATGGAAGTGCCAACAAGAATCTGAGCTGCATTCACCAGTTTGGAAGAGCAATCTCAGTTCTTCTGCAGTGTAGTGGCTACAGCACCAGGATATGCAGATGAAAGGAAACAAAAAGGGGAAGAGGAAGATCAAATAGTCAAGATGCTTCACAGCAGCTTTTTTTGCTGTCATCAAAAATTTCTTAGTAACTATTCTGACATAGAAGACTACAGATATTTTCCCCACATATGCAGTATGATTGAGAATTTGATACAATAGGGGATGGAGGAGATAGAAAAGTTTTAAATCCACTGACTAGAGAACCAATTAAACAAAAATACCTGGAGCAAAGACTACAGCTACTTTACCTTTCATATCAATGGTTGAAATAAAGAAAACATCAGCAAAATGTTTGTGGCTTGAAGTGCCACAAACTAGTGCCAAAGATGGATCAAGATGGAGTAAAATCATAAGCTGATTAAGGGTGTAGTACCACCATGGTCTTTTCCTCAGCTGCTACCATCAGTTTCATAAGAAGCTCAAATGTCAGATGATGTTTTGGTGACAGATCTGGCAAATTCTAGGGTATGAAGAAAATTTTACTAAAAGTAATAGCTGAAAGGTATATATTGTGACTTGAAATACCTAACAGAATGGATGATTACACCTTATACCTACCTGAAGTGAAACATTTCATTAAGTAGTTAATTAATTAATACTTGGATGGATGAGATTTAAAGTCCAAATAACACCCTGCCCAGTTCCATCAGCCTATTGAAAGTTCATTACCACAAGCTCAAAGGACCACAGGACCACAATGGCAGCCGGGAACCCAAATTAGGGACTCAGAAAGGGACACCCAGTCTGGGTCCCCTGCCAAGGCTGTCCTAGAACAGCTTCAGCTCCAGTGTCTGAGTGTAAAACCCATCATGGTAAGAAAATGCCACAGCACCTCTTGGAGTGAGCAGAGGTCAGTGCCTGGGAGCATAGGACACACAATGGAATGCAGTTTTGGACTGCACAAGGCCTGTAAAAATATATATGGATACATGTACTGTATGTGTGTGCTCTGCCTCCTGGGGATACATCTTCACCCTTATGACTCTTCTGGCATACGGAGCTGCAGCAGCCTCCTCTCTCTTGGGCTTTCAGATCTAGTTCACTCTATTTTCCCTCAAACAAAAATCAAAGCAGATGATGCATTACAATGATAGTGCTAAGGTTTTAGTTAAAAATTATACTATGTGCAAGCATAAGGCTGCTGATTATTTATTTAGATGCAGGCATTGGATGAAAGTAGGTAGAAAATCTGTATTTTACTAACTTGTTTTTGGGAAGAAAGAGACAGACCATAGTCTCGGAAGTGACACCACTGATTCTATGGTACAAACCCTGTTTTACAAAAACATATAAACTGGGGTTGAATCCACCTCATTTAATTTTATTTAAATGCTAGTTAAAAGATCTTCTTTGTGGTCTCCAGATTATGGAGTTTTTTAAGATGGTTGGAATCACCCCGTCTTTCCCTTGTCTACCATAGAAGCTCTGCAAATCAGCTGATTTTTAAAAAGCTAAATTTGAAATCAATGCCCCATTACAATCAATGCCCCCATTAGATACAGAATGAAACAGATCTGTCAGTGTGCTTTCACTGTAAAGGCTAAGATAGGACTCATATGCCAAGTCATCTTTCTGTGGCTGCTCTTGTCATTACATCTGCTGGACACAGAGTAAAGTTAATTACCACTAAATAGTCTATAGAGTTTAAAGAATAACAACATAAAAAAAACCTACGGAAATAATACTTATCTTCCTCTTTACCTGAAAAAGTGCATTCAAAAAGAAATAATAATAAAACCGAAACCAAAATGCCCTAATAACATGTTTTAACTCTTGGTCAGCCATGAAGCAGTTAGGAAGTGGGACTACATGATCATTGCAGGCTCCTTCCAGCTGAAAACATTCTATTTGAAAAGTCAGACCTCAAGAATAATAAGAATGCATTCTTCCAAACAAATAATCTGGGATATAGTGCTATAGAATTTACACTGTGCATGCATTTTCTGAGGTATTAAAGCCTGAATGTATACCATTCTGGAAAAACATCTCAGTATTCTTTCCCAAAGGAAAGGTTCATTTTAATATTACTTTTTGACCCCACTACTCCTTTCAGAATGCTGTCATGATTTATTGTTGTTCAGTCTGCTTATTTACTCTTCTCCGCTAATTTATAATAACTGATTCTCAAGTCACAATTGGCTTTAGCTGCAGTTAGTTCTTGATTTTAGTGCTATTCCAATCCCTTCACTTCTCTTTTTTTCATGGAATCATGGTCACTCTTAAAGTTCTAGCCAGTTTTCTTGTTTTCAGTTCTACCTTCCTCAATGCTGTTTGTGGTTTTCAGTGTACAGGTAATTGTCATGATTTTTTAATTATAATAATGCACTAAAATAATTATATAATTTGCTGTAAATGGTTCTCACTGTGTCTCAATTGATGAAGCTGTTAAAATCACATTAAAACGATTGTTCATAGACAATCACTGAGTAAATAAAAAGCCCTTGCTAATGTCTACAAATACATTTTATTTGCTTTCTTTAAGGCAAATAAGTATAAACACAGAAAGCACTTCCCTCATCTCTAGTGGAGGGAGACTGCAGTACTTTCCATTGACATTATGAAACTAATTCTAGACAAAAATTACTCTCTTACCTCACTAAAACTGAATGGAATTGCTTTTCATTTTGGTCATCTTCACAGCTTCCCTTCTCCCCACCCACCTTTCTCCCATACTTCTACATTTCTCCCTTGATTCTGCTGAGCAGCACCAGACAGATTCCTGACTCCATTGATGTTTTTATTCATGTACGGGCTTTCAGATATAAACAGTTCAGGAAGATGAAAGCTCACACAAAACATAGCTTCCTGCACCTACACTGTGCCTAAAGAGGTAAATGGGAACAGAGGTGAGGTCTAGTGGTGAATTCTTTCATCTTCCACTACAAAGTTCATCTGCCACATGAACTGATCAGCTGAAAAACATATTTGACTATATAATTCCTAAAACTTCAGGCGAAGAAATAAAAAGGGGGGGGGGGGGGGAAGTATCTAAAAGTATATATATAAAAAAAAAAGGAACATAAAAAGGATTAAAAATTCATTGATTTTCAGTCTACTATGGTTTGCAAAAAAAATCTGATCCTACCTCTTCACAGGCGGTCCTGAAATCCATGTGCTATGACACAGCAAGTGATATTGGTCTAAAATGGAGAGAAAGATTTCATTAGAATGAAAAAGATACAGCAAAACATAAAAGTTATCTGTCTGAGGTGAGCAATGGCACTTCTCTTTGCTAGGTCCAGTTATAGCCATTGCTTAAAAGGAGAAATGATCAAAGCTGCAACAGGATTAGGAAGATGTTAGAAGTTGTTCCCGTTCTTATAAAGTACACAACCTGGTTTCATTGAATATAATCAAAGGAATGCTTGTGTTCCCACCACCTCCTCCCTTTCACAGGACATTCAAACATACTTTTCTTATTGCAAATGTAAATTTCTTTCTTTTTGTGTTTTCCAATTTTTGTTTCATAAGTAAGAGTACACTCAAAAGTAACAAAAATAGAAACAATTTAAGTGTTGCTTTTCAGAACACTTCCTCTCTTTTAAAACACCTTTTTTTTCTCCCCTAATTAAAAACCATCACTCACCAGTATCTTTTGTCTCACATTTTATTAATGTACCTAATCTCTCCACAGAAGCCGCTGTCATTTAACAGTTTGCTTACTTTGCAGAAATATTTATGAGTTGAAAAACAAATGTTAGAAAAGTCAGAAATACGTGTGAGTGCTGGCAAAATGTCACACCAAATCCTGTGATTATTACTTTGTCTGGTCTTTACTTAAAGTGTATTCATCGCCATGCACACTTATGCATTCATTTATTTATGTGATAAACCCACTGGAACAGGATCTTAGCAGGGGCTACTAACAGTGTCCTGCTGCTGGGTCTGCAATAGAAACACTCACGCAGTCAGTAACATTTTCAGGAAACACAAAACAGCTCTGGGCAAGCCAGCAGCTTCATTCAATGGCTGGAAAAAAACCAATCCTTTAACAAAATTCTCTCCATCAAGTATTTTATTGCTATTTTGTATTATGTGCTTGCCATTATTTGCATGGGTATAGTACTCAAAGCTCCAACACAAAATTTGCACCATTACCCTACATTTAAAATAAAATTTAAAATTCATCACATAGTACAAAAATTTAAGTCCTAATACTTACAATTAAACATAATAATAATAATAATAATAATAATAATAATAATAATAATAATAATAATATTTTCATTAAGTCTCTTGATTTATTTTGCTGCCCTGAAGGCAGTTCTGTTGAACAGCACACATACGAGGTTAATGTTCTCTATTTATTGAGCTCTGCCTGGTTCACAGCCTGTGCTCTAGACTAATTTCTAGCAGAGATAGCCTAAGTTGGCTAGGTTACAATTCAGAAATTTAAAAAGGACCCATCATCATTCCCTCCTTATCAGCTTTACACAAGCACCAAGATCCAATAACGAGCTGCATCTGTAATTCTGCTATCAAAAATGCTCATAAAATCAAGGTCACTATTACTGTTTCAAAGATTTTCTCTCTGCTGGGTCAGTCATTGTGTTACAAGGAATGTTTCCTTGTGATCTTTATGAACTTTTTTTTCAGCTGAGTAAACTGAAGTCAAAAAGAGACTTTACTCACCTTAGCCAAATATTCTAAGGACTTCTTAGCCTTCTGGAGCTATAAGAGCATGCATCTTTGAAATAATGCAGAGTGTTCTCCTTTCTTGGGCCCTGGTTATGGCAGGTCACTAATTGCAGTCAAAAGTTTATTCTTTTGTGTTCTGCCTTATTGATAAAAGTTCTGCAAAGTTTGGGTTTGGGCAACTTTGGTTCCAGAGTCAACGACAATTCCACTTTCATTCTACTCTTTGATTTAAAGCTTATCTAAACCTGATTATTTTCATAACTCAGTATGACTGTTTTTATTCTTGGGTTTTAGGTATAATGCATTTATTTACTTGTTTCAGAAATACTTGTATTATCAAAGAGAAAAAAATAATTGTTACTAATAAAAATACTGTCTAAAATGTAAAGCTGGAGCTACATAATTCTCAACACAAAATAAAATTCCTTGCAGAGAGTTTATGGGTTTCTCAGGCGGGCAACATCTCAGTTACTAATCTTTGCAATACAGGCTGCCACTGCTTCTGCTCCCCACTATTTCCTACTGATTCTCATCTGCAGCTGCACTGAGAATGTAAGCCCATCATCAGTGTTCTTTTTCTGACTATCAGCAATTTTATAACACTTGATATTTTACAAACAGCACACAGAAGGTTTGATTACAAAGTGCAATACCTCATAAATCATCTCAGAAATGTCATTGTTTCCAGCATTTATACCCCAAACAAACACTCTAGATAATTAAATTACAGGAATACATATCATGCATCATGCAGAAATGTAATATCTTATGCTGGTAAAAGCCCCAATGATTACTAATTGTCTCCTCCTGTAATACATGAAAAAAGGCAGAAAATATAAACCTAAGTAATCACAAAAATAAAACATTTGTAAAATGCTAAACTGTGAAATCCAGTGCTTACAGGTATCCGTGATAAGCTTCTGGCTAATCTCTGCAACCCCATCTCCAAATCACAGTCACTTTCACCTGAGCAACTTTCCAGCTCTCATAGGAGCTTCCTTCAGCCTGATTTTTTTTTTTCCCCTCCCCATCATTAGGTTGTTGGGACAAACTGTGCTTCAGAATGTGAGAAAGGAGCTGCCTGTGGCTTTGAATTGAGGAGGTGCAGAGGAAACAGCTCCAGGACAGAACCTGGTTTGCAGGCACAGAGGGAGGCATGAACAGCATGTATCACTCAAAGAGAAACAAAGGCTCCAAAAGCAGTGTGCCTTTCTCTAAAGGAGCTGGGAAGTACTGCAATCAAAGATACATAAACAAGCAAGCTTTGAAAAGTTACTTGCCATCCTTTCAACTTGACTTGCAATCTGCATCTCCTCCAAAAATGAGTTATCAGACCTATTTAGCTCACCTCTGCTGACGCATGTAAAAGGAACAGTGTGTGACAGACAGGTTGGGAAGAGACTGTGACACCCACTTGGCAGAAAAAGCAGTTATTCAACATTGAAGAAACATTTACCAAGAAGTATTTTTATGGCATTTGTGTTCTAAAGGGAAATCAATTGCTAAAACATACAGGCAAAGATGAAGGCTATGGCAGCCCTCAGAGACAAAGCTTCATTTAGGATAATGCACTGAGCACTTGAGCTATGCTCTGATCCTCTTATAATAAATCAGGTCATATTCCAGTAGTATAATAGATGTAATTTCACAAAGTACTTCCATGACTGAATACTCCAGTATACAATAATGAAATAAGATAGCAAACAAAAAGAAAATTTCTTGTGTGCGCAGCATCAAGAAGAGACACTGTGTGAAGTGTAGGAAGTAACACAGGCCAAATGAAATACTACAGATGGTGGGAAACACTTCATTCTCAAGGTTACAGGTGCAAAGTAAGAATACAATACTGTATGCACAAATAATAAGTGTATGGAGAAATTATGCATTATCAAATGCTATTTCATTTACCATATGATATCACTGCATATCACTGGTATATGTTCAACTTGATGGAGAGAAAAAACTTATTGTCTGAGAAATGTCTGAACTGCTAATGGGGAAAGAGACTAAAACCATATTTCAAAGGCACAAATCACAGATCAGCAACTACTTATGATAATAGTTGCCAACTAATGTCTGCCTTTTGAAGTCCTTCTGCCTCCATTCTTGCCAAAATATTTTGGGCTCTGCATTGCAAAAATGCCTGAAGGAAGTCATATCTGTTGTTTTTGTGTGTGTTGGGAACTTAAACATACATACCTTTGTAACTCTGCAAGGCTTTTTTTTTTTTAGCAGTAATTAAAACTAAACCTCAAACCTTCTCTATTATAAATAGGGAAAGTAGATTTAGAAATTATCCTTACATATAGCATAGCTAGCCCCTTGTGTTTTACAGGAAATAAAAATATTTCTGGAAAAAGAGAAACATTACTTCAAATCCAAATTCCATGAACACATATTCATTCCACCCAGCTTACCACAAGGTGTTTGGTGCTGGAAGAGTGGTCACAGGCATGCAGACACCACAGTAAATCAAAGGAGCAGTTGAGTAACTGAAGATTAATTAACCCTCATTCAGTTATTGCTTTCCAGCACACTTGAATTATATTTTGTTTGACCACTGAGTTACTTATGTTCAGTTAACATAATGATTTTTAGTAATTTACATATTGGACTCATTTGCTGAAAAATTTCTCAGCAAGTTGGCAACAGTGTTTAGATTCAAGCACTTCCTCATACCTCCTCACAAAATTCAATACATGAAGGGGGATCTGTATATCCATTGCACAGAATTACAGTTTCAATAAATTAATATAAGAAGAAGGATGCTTATGAAGCTGGGGGACCCTAAGCTGTATGTATCAATCTACCTGATAGTGCAAGGACTGAGATGAACTTTGGAATCAGCAAACCTGTGCAGTTCTTTTGGCAGGGAGGAAAATAATTGCCTGACAAAGCTTTTTAACAAAAGTGTCCAGCTCTTAGCAAAGCTCATGCTTCAAAAGAATTGAAGTTGGCAATTAGAAGCTAACACGGTTTTTAACGTTTTGTTCATTTTACCTTGGATAAAACAAGTATGATATTTATCCGCCAGTCATAATTCATTATTTCAGTGGCAAGCCTATTTAATACACAAGCCAAATTAATGATTCACTCTGTAAACAAAATTTTTTCCATAGTCAGTGATCCAGAAGGCAGTATTAACTGAATGAATGCATCTTGGGCTTCTGTTTGCTTATTCTGTGCTGTTTGCATTAACAATTATCTAGTGTCCCCCAGAAAAAACACCCATAAAACGACCTAACAAGTTGCCCAGTCTGTTTTGGCTTGGCAAAAGAAAACTATTGCAAATGGCAAAAAAAAAAAAAAGAAAAAAAAAATACCAGAACAACACAAAACACAATCTTTCAGAAAGAAAAGCAGTATTAGAGAGAGTAATCTGAAAACAGTGATATTAAATGGCAATGGGTTGTCGCTGCATGTCTTTATGTGAAACATACTACAGCAAACTGGAGCATGAAAGTTTGGCTCTGAGACAAAATCTGGAACGCTGTTAGGAAAAAAAAAATAAATCTCTTGTCTGGTTTCTCACTTTTCCAATGTTACCCTTTGGTGATTCAGTAGATGTAATGTGTCTAAATATAATTATGTATGTGATTTCAAAGAGGATAGTGCAGACTTGTACTAAATGTCTCCTTATTCTTCACTGCTCTGGAGGCTGCATAAACTATGACATGATGTAGGTAATTTCTCAGTTTTGCCTAAATAACAGTGGTTTTTGTCAGAAATAAAGAGAAGTTTTTCTGTGATTATTCAGCACTGCATTCTGGATTTTCCCTCCATTATCTCTCAACTCAACATTTTCATATAGAAGACTGGCACTCCTCTGCCAAGGCAATTGTTTCACACTCAAATGTAAATTTCATGCCCCTGGCATTATGCCTAATGCCAACAATTCAGTGAGACTTTCCACATTATACTGCATCTTTTGACTTCACTTAAATTAAAAGAAACAAGCCAAAAACATTGTATCAGTGCCCTAAAGGAGGTTAGGAAATAAATTAATGGTTGTAAATACTTGAGAAGTATTTATTTGAGATTTTTAGGTCCTTTATAAACACCTGCCAAATATATTTATACCTGCATATATAAACATGTGTCATGACCATAGTTAATTGCAGTTCTTAATGAAAAATAATAATTCACAGTGAAATTTTAAAAATCTTTATATTCTGCTTAAGAAAAATCAAAATAATAATAATATGCAGTGAATAATGAAATGTGAAACAGATTACACGAAGAAAGGACATGATATCAGACTTATTACAAATCATTGAATTAAAATAATATGAATGTGTTTTATGCCAAATTTACAAGAGTATAAAGAAGCACATCTTTCCATTTCTTCAACTGATTAAAATTTTTCCCATATACCAGGGAAAATGCAAACCAGTATTTTCCAATAGATATGACATCATTTCTGCTCATTTGATACAGTTTGAATCACAAATTCCAGTACATCTTGACAGAGCTTGAATGAACAAGATAACTGAAAAAAATGAAAAAAATCCATTCTCAGAGAAATTGAGAAGTTTTATTAACTTCAATGAAAACAATAGGAATAAGCCATTTTTAATTGACCCAGGACAAAAAAAAAATCATCTGAAATCCCATAACCAAACCAATATTTGATTATGATCTTTCCTTATTTTGATGGGATTGAAATTAGTTGACTAAGGTCAAAACATTTTCAGCCTGTTTTATCATTAGTTTTTATGAAATGATTCCTACCACTGAAATGAATATTCCTATTTTATATCCACAAAATCAAAAAACTCTATTTTACATTACCAACTAATGTCTCACAATGTAACACATTTGTAATGGCACTAGACCTTACCAGTCCATCCAACTGAGATGGTAACAGAAATCACAGCAGCCCACTAAAATAATTTATCTCATAATTATCTCATAATAATATATCTTTCATAATTTATCTTTCAATACATATTTTCATATTGCTATTTGAAGTTTGCTTTTTATTTAGAAATTGCCACCACCACCAGTTTTGCAACAGCAGTCAGTTTCTTTAGTGAAATTGAGATGAGCTATCAGAGGTAAAAAGGTTTGGGGAATATGATTGTAAGCTACCAAAGAAGATGGGCAGAGAGGCAGTTTGAGAACCTACAGAAGAAAACTGAGTCAGTGAAAGCTGGAAAAACAGAAGAAACTAGGTACTTATTTTTGGTAAACAACACTCTTTGCAGAGACACTGAATTCAAATGACTACTCTCTGGTATCAGAATCAAATAGGAAAAACACCAGAAAACAAAAAAACCCTGGACATTATAGGAGCAAGACCAGAGATTTCCTATTTAAAATGGACTAAGGCATCTGTGTTGCACTGCTGCTTAGACAAACTGTTGTTGTTGTCTACTGTGTCAGGTCATTGACCTTTGAATGCTGCTGTTTTTCTTCACTGCTATTTTTTTTTCTTCCTTTCTTCTATAAAATATAAACTTACAGATTTTTCGTAAATCATCAAGTCAATAACAAAAAAAAAATCGATTCATAGAAATATTTAAATCAATGGGTTTAACTGACCATTTGACGGATATAGAATTAAGTCTGAACTGTAACTTAGCTTCTAGTACCAGGTCCTGTAATCAACAGCAGTATTCCTGTCTGAGAACTCCTACTACAACAAGCCTGCACGTAATTCCAGTGGTCACCAATAAAAACTATGCATTTGTTTGGTCATCTCTGGGACAGCATAGCTAAAACAGAGAGAAAGTCCAAGGTTTATTGCAAGTGCTGCTACAGTTTTATCTTATCTGAAAAGTCACTTATAAAGCCTACTAGTAAACAAAACACTTCTTCAGGTTAAGGTAAAAACCAAGCAGACATACAAACAAAAAAACTCTCAAAAACAAATGCAACCCCCCCAGAAGGTAGCCTATTTCAAAAATTTGTCAGCAAAGGAAGGAGGAATAATGCAGTGCATGGACTAGGAAATTCTAGCCAATAGAAATACCATGATCATTGTTTGCATAGTCTTCACCACATTTCCTCTTTTTTTTAGAGCAGATGCTTCTATATAGAAGAATTCAGTACTTACAGGAAGCAAACACCAACAACTTGACTCAAAATTAATCAACATAATTAAATCTTCCACTTGAGTTTATATATGATTGCAGCAAAAGTCTTTAACTACTCTGGAATCCAGAAAGCAGGAATTTGTAGCAATGTGGTTGTAATATCAAGTCAAGTTCATTTACTGTCAAACTATTCCTGCAGTAGTACATTGTCAAAATGTATAAAAAGGGAACTTGAGATATGCAAAATATGCCACATAGGAAAGCACAACACTTTAAGCACTGTATAATTAAAACAAAAAACTTTAGAAGCCAGTGAGAAATACTTTGCAGCTAATTAGAAAATACCCCTGTAAGAACAGCACCCCTCACTGAAAATCCTTTTTTATGGCAGTGGATTGAAATGGGATTGTGAAATGGTCATCCCAGCTGTACACACATCCCTATCCTGCAGGATGTTAATCCTGCTATAAGGCTATCACAGTAAGTCAGAAAAAAACCACCAACAGCGTGCTCCACTTTTAGAAACAGAGGTTGATTCAGACAAACACTGGCTAGTGGTAAACTGTGCTGATCCAGGAACACTGAGCTGCCACAAAATGAAACCTGTGCAGAGCACACAGAAGGAAGAGATAGTTACTAAGAAGACCATAGCTGTAAGTAGCCTCTCTTTTTAACCAGTCACATTGTGGGAATTACTCATTTTGGTTATCACATTTTCTATATAATATGTAGTAATGCACCCCACACACCCAGCAAATGTTTCCATATAGGGAAAGTTTAAAGCTCACCCCTCAAGGTAAAGAACCCAGAAAGTTCAATAACCTTCTGACAAGGATTGGCTCAGGGCCAAGACAGAAGCATCTACTGGATCTTGTTACTGTTCTTCAAACCCTGTATCCCTCTCTATTGGCTGTTAGCCAGGTTATCCCACCTAAAACATTCAGTATTTAAGAGTGAGCAAAGAGGAAAGAAAGGGTTTTTCGAGATGTCTCAGCAGGGCATCTGAAGTTTCTCAGGCGCCTGTGCTAGGCTTATTACTTGCTTTCTGCAACATTTTGTTTACTTTGTTATTTTTACTTTATTAAACCCTTTGATTTACAAAACATCATTGAAGAGCAGTCTCACTGATTATTACAGCCACTTTTCTGCAAGGCTGGACCCTCAGAGTGTGTGGGAGTCAAACCCACAATAACAAACTACTGTTCAGATTAGATTTTACTTAATGCGCTCTTGAGCTCACTGAAAGCCAAAGCCAAGATGGCAAACATTGAAAGTCATAAGGATTTTTCTTTGTAAAATCTTGGACACATTCATGATACAATGTAATTGTAATAAAGGTGAGACTAATGTCACTAATTTCTTCTACAATTGTCTTTCACATGCCACTAAATGTAGATGAAAAAAGATAATGAGAATTTGAACTATACAGTCAAGCAGACTGGAAGATGCTGAAGTCCTGATGAAAAGGTTTTACCAGGAGTAAAGTGAAAAGAATGGGAAAAGGAATCTTTGTAGGCCAGCAGAAAGGAGTTAGGGTACGTGAAATTGAGGAAGCTTTTGCTTCCTTTGGAACATTGAGGGATGAAGAAGAAGAAGACAACCTTCAAGACAGTGAATGTGAAGGTTTGTAGCCACTATTAAAAACTCAATTCTAGGAAAATGCACTCAAAGTCAGACCCATATTCCACAGGTATGGTAGTGTTGCACCAGGTTTGTATACTGAATGCTAAAATTAAGCAATGCCAGCAAATTCATTATCTCTGTTCTCAAGCTCCTAGTATGGACTCTTACATAGATTTAGACCATGACAAGTAATACTCTCCAAAACAACAGGCTATAGGACCCAGGAATTTGTAAATGGATGACTTTAATAATAGGCATTTTTCTCACACCCACCCTACCGCATAGGAAAAGACAGCTAAAAACCATGGATATTGGCTGCTTTATGCAATTACCTCAATGACAGAAGCCAGTTGCATTGACAGTGATAAACATGACCTAGGAACTTCATATTTTGGAAACTCACAAGTGGCAGTATGTAACAGGCAGTACACTAGCTCAAGTGAGAGTTCTGAAGTGTCTACTCCTGAGAGTATCAAAAGATACCTCATTACAGGTTATATTTTTTTAAAAGTGGGTTCCAGTGGAAAACTTAGACTGTGAATATGTAACTGAAACTGAGTCATACTGCATGAACAATGATGACTTAAATTTGTATACCTTTATTTAATTCTATTTTCCAATGTTTAACCTATCTGGAAAACTTTAAACATAAGTCTTGAAATCAAACAGGGCTCAAATTTCAAAAATTCCAATTATATCACCAAAATTCATTGGTACAGTAGATGAATATCTATATTGGTGCACTAAACAGTACCAAAGGACTTCTCCATTTCAGACACAGTCACTGAAGCAAAGCAGGAGTTTTGCTCTTCCTTTTTACTTTCCAAGTCTTTCAGGCAAGAGACTAGGGGAGAGGACAGACTTCAGGTCACAGTTTCTTTATTCACTTTAAAATCTATTTCAGGGAATGGAAAGGATATATTTTAAAGACTCCATTCCCTCATCCTGTGGGGAACTAGAGGAAGCTATAGGGTTCTTTTTCAGCATACATTTTCCCCCAAAGTAATGGAAGAAGGAAAAAAATTTGAAAGCAAGAGAGAGTGAGACTTGGTTAATAAAAGTAACACAGCAACACAGTGCCAGTCCAACAAGACTGATGAAAGAGGAAAAAGCATTAAACGGGAAGAGAAAAACATGATAAAGAGGAAAGAGATAGTTACTAAGAAGACCATGGAAAGAAAAAATATGAAGGAGGAGAAAATGGAAACATATTCTAAAATTCATTTGATTTCCCTATTACACATTATTAATTGCTAAGATAAACTTCGTTACATTTTTTCATCAATAGTATTCCATATGCTAATTATGACTGGTAAGCTGAAGGAAAGTACTTTAGGCATATGGAAGGACCTAACTTCACATATTGTTTTCTTTTCTCCCTCTTTCCTTCCTCCTAGCACACATGGATAACAAAAAATAGAACTGGAAAAAAAGAAGCATATGTAAATCTTAGGCATAAGCTGACTATAAGCAATAATATTGAGGAAAGAGGATCAGAGATGCATTAAGAAATGATTCCCCTGCATTTTCAGTCACATGGCTATGGTAACTGGGCTTTGTTTTAGAAATCTTTACACAAGATTACCATAACTATCAAAATTCATTGCTTGTGACATGCCTACTGAAAACAAATTACTTCAACACAGTTTTGGGTACCACCTAAATCACAATTGCTTAAAAGCATCCTTTATCATTTTAGAAATATTAAAGTGAAAGAGAGATATGTAAAGAGAACAGGCTCTGTGCAGAAGTCCAGTGACACACTGAATTAAGGCAAATTAAGTCAATGTTAGCACAAGACACTGATGCAGGAAATGAATATGGGTGTTGTGGGGCTGTATGGCACGTTTGAGGATCTGAGATTTGGCAAACCTGTCACAAAGGAATGATTAAGGCAGGAAGTTCAGCTAAATTAAGATCATGCAGTAGAACAAAATACTATTTTTAGCATCTGTTGACGAGCACATAGCCCAGGGAAAAGACTAGCCTCTTGCTTTCAGGGTAAGTGACAGCAATGCCATCAGGGTAAACTACAAGGACACACTGAGAGTAAATGGCAGACAAGTTAAATCTGAGACATATACAGGACAACAAGAAATGATGGCTTAGCAGAAGTTCTGTAAACTTAACTTCAAGGACTCTGCTACTCAGAGAACCCAAAAGGTATGTTCTTTTGCTACTTAATAAAGACACCCAAGTAAAAATTAGTCTAAGAAATCCTGGTATCATGCAGTTTTATCTGAGCACAAAATTTTATCAGGAAAAAAAATTGTGAAGTATAATATACTGACATTGAGAGGGAATCTTTTCTGATAGTTCTAGCTTCAAAAGTGTTTTCTAATGCTTGCCTGTGATACTTGATCCTATTTTAAAATAATTATTCATAAAGCATAGCTGACTGAGCCTGACTTAAAAGTAGGTGAAAACTAGAATGCTAAAGAAGATGTAAGAGAGTGTTTCACTCTTTTGGAAATGTTTCTCTTTTGAAAATTGACGGGGTTTTTTTGTGTGTGTGTTGCTGATATTACCTCTCGTAACAACAGCACAGCTTCCAGGTTGTTGCATTTCTTCATGGCTTAACAGCCATCAAATCCTGCTTAAAACAATGGCATTCTCCATGAGAAATATTTAATCTTCCTGCTGTTTAAACTAGTCAAGTTTTTTGATTCTTCTTCTGAATACTAAATGCCTTCTGTAAAAATCATTGCAGCTTTCCAGCAGCAATTTTAACAATCATTAAAAGCAAACCTATAAAATATCATGAGAGTCTTGTGAAAGTACTGCTGTGAGAATTTGTACCACTTGAAAATGAGCATGATTTGAGAAAGATGATAAGGACTGATAAGTAGCAAATATCCATCAAGGTTCACAGTTATTTTGGATTCATACAATATGGTGGCAGAAACTGAAAAAAAGAGCAAATCTGTTAAAAACATGGGGGAAAAAACTTTACTGATTAGTTTTTAATAGTTCAAAAGAAAAAAAATCCTTAAGATATGCAGTCTCATGGTCTTCTACTCACTCCCCTGATTATTAAAAGAGACTGTCTCAGGGGAAAACCAATTGATAAACAATCTGCTGCCACAACTGTGGCACCATGTTTGAGAACACAGTATATGCTACCTTCTTATTCTTGGTGTACATAAACTTACTCAAGAACAGTGTTTCCTCCACTTTCAAAAACAAACCCCTCACTATATGATGGGGTTATGAACCTGATCAAGCCTGTCCCTGCAGGGATAATGGTCTTCACAAAGTCTGAAACAGCTAAATACCCAAGCTTTTTCCTTTATAGACCATCATTTTAAGTTCAGCTTACAAAAGTAAAGGAGGAAGAGAAGAGTCTCTGTAGTTTTGAACAAACTTCAATATTCTCTAGTAAAACCCCCTGAATAAACTATTAATCTATTAATAAAGAAACACAACATCTAGCAACCTATCTTCAACAAATTATTTATTATATGCATAAATGGAAGTGCTTCTTAACCACTTGTGAACAGACTAGTCCTGCTCAAGGCTTGAGAGAAGTGTTATATACAAGATTTTTAAAGAGGACCCTAGCACAGCAGTGAATCCTTCAAAAATGGACTTAAATTTGCCAATCCAAAGAACTTTTTTGGTTCTTCATAAGAACAGGGCAGGAAGATAAAGCCTGCATTTTCAGACTTTTCTCAACAGAACAGAAACAGAGTTTATGTGCTCTCTTAAGCCCCCAGACTACATTCAGATTTAGGCCCCCAGATTACAAAACTCCTGTTCAAGAGTGATGAGGACAATGTCTGTGCCCTGGTTTTTTGTATGATCTTTCTATATGGGCATGGATAATAATGTAAAAATATTACAATAATAATAATGATAATAATAATGATAATGATAATAATAATAATAATAGTAGTAGTAGTAGTAGTAGTAGTAGTAGTATCAGTGTAGGTAGTAGAGTGCCATGTTTGGCCAAAGAACTATACCATCATTACAAAGTCTAAATAACAGGCTAAAATTTCCGGACAGCTCCAGCATTATGGGATTTTTTCAGTCTCAGTATATTTGACATCATTCAGCTGCCTTAGCAATTCCTTTGTCCCTGGACTAGTTGCCTGTAAAACTTCAAGATACCAACCTTGCAGTAGCCACTGCAAAAACACATCATGCTGCCCAGCTTATCAGATCACCTTCACTGCCTGTGCATTTCTCCCATCACTCCATCTGGAAGCCTGCTCTGATATGGCTCTGGAACATCTTTCCCCATTTCCTAGGGAAGCAGTTGTGGTGTTCCCCAGATGTGTTCACCACTTCTGCACAAAAACAAGTCATGCCAGTTGTGGTTGAACAAAAACACAGGAGGAAAAGAAATAACTTCTATTCTCAGAGCTTTCTTAATGTAAAATAGCTCCTGATGCTTTTAAGACAAGAATTTAGCAAAGACAGAAAAGCAAAAAATCTTCCTTCCTTCCTTCCTTCCTTCCTTCCTTCCTTCCTTCCTTCCTGGTTTGTAAAGCTACCACTTAGAAATTCTCATTTTTAAATTTAGGAACAAATTTCTATCTTGCTGAACTGAGGCTTCACATCTACTAGGACTGAAGATGAATTTTCTTTGCCCTATGTTTAAAAAAATTATGATGCTAGAATTATTTTGGAATTATCTAACTTCCAGAAGCAACAGATTCAATAAGGCTTCTTGAATTAATGACAATAGTTGATTTGCATTTTTGAAGATATAATGAAAAAACAATGTTACCGATGCATAATATAAAGATATCAGATGGCATCTTTGCAAAATAACAATAAAGCTTTGAAATTTAAGTAATCTGAAATAGTCCACTTGAACAACATCAAATAAAACCCCTGACATACACTATTATAATCATTACTGAGAAGTCTCATGGAGGAAACTTTCATATTTACAAGTCTGCACAGTATAACTCAGTTGGTCCTGAACCACACTGATACAAAAAATACAAAATTGTATTTTGAAATCTAAAATTTAACTTTTAAAAAATTGGTTCTCTAGAGACTACTTCTTATACTTTCTTCTATTGCTGTTTTGTAGTCTTCTTTTACCCTTCATTTTAAAGAAATATGGATGACAGAAAAAAAAAAGGTGAATTTCAGGTTAGAGATACTTCACTAGATTCTGCTGCTGGGGTGAGATTATTTGCAGTGACTGCAGGAATTTTCAGTCTTTTGTAAAAGACCACATGCTTCAAAACTGTAACTCCTTTGGACTTCAATGAAGTTTCTCATCTTTCCTTCATGATCTCCTTTGCTTAGCTTCCATTTTCAGCATAATCAATTAAAAAAAAAACCAAAAAACAAAACCCACACAACAAGAACAAGAATTGAACATACTAATTGAATTATTTTTTCTCCCAAGATATGTGGACAACATCTGTATGTTAGGTGAAAATGAACTACATTTTCCATATGATGTTTGACTTTTAAGTTCCTTGGAGGAAGTCCTTTTCACTAAATTGCATAGAGCTAAGAATACCAAGAACTTGATAATTAATAATAAATATATAAAATATCTGCACTCATTTATCATTTTCACTTCTAATCTTTTGCTTGTGACATCTTACCATCTCCACAACCCCATTATTATCCTTACAAGTATTTTTAAATTTTTATGTCTCACTCCTTATCTTTTTACAAATCGTATTAGGCCTTGGTTTTAATTTCCACTGGAGTTCCTCCCAAACTCAATTTCCTTCTATTTATATCTGAAAGTTATGTAACACAGTTGGATGTGACATACTTGGTCAGGTTCAACAGCATCCATTCTAAGATTACAGCATTAGAAATGTCCTAGTGTAAATATGCAAATATTCAAAAACTTGGACTGAAAGAATTTTCTGTAAGACTCTAGCTTCAAGTCCCTTATCTTTCTCCTTTCTAAATTCTAAAGATGAGATATCACATTTATCATCTTTTGGAAAATTGCAGGTCATGTAAACTAGTATTCCCAAAGACCTGCCTGAACATTTTGTTCTTCTTCCTCTTAATATTCCAGATAAAATAATCAATTTCCAACAAAAGGTAGTTCAAAACCAAAAAACAAAATGACACTGGAATAATACCGCAGAGTCTCTTTCCCAAATCCTAAAGGAAGAAAAAAAAATTGACTATATTTAATTTATGTACTTACAGAGTGATGCAAGCCAACTTGGACCACATGTAAGTGGGAAGAATTTTGAAAACTTCCCTGTAAAATGCTGAAAACTTCTGCTACAGAAAGGGAGGAAAATCCACAAAAGTTTAAGTGATACATTGTAGTCTGCTTTGTATCATGGAAATGAATGTGTTTTTCAATATGCAGCTCATTTGATGGATGAGCTGTGTCCAGGATGAAACCTATTGCTCATACATTTTTTTTTTTTAAACATGATGTAATTTGTTAAATTAAAACACACTTGACATATATTAGCGCTATTTGAATTTAGGCAATTCTCCAAATTCTTCATTTTCTACATTTTTTTTTTTTAAAGAATGCAGGTAATTCTCAGCAACTGACCTCTTACTCTGACAAATCATGCAGAAAGCTGACTGTGATTTAAACAATGCAACAGGTCTGAGAAATTGCTCTCATGTTTTTTGAGTCAGAAACAGTGATGCTTCAATCCCGCTACACTCTGTGTTCTGCAATCCCCCAGGTAGTTCCATTCAGAGACACTGCTCTAAAACATAGAACAAAGGATCTCAGAAATGTGTCCTACTTTGAGATTAAAATTCAGAGGGCCATTAAATTAAAGCACTGACTAATACTCCTTCTTTTTCTCTCTACTGCCTCTCCTTTCACATTTCATGAAACCATGTCAGGACTAGCCTGCTGAAGCAGAATTAGAATTCCTGGGAGAAGATCTGAACCGTTGAAATGTTAAACATGTCAGTGTGTGAGAGATCCACACTTGTGCTCTACAGCAGTAAGTAGCACAAGGTCTAACTGTCTCTTCTCAATCCTTGGGTGAAAAGAACAACTGATGTCAGTCACATTCAGCAGGTACTTACTTATGGTATCATACCCTGCCAACCCAGACAGAAATTAGGTGCTGCAAGACCATTCATAGCCTCTGAAACTGCAAAGACAGGTATAGTACAAAAATTGAATGAAATATATACAACCCTTATATATTAAAAGCCTTTTAAAAAGGTCATTAAAGATATCAAGTTTTCTTCAGAATTCTCTTGATAATACAGCAAATTATGGAAAAACAGAGAAAAGGCCAATATATACAATTTAACACAGAAATCATTTTATTATTTAAAACATTTTTGCAGTGGCTACTGTGGAGTTCAGTCAGTGATGAACTCTAATGCCACCTAATTTGCAGTAAAGAATATTCTCCTTTTTCTGTTCACTCTTCGTTCACTAAATAAATTCCAAATCATTAAATCGAGACACCTATCTGCATGTAACATTTAGTTTCAAAATCCCAGTTCCAAAGGGCGTGAATGGCTGGTGCAGCAGTATCTCAGGACACACTTACACTGAATGACATTAGAATGAACAATGCATTTTGATACATATCAGAAACAGATAATGTAGATAATTTGCTGCTTCTTTCAACGTCCTAATGTTAACTCACAGTCATCTAACCAAAAGCAAAAGGCCACCAGCTCTGCCACTGTCAAACAAATGGTTCGTTTAAGATTAGCAATAATCTATTTGCTTTAATCTGTTGTAGATAAAAGGGGATCAGTAAAGAGAATTACACACAGCAGGATTTCATTCAGGTTCAGCCCACCTTTTCAGCCATGAAAAGCCATTAATTCAGCTGGGTTTTAATAAATACCTTGGGGTGAGATCATTGTCACAAGACACAGCTGTGCTGGTCCTCCTTTGGCTCTCTGTCCTCAGCACATGGACAGCGCAGTGAAACAGGTGATCCAGAGCTTGAAACAAAGCTGTGCAAAGCCAACCACCATCACCACCTTTGGACACTCTCAAATTCATACAGAGGATGTTCAAAGTCATGGAGTTAGAAGAAAGTGTTTAATGAGGGACAGAGGGGCCACACCAAGGTACTGCCCATACGTGCCACCAAGGCTGCCCCTTTCCTCTTGGCAGTTTAAGGATACAGTAACCCTACCTAAGCTGATGCATAAGGAGCAAGCATGACCTGAAAGACTCAACAGATGGACCCAGTTAATCCTGAGTTGTAGGACCCAACCACAACACATAACAACATATGTGTGTACAGTTTTCTTATGGAATTAATTTATTTATGCTGCCTGTGAGAAACTGTAAACAGTTTGCTACTTCTTCTTTACTCAGTAAAACAAATAAATAGTATTTAAATTGCACTTACTAATTACAAACTTTATTTACTTTTTTTTGCCATGCTATACATCATTCAGCTTGCTCCAATACCATAATTTTAATAGTTCTCCTTTTCATTACATGTATCATATATGCCATAAAATTTAATATATTGCTGCAGAAGGAATTATGGCTACAATTATGGAGGAAGAATCAATGCCTTCAGCAACAGCATAACATAAACGCTGCATAATAATTCCATTTCCCCTCCAAATGTTTACTCAGATTAATTTACACAAGCACATTGCCCTTTTCCTCACATGCCACAGACTCACAGTCACCCTAGAGTGATAGATAATCACTTTTTACACTCAGTTTTGTGCAAGTGATTGGGGTGAGACTTTCTTGTTGAGGTGCAATGATTGTACTAACAACTATTGCACAAGTGACTGGATGACAAGCTGTTTCTATGAAAATGTTGACTTCTATGACCGCTGTTACCAAAACTTTGCATCAGCAACATGAAGAAAAATGGTTTCCCAAATGAAAACTTACATGAGCAAACTACAATATGCTGACCAATTTCACTGGGTAAGGGAAAATAATGACTGAGCATAGTAAAACCAAACCTCAGTGGAATATTGTTTTGTAAATACAGTATTCCTATATAATAAAGTTTTGTATCAAATAGAGCAGTAAATATGAAAAATAAAGTCATTCTCTCTTCATAGGAATGCAGCTGAAAACATGGCCTGTTTTAAAGGTTTATACTGCAATGACTAACACTAATTTTCAAAGGAGCAAGCAGATATTTATTTTTATATTCAAATCTTCAAAAGCAATAAGATTGAATATGGAAAGGATTAGATATGTCTTAAGTATTAGAGGCTGTTGAATGCTTTGAAAGCATATTATTCTGGTAATGACTACATTTGATAATTTTCTGTCCATTTTATGAAATCAGCTGGAGCTAAACAATGAAGACAAAATCTATAACTAAGTATCATATATATATATATGAGAAAACTGACATAATTTACAAGTGGAAAATGTAAACCTGCCCTGTATTTTATTTCTCACTTTTGTCTTTTTATTAATTCTTCTCAACTCTAACCAATTCCAAGAATCTTTTATTGTCACTAACTATGCTTTATTTGTTCAGTTTTGAATATGAAATTTTTCCTCTGATGACTTGAGTGGAATTTTTTTCAAGGACACTAAGGATTTCAGGTTTCTCATCAGATCATTTTTGATTAACAACACGGTGTTGAGTCTAACTATAATTTCACACACACTGGAACCTCTAAAGCCATAGTAATTGGCAGCACTAAGAAATCACCCCTGAAGCTCTGGTTCTGTAAAGACAGATCGGTGCTCTACACAATGGCACAGTCATGATATTAAAGCCCACAGTTTCACTTATAGCAACATTGTAAGAACATGTTACAGGGACCATTTTTGTTGAGAAGAACCTTCTACATTTGTCCTTCACTGAGTGACCAACATTCCACTAGCACCAAAATCTACCTTCATAGAAAGCGTACAAATATAACTAATGTCTTTACTTAAATAATTGTCAGTCATGACACTTCTTTTCACAGTAATTGATTGGGAACCTGTTACAGTCCATTAAAAGAACCCTGCCCACCAAAGTGCTTAAGCAGAAAGACTAAGTTCTGATTTTCAAAACAAAAAGTAATTCATTTGGATTCATGTAATGATGAAATGTAACAATATTAAAACAAAATTCTTTAAAATTATCAATATTTTTAAAAATACACAAATTAAGATTATTAAATGAAGAAATAGCAGAAAATAAATTATCACATGTGAAGAAATTAAACAGTATTTTGGATGACATATGCTTCTCTTTGGAGACTGAATGATTTGTACTTGGTTTTGAAATTCTTAGAGTTTACTTCAGTCCCAAATTTAATATTAACTGAACTCATTAAAAGGAGATCATTCCCATCTTTTTTAAAATAAATGAGAATTGAAAAAATGTTCAAGTGATCCTTATAAACAATATTTTATCATCTTTACTATTAACGTCCATTTTGAGACGAAAACAAGGGAAATCTGTCAGACACATTTGAACTATATTTGTATGTTAATGTTAATGAAAAGAACAAAATATTTCTACCTGCCTTTCCATTTCAGTTTTGGAGCCAAATAGTTATGTTAGTTCAAGCAAATTTTGGATCAGTAAACAATACTTTAGAACAAACGCTCTTAAACTTTTGTAATATTTTCATCATTGTCACTCTCTTTACTTCAGTAATAAGTAAATCATTAGGAGAGAAATGTATCAGAAGGCTTCAATCATAGCAGACAAAAAAGAAAGCCATGGGGGACTTATAAGGAAAATGCTAGAAGTTTTAAAAAGAAAAAAGCAATTTTCTCACATTCCACCAGTCATATGATGATTATCCCAAATTACATTCACCTTACATCACCATCCAAAGGCACCAAAGCAGTATCTTTTCACTTTTAGGCCATAATCTGCTTTATCTGACTGTATGAGGGCCTCTCCTGTTCACCATATTTTCACAGCCTTTCTGTAAATCAGTATAGGCATTTTGATGACACCACTTGCTTAATGATTTGATATATAAAGTGTATATGTTCTCGTCCTACTCCCTAAAAATCTCTTATTACAGAGATTCTTTCCAAATTTACAGGAAAGTTCCTCAATTTTTTTTCTGCAAAGTATCCTTTTTGAAAGTACTTTAAGGCTTTTTCCCTTATTTTATTTTTCAGTAAGGAACAGATTGCACTTCAGGTGTGGCTTGGTTTGTATTTTGTTCTTTTTTTTTTCCAATAAACTATTAGTTAAAGCGCAATCAACCATAGCTACCACTACAAGTAAAATGGTTATTAAATTCCTTCTGATCTTGCCAGTGAGCACCACTTTCCACAGAGGAAAAGTTCATGACTGAATCTCTAGAGTATTTTCTAAACCTCTTAATATGTGAGCAATACTTAACAGCTCTTCACATTACAGTTTTGCAACCACTTTTGATGGAGAAAGCTTTAACCAGGGCAAAAGCTCTAAAATATTGTGAACATGAAAAGTTTATCAACTTTATTTTATTATAATAACCTTTTAGCAGACATAAAAATAGTCAAGTGAGAGATGTTCAATCCCATTCATTCTACTCTAATATCAGCAGAATTCATTGGGGTTTTCCGCAATGAATAAAAACCACAACATAATAGTCTTGATATTTATTTGTTATTCAGAATTTAATTTCCTGTCAGCCTTTTGTTTTTGCGAAGTGCTTCAAACCTGATTTGCACTATATAAAACCAGCAGCTTTTGATATGACTTATGAAACATCAGCATTAATCTAGTATTAATTTTTTACTTTCATACAATTCCATGGAACTTTTAAAGCTCTGAACTAAAAATGAAATTAATTTGTTTTGTTTTGTTTTATCTACACCCACAGGTGTTTCAGGTCTCAAACACAGCTCTCTGCCACTGCACACAATACATATTAATGCCATCACTACTAAGCAGAGGATGGTAATTCTGAGCTTTAGAACAGAACATACAGACCAGTTCACCCACTGTAAAAAAAATCACGCATAAAAAGCATGCAAACATGAAAGCAAATTTTAAAAAGCTAGTTTAATATTTAAATGACAATTTAAGTGCAACAGGATTAACTTCAGTAATGCCTCTATCTCGTGTGTAATGTATTAATCAAGGTAGTCCTTGCCATGAAGTGGAACACCCTCAGCACTGATCAATAGGCTGATAGGCTGAATGGTGTCCCACCAAAATCAGTTCAATAGCAAACAGGAAGAGCAATCTGACAAGAAGTAAGAAACTGCTAAATGAGTGTCTGAAAGACAGATATGGAAGATGAGATATCCTGCAGAAAGAGAGAGATAACATAGCTCACTTTTTTTTTTCAGGAGTAAACTTTTAAAGGTTTTAGAGACTTGCTGAAAACACTATCTGCATTATCATGATTATATGTGCCTATTTTGGAATAAATTTATAAATATAAATACATAGAAAAACAATCTAGATGTTTCAATATGCTTGAAATGTCAAACAGAGGGGATCTTTGCAGTGTAGCATAGTGGTCTGGGTTTCTATATTCAAAAATATCAGAGCAACACAGACGCAGAACTCGAATGCTGGACTTAAATTTGACTTCACTAAAAATCTCATCAGGTTTGTATATTTCTCAATCATATTTTTCTTTGAGAAATATTAAAGGAATTTACCAAAAAGAAGTTTGCCCTTACAGCAGAGTATATTTATCCATATGAGAAAGCACACCAAAGAAACAAAAATGTAAGGTAAAAAGAGATGCATTTTATTCATTAGAAGGTACGGAGGGTGCACTCCAACTCACACAATCACATCCATGATTAAGCCATCTATTCCCCGAAAGAAGAATAAATATCCTTTATTATTCCATGTATCAATATCTCAGTAAATGGACAGTATCAAACACAATGGTGCACTGATCCTAAGAGAGCAGGAAAGGTCAGGAGCTGCATTGCTTTATATCTTACCTTCAAAAGAATCTCGCTGTATTTTTCACTTGCCCATTTGTGAGAACATATGAAGGACAAGCTTGGCCAGACTAGTACAGTGGTTTTGTGAACACACAGACATGCACACACACACAGTGTATTGTACAAACACAGCTGTCCCTGCATTGTTGTGGGTTGGAGATTTGGGGTGGGGTAGGGGGTGTTGCAGTTGTGACCTTCAGAGTGATGCAATATCTGAAATATCATTGACAGTAACATTAGTTACTTTGTACAGATTATCTTTACCTCAGAAACTGATGCATAAATCTGTCCCCCAACACAAGCTACCAGTAAAGTTTTTATTTTAATTTCAGAAACAAGGCTCTTGGAGCAGCTGAAATAAGGTTTATCTAGCTCACATTGCCAATGGAGGATGGCTTGAGATAATGACAATAAAGGAGCATTTGTTCCATCCAATCTGTTCAAGTACTACAAAAGCCTCCTGTGGACTACTGTTTATGGTTTTGAGTACAATACATCAAGGAAACAAACAGGGAGCACACAGAGACAGTTCAGGGGATGGCAATAAGAATGATCAAACACACGAAATATGACCTATAGACTTTAAGACAATTTAAGTCCATACAACCCAGAACAGAAAAAAGGCAGCACATGCAGACATGTATTTTTAAATACACACACATAAACACATATACATAAATACATATACACACACAAACACGAGGAACTATTTCATAGTGAGGATGACTTGAGTTACACATAAGGAACAATTTTCCAGGAGTAGAACCCACTGAGCCGTTCATAGAAATCAACTGAGGAAGCTATGAACTTTGGTTCCAAGAACCCATTAAGTAAAAGTATTCTAGGATTGGTTCAAATAGAGTTGATCTCATGCTCTAGGGAAGGATTGTAAGGATGATCTCTCAAAGTTCATTCTGACATGTTTTTCTAAATTACCATTTTTAAAAGCTAATTTTCATGCAAATGAAACTTCACCTCATATGCTTTTTTTATCTGCAGAAACAAAAAACAAATCCAGCTTTATATTCACAAAAATATGTCTATGGATACATTAATTAAGTATCAAATATTAATGCACTCTGTGTACAGGTTGTGCATGCAGATTTAACATTTAAACCAGAACTGAACAAGAAAAACAAATCAGTTGTCCTCCAAAGCGTTGCCTTTATATAGCAATGCAGAAGAAAAAATGCAGAAGAAAAAAGAAAAGAAAAAATGTAGGAAGGTACAGAACATTTTGAAAAGCAATTAAAAAATATTAATGCTTCAGCCATTAAAGCTACTGAACCTGGGTGCAGCCCAGACATCAGCTTTAAAACTGTTTCATTTACTGTAAGTAAATACAGAGATGTGTGAAAAGGAAAAATTCAAGCTTTAATTTCTATTCAGGTCATTTGGACTCATTTGGTTAGGCTATTTATTACTACTGGTGTTATGGACAATATTGAAACTTGCCACTGACCATCTCTTTACAGAAAACATAAAATAGCTTGTATTGAACATCAGACCTTCAGTATGTGCTTTGTATTTCTTCTTGGCAGGGATTCATTGATTTTTGGTTCCATTTGTGTCCATTTTGTATCCATTGTGACAAAGAATAGAAAAGTCCAGAGCAGCAATGAATGACTGTTAGGAGCAATTTCTAAATGGTGATGATTACATGTCTGTTGTTTCATTCATATATATAAGGGGAGATAGCTACAAAAAGCAAGACGCAAATACATTTTTAAGGTGCTGCTCTCTCTGTAGGATTTTTTTTAAAATTATTTTTTCAATGATAAACTATTTAATTAAACCTCTGCCTCTTATCTTTAACTTAAGTGGTATTATAAAATGTACATTTAGAAAAACCTTGGTCTTCATAAAATTGGCAGACTTCCACCAGCGCCACGATTCGGATGCACAAGGGTACTCAAGTACAAGTAGTTTGCTAGCTGCAAGATGTAAATGTTATCCAAAAGACTACAATTCACCCTTGAAACAGGACTTTCACAGGGCATAGACATTGTGCTGACAGAATTTATCAGGGCTGAACTCCAGCAGAGATAATTCTTACTGTGATTCAGAAAAAATTCCATTACTGGAGCTGCAGAAGTTTTGCTGAGGAGCTGGCAATCATGAACTGGTAAAAAAAAAAAAAAAAAAAAAAAAAAAAAAAAAAAAAAAAAAAAAAAAGCGCTGGAGGGAAAACGTGTATTATGTCAGAAAAAAGCCTGTTTCATGTGTCATTCCAAATGTACAAATTATTTGTTTTATCACCAGTGTTTCATTAGTGATGAGGATGACACATTTTTTGTTAAGATATACAAGAATCTCAATTCATATCTACCATCATAAATAGCTCTTATTTACTGATTTAGAGAGAAAGTCCCCATAGCCTGGAACAGACTAAAATGCTCAAAGGAAAAATAAATCAAACTATAAAATTATGAAACTGGTATCTCTAATTATGATTTCCCCTGAAAACATTTAACCTTCAAAACTAGCATGCCTGGATTATTTCCACTCACGATCTTTTCTTATGAAATTGCATCTACAGAAAAAGATAATGATAAACAAGACATTTTCTCTGTTAAGAAAATAAACCTTTTTTTTCTTAAATTACTGGCAAAACCCCAGTAAGAAAAAGTCTATAATCATAGGCCAAATGATCAAAAGTACATTAAATCTTATACTTCAAAGACAATGTTTTAATGGAGAAAACTGGAGTGTAGAAATCCACTGATGCATCATAAGCATCGTAAGAGTGTTTCTTATATGCCTCAAGCCAAACATCATATCATCTTTGGCCAGTATGATGGATGAAGTGCTTCAAAGCTGCAGAAGTCTGGAATTCTCTGGGATATGATATTATAATGAAACAACTCTCAAGATAAGAACAAAAAACTTAAGGCTGACATTTAAAGACTGAAAAGACAGGACCTATGGTGCAGAAGTTTAAAGAGCAATGCAGCATGATGTGTGGCTCCATCTGTACATTTATAAATTAGTCACAGTCCTCATAGGCCATGTCCAAAATACCCTTATTCTGTCATTGATAAAAATGTAAAGTTTTTGTAACCAGGACCAAATTTTCATGGGTTTTTGCACACTTCAGATCAAAACAATTTCTACCTATTCTCCTACTCACATAAGAAAGCAATGCAGTAAACGCCCAGCTAAAAAGCTGAAAATACTTATAAACTTGATAATGACCTAGTTTGCTGTAAGTTCCCACCTATTGGGGAAAATAATTAAAAAGAAAAAAAGGTAACTACTTCCTTTTTGTTTCCTACAAAATAGCAAAATAAATCACAAAACAGATGAAAAGAAAGCTTTACAGAGGAAACAATTACTGGAGATGGTATACAGTTATCTAAGAAGTTTTAGTTTATTCAAATGTCAAAAATTGCTATCTTTCCTCATCTAGACTCATATGCAAAAACACTGAGCAACAGCTGGATTACATAAATTCAGCATTTTCTGCATGTTTTTCTTGTATGGTAAATTCAATGCCTCTGATATATTTAATACATCCATCAACAGGATGATCTGGAAGCCTTGAGGTCAGAAGCACTTGTGCATACACGTCTGATATCTGCTTGTTCTGCAAGCCTGTGCCTCCTTGAAACGTCCATCATGCTGCCTTGAACACTGCCACTGGGCAGTGCAAGCCTAGGGAACACGCAGTGCAGGGATCACTGCAATCTCCTGACACTCAGCCGTCCTTCAACTCATACTACACAGCAGGCCTCAGGAGTTGTGACACGTCTGCAAAACACAGAGAAGCTCCCCAGATGTTGCAAGGGGGCTGAGAAACCTCCCAAGAATTTTAGCCAGAATGAATTTAGTCTTTAAAGCATGAAAACACTTAGTTTATCTTTATGTAGGAAGGTAAAACAAAACTGGCAAACGTGTCTCTCTAAAGCTGTTGTGCTGGGGCATGGCTGTCCTACTGGGGCATGAAACTATAAAAGAATGTTTATCCCTCCCTTGACCATGGAAATTCTTCAATAGCAGTTGCACCACCTCTGACTGTGAAGGATGAAAACTGCTAAAGCACAATGGAAGTAATAATGAGTTCTCTGAAGTCAGACATGTCATGGTCACAGAGGCAGACTGCAATTTAATAATAATAATAATAAAAAAATCTAAACAGTAGATTCCTGTTGAATTTTTCCAGTGTCACCAGCTGTATATTGTCATGCTACATTATGAATAAGTGGAAGACTTAAAAGGTTTCAGCATTTATTAAATTCCTAATTGGAATCACAGATATTGAGATCTGAGTCTACTTCAAGTCATTTTCTCTGATAAACAAGCTCATCATAACATCCACAAAGAAGCTAGCCAATAAATATGTATAAGCACTTGCTGAAGCAGAAAGCTGTTTCTCTCCACTCCATAGAGTAAAAAGTTTTGGGTAGTTTCTTTAGTCCTAATTGCAGCTAAATCAATAGAGTCGGAAGTAAGATGTCTGATCTGAGCCAGTACTGGTGGGCAGAGACAGATGCAAAACAAGAAAGGAATATGAAGTAGGAAAGTACTGTGAAGTGGGCATGTTTCACAAACTCGAGGAAATGGAAAAGTTAGAATTATTTTCAACAGAGTGTATATAAAAATCACTACTATGTCTCTATCCAACACATGCAGTAACTCATACACAAATAGAATTATACAATAAGCCAAGTTGGAAGGGATCTATGAGGATCATCAAGTCCTGGCCCTTCACAGGCCAGCCCCATGAATTACAACTGAGAGTGTGCCTGAGAGTATTGTCCTAACACATTTAAACTCAGACAGGCTTGGTGCTGTGACCAATTCTCTGGGGAACCTGTTACAGTGCACAGACACCCTCTGGGTGAAAACCTTTTCCTGACAGTCAACCTAAAACTTCCCTGAAGCAGCTTCAGGCTGTTTCTGAGAGGAAAGGTTGGTATTTGCCCTCCACTTTCCCTCATGAGGATGTTGAAGACCACAATGAGGTCTTCCCAAAAGAAAGCAAACTGCACAGAAATTTTCTTGAGAGAGAAGGAAATAAAGGTGTGTATTCCTGACTGAGAGCTTACAAAATACAGCAGAAAAAGTGATTTAGATATGTAGGCTCTATTGGACTTGTACTGTAACTAGAACTCTGACACACAGTCTCCGTTACATCTTTCAAAATATAAGGACATATGTGCCCTACATATACTCTATACCAATATCCGGTATTATCAGACCTTCTGCAACAAGATTTTCGTATGTGTGAATACCCTTACAGTATAAAAATCATCAGTGAATTTTAAAGCTGTATTTTTCTTATCATTAATGAGTTACTATTTTGTTGTCAAGCAGCACTCAAAGACCTTGGAAGCAGTATCTGCTAAGTGTCTCCCACTGTGATGACCGCCAATTTATTTTACTACACTACCACTTCATGCACAGACTTCCTCCTTTGAACTCAACCAACTCTCCATACTATCTCCCTTTCTTAAGTACAGCTCAGACAATCAAAAGCAGGATTGAGAAAAGGAGATAAAGAAGAAAAGGAATCTGGCACTGTTTCAGGATGACCCTTTTGAGCAGCTGCCTGGATCTGAGATTCCATGTTCAGAAGCTGAAGAGTGGACAGGATTTTTGCAGGCAAGGCAGAAAAAAATGGTGAGCACACTGTCAGGACATGAGGCAAATTCATACTAGTGAGCTAAAGAACAAAATGCTGCAGGTAAAATAAATGGGAAATTCTGACTTTCTAGATGTAGATAGCGACCTAGAGGCAAACAGGTGCGATTTGTTAGTTGAAAACACAGACTCCTCTACAAGGAATCTTCTTATCTTCTATGTAATTTTCAAGCTGTCATACTTAAGCTTATGATTTTATTGCCCTTAGAGCTGAAAATATCCTCAGGGAAAACATTAGTCTAAAAGCAAATTGAATTGCAAGGATTTTAATATAAATCTGCTTCATTCAGTATGGTTCCCCCATTCAAATGACTCTTGATTGATGCAAAGGCATTCTGATATTGACTCTCAAGAAAACTGAAAGGGCTCTTAATACTGATAGGTCTGAATCTCACTTCCTGTCTGACAAAAAAAACCTTAGGGACACAACCCAATATACCTAAATCTAACCAGTCTTCACTTTGCATACAGTTAATAGGGCTTAATTCTGAAATAGTCAGTCCAACTAAAGTAGACTAGATGATTTGCTGTATATTCTCAGTTTTATCTGCTTTTTCTTCCTGTTGCCTCCATGCAATGGGAGGCTTTGGCTTATCCTTTACAAGTAGGAACTTCCATGCATTTAAAAAGAGAAAAAGAGAACATCATGTATAGGAAAATAAAGAGGAACACCGTCTACCTCTGTCAGGATAAATAGTACAGATATTTTAGATATGTAGCTGAACAATTTAATAACAGTAACAATAATTACTACTAGTAGTACTATTAGTATTAATTATTACATGAACAGAAGTCAATTCGGGCTTAGAAGCCAAACCTTTTCACTTTCCATTGCAGCAGTTAAAGAGAAAGAGCCTATACAGATTGGCTTAAGTATCTTGTAGGCAGGCATTCAAAAGCATACAAAAAGGAAGGAGACTGGGATAGCAGCATTTCTAGGGGATATGATAAAAGAAGCTGTTTATTGTCTTCCTGTAGTACAAACGGGATAAAATGAGCAGCCCATCTATTTTTTTCTGAAGTGGAAATGGAGAGAGAAGTTGTGTTAAAGAGGAACTGACATGCTGACAGTGAAGCTCCATTAATCTCTAAAGAACCGAGTATGTCTGAGTAAATTGCAGATAAACATTATCCCATAGTGGAACAAATAGTCCTAAATTGTTTACCTGGTCCAACAAGTGCTTTTCCCTCTAGTTTCTCTCTCTCTTCAAAGCTCTCAGTATTGTTTAGACACTGGTGAGGCAGCACTAACATTTACAGTCAGTTTTAGTGTAGACTGTAGACGTATGGACCACAGCTTTCAATAGTGGTACAAATGCTTCTTTCTATTGATACACTATATCAGGTTCTTTCCAGACATTTAATCTCAGGAACAGTGAGATGAAAAGCATGTGTGTTTTTATAGAAACACTTTAAGACAAACACCATTAGTTCTTGATGGGCATCAAGTAAAGTCAGAATCATAAAATCATTTGGGTTGGAAAAGACTTCTAAGGCCATCATTAACACAGCACTACCAAGTCTACTCATAATCCATGTGCCTAAGAGCCTCTGGAAAGGAAATTGTATTTTAAGGCTATGTCTGTTTGTGGGGTTTTGTCAGCAATTTGCCAGTACAGGCTAGCAGAGAATATATAATCTAAGGCAAACATGGCCCAGCTACAGACAGGAGGGCTTTGCAGCACATCATGAACAGATGCTAAAGAGTTCCCTGTCTTAAAAAGGCTCATGCCAGTCAATTTTACAGTGTTAAACTGGCTCTTTATGAAAAAATATATGGACATGCTTTTGTCCATGTAGTACACTTATGTTGTCTGATTATCTATTTTTATTCCACAAATAAGGAAAATAAAAAGATAGGTTACTGGGTTCAGAACTGGATTCAGTTTCCTCTTCAATACAAACTTATATTGTGTTTTAAATTAAAACATTTAGATCTCATTTTATAAAAAGAGATCCAAAATACATCTTCAGTTTACTTCAGACTCTGCCAGCAGAAGCAGGTAGAAGATACCAAACCTTCTGTCTGGGCAGTTCTTTCAGTGCCTAAGTGTTTGCTCAAGTTTAACATTCAGGCATCCCTGTTTTAACCAGAATGAGCAAACACTCCCTGAGTTAATATCCACAACCTTTTCGGATCCAGCAAGTAGAGTTTCTTGCAAGACACAGTCAGACAGAATTTCTCAGAAAACAGCAACCTGTGCAAACTCCATAATTCAGGTAATACTACCTACACAGACAGGTTTTTATGACGCAGCTGAAAAAGTGACCTTGTATTGTGCAAAGCTGTTTTTCTTCTACTCACAAAAAGAAGACATTATTTTATAAATCTATCATAATTTTCAAACCGTAACATATTTCAGTGGCAGAAAAAATTATAATGCTTATTGCAAATTTTGGAGATTTCAGGCTAAGGGAGGTGCCCTTGAACTTGGTTTACATGGACAGAAAGAAGTTTTTGAACATACAATGGATTGCAACTAAGCCTTAATAGTTCTGGTTTTGCCTTTGTTAAAGAGAGCTTGTAGGAAAAGCTTAAAATTACTGTGGACATTTAAAAATCACAAAAGAAAGACACATTACGTGTCAGTAAAAAGTTTGATAAGAGATTAAAAAAACCATCTAGGCTAGGAAAATATTTTCTGATGTAATCAGTTGAGGGACAATGGACATTCACGAGAAGAATAATAACTTTTAAAATAAAACCCGTCGGTATACGACTATAAAGGTAGTTTTAAAGCATCATGACAGTTGCATGGTAACAAGAGAGATTAAATGAGATTTGAATACTGTGGGGCACAGGTAATTTAGAAAAATGAAAAAGAACAAAGCATGAAAAAAATGTTTTATTACTATATTGAAAAAAAGTAATTTTGATAGAGAACATGAAAGAAACACAAACAATGGAGAATTATAATAGCTTGATAATAAAGAAAAAGATAACAATAATCTATTATGGCAGACCCAAATAATTAGTAAATAACTAGTAAGTAATTAACATAACAAAGATTATGATAAATTAATTTCAAAATGGAATATATTTATATGTATTAAATATAAACAAGAATATCAGGTGACATAATAAAAAAATGCAGTACAAGAAAGTCTAAATAATGTAACATACTAAGAAAAAGACCAAAAAATAAATCCCCACAAAAAAAACCCTTGAATAAATTTTCAGTGAAAAAGTTTGTAACTGGGATCTGAAATGAAGAGCTGTAAAATCAACCATCATGACCTACTTGGACATATGAGGCTGTTTGAAAAAAAATAACTTTAGGAAACTAGAAGTGCTAAACTATAGCCCAATAGATTTAAGAAACATCCCTGAAATAGCCGTTATCGTGTACCATGTGATTCCGAGGGAAAACAGAAATGTACAAATTAATTTTTCAGGGTAGTTTCAACTTAAATTCTTGGCAAAAATTGTTGGCTTCAGTATTTCTAACTTCCTATGACATACATAATGATGGTAGGCTCAACTCTCTCAATGGTCAACAAAAAAGAGAGAAGTAGGCAGTTCCCTCAGACCCTCTGAAATATCTTCTAGAGATGGTTCTTCCACCATCAGGAACACAGCTGTTTATTAACGGAGGGACATACTGGGTAAATTAAACATGGTAAATAAAATGTCTGAATAGACAAAACAAGATAGATCAAATTACATCTACTTGCATTTGGAAAAGCAGAGGACAGGAAAGAGAAACACATTAATGATGTACAAGTAATTTCAATATGTGTCTCTCTGAGGACCTGAGGAAACAGTGTTTAGAACCATTTTCAGTTTGAAAACAGTGTGTGTGAGACACTGTGGGGAATCTGTACATCTCTGAAGATATGCACTCTGGGGAATCTATGAGTGCATAAGGATGTTTAAGATGAGCGAATGTTTTCCTTGCTTTCAAAATTATTCTCTCCCCCTAAAAGTCAGTAGCAATTTAATAGAAATTAAGTAATCCCTTTGCAAATAAGTAACAGGAATATCAAGTATATAATGAAATTACTTAATAGTAAGCATCACTAGATATGAATTTCCAAGAAACACATGGGTATAATGTGCAGATATGTATCCCATGCAAATACGGCAGGTATAATAATCTTTAAAACTTAATAAATGATTGTATATTGCAAAAGTAGTAAATACTGGTAGAAAAAATGTGGAATTGGTTATGAATTAAATACATTACAAAGCAGAACTATAGTAAAAACACTATTCTGATGAAATCCTGTCTCAAAGATATTAACACTTGTACTTTAAAGAGGATTATCTGAGTTGCTTTGAAACACCACTCATGATCTTCATATTTCATAGTGAAAAAGGCTAATATAGGTAGGAAGCACTACAGAAGAAGATCATTAGCATGGTGAAGAAAGCTAAACGTCTTAGCTCCTGACAAGAGTTAGAGAAAATATTCTTACTTCTAGCTGAGGAGATCTCTGCTAACATGAAAACAATTAAGAACAGACAGAAGCTACAGAAATGTCTGGTTTGTAATGAACACAGATGAACTCAGATGTTTAGAACTCCAGACTGAAACATGAAAACATAACGAAGTGGAGACAGGATTCAGTTACCCTGCAGTATGAGAGGCGGTATAGAGGGGACCTAATGTTAGAAAATTAACTTGACTCAAGTAACACACACCTTAGAAATGACATTCCTTTGATATATTCCAAATATATATGTCCATGGTAATAAATACTTAAAAATATTCCTGCCTTAAACTACAAGGATAGACTAAACTATTTACAAATACCTTCTAGGAAATTATTGTCACAGTAACAGGGAAATCAAAATTGAAAGCAACAAGAACTTAAATTTAAGCAGAATAATTCTTTAGTGTCAATTATCTTGCTTTCTGCTTGTTTTAATTCAAGGAAGATAAATGTTTGCTTAAGTGAGAAAGAAAGACTTTTGTCTTCAGCCACTAAAAATTGGTCATAATGGAATATTACTATGGGCCAACTGGTTGTAGACATGCATTTTAAAATGTTTGACACTAAAGATACATGATGTACATGCCAACCTCTTAAGCATCTGTGGTGATCATCAACTTAATACTGTACCAAATCTGGATTCTCATCAGATAGCCTCTTTTACCTCTTGTTTATAACGCCATAGGCTGGCAACAAGTCCTTCTGCTTGAGATTTCACAGCCAGTGAGTGCTGCTTGAGGTGATGGGTGATCCCAGACACACATCCTGACCGTGTTTCAGTTCCTCAGGAAAGATAGATGCTCCTTTCCTTTCCTCTTTCCCCTTTCACCCTGAACCTATATTTCCATGAGAAGAGAATCTGGCTGTATGGGCCCCTAGGGAGGAGCTGCTATGCAGGGACTGGAGGGGCAAAGTACAGGTCAATATAGTACACATCAGAAGGCAATTTCAAAAGGAGTCTCAGATACCAACTGAACTGACAGTGGAATCCAGCTGGTTCCCTGTGTTCAAAATCTTGCTCTTATATTTTAAATGGGATTGTTAACTGCTGCATTTTTATGGTATATCGAGAGAGGAAAAAAAATCTTAAAAAATACAGTAGGACGTCATACCCAAACTTATGACACACCAAGACAACACCTCAGCCTTTAGATACTGAATGTGGCAGACCATTGCCTGTCTGCTACAAAATTTCAGAATGACAATGTCCGTATAGAGTCAGACTGTAGCACTAGCAGTGCTGCATATTGAGAATGTCCATAACAGAAGTGATGCAAACCCAAGTTTCATGAAAAAAACCAAAACAAACAAATTCTTATTTGTCCAGCAAATACAGATACAATTCCTAAAATACCCAGCTGTGGGTTTAATCATCTGCAAAGAATCCAAAGCACCCTACAAAGAATGCAATTAGTCTGCAAATAGGGTAGGTCTAACCACTTCCACCTGGCTGATCCTCTCCATTTCCTAAGTACCTACCTCTACAGGGAGCCTACATCATGTAGGCAGCTATGAGGTGGAAGCTATGTCTACTCTTCAGTATTGTTCCAGTGACTATTTTGAATAAATGAGATTCATCAAAAATGAAATGGTTTTCACAGTGGCCTGTTATTTCTTTATTTCTACCTATTAATTCAACTGAGGATGCCAAACCACTCTGAATGGAAAGTCTGAATAAATCCTCAAACAAACCTTGCCAGTGCAGTCATTACGTCCTGCTGATAACAAGTTAATTCAAATATCAGATTATTAAGCACAGATGCAATCCAGAATTACATAACAAGTAAAATACTTCATAATTATTTTTTTAAAATTTTTCATCACCATAACTTTTTTCCTCCCCTATAGCAGAAAGAATCCTTAGTCCCATGTTATGAAATTGCTATAATTACAATTTTGCAATGTAGATAAATTCTGGAAGGGTACTCTGTCTTATTAGCAACCACAAAAAGCACTGCTGTCTCTCTGATGATAGACATATGCTACCAAAAAAATTCAGTTCTACACTTGACACATGCACAGTCCATATGAATATCTAGAAGGTTAATATATACATATAGCCAGTCAATCAGAACAAAAGTATCAGCATTGTTTCAGCTTCATCTTCAGGTGTTTTATTAGCAGATTTTCATGAAAGTTTTCAACAAAGTTAGATGACTCTTAGTACACTTTTTCTCTTGCACAAAAATAAGAAAAATAATCAGGATCCAAGGAAAGCACAAGATGTAGCAGGAAAATGAGATGTTTAAATTAATCACAATATATTAACCC
This sequence comes from Trochalopteron elliotii, assembly GCA_024734555.1. NCBI lineage: Eukaryota > Metazoa > Chordata > Aves > Passeriformes > Leiothrichidae > Trochalopteron > Trochalopteron elliotii. The sequence continues at coordinate 2,424,310 of JANPWX010000043.1, forward strand.
GAATAGGTAATAATGAACATTACAAGTACTGACATCTCTCATCCTTCTTTTAAGAACTGTTCAATGTCCAGACTAAATGTAAATATATTTCATTTTCCTACAGGTATGATTTGAATTTTAATTTTATACCTATAGATGGTGAAAGAGATACTCCATTTATACTTTCATTTGACAGGCATGTCACTGAGCAAAAATTGATTCTCATTTTCCACATAGCACCATCGGCCTTTAAGTACAGTATTCATTTAAAGAGATGCCTTACTTCCATCCTTCAGCAATCTTGCACTTGTGATGATAATTGACAAAACAATGAATCAAGCTGTATGTCTACCCCAAGTTTTACATACACACACAAACACAAAAATTATAGCTGTATATCTACTGGTACACAAGCACATGTACACACATACTCCCCTGTCCAAAGCATGGCCTATACCAAGCTACAAAGTCACCCCAAAAGAACAGCCAACAAATGTTTAATAAGCTGGGCACAGCGTTATCTTGAACTCAGTTTAAAAAACTTTTTAATAGTCACATTCTCATAGCAAAGCCAGATGAGCACATAGATACGTACATTAAGAAAACATCCAAGCTAAAAACTCCACCCCAGTATAGTCTTAATACAACTTGAAGACTATTTTGTCTCAGAGAAGCTGTATTTGGTGTAAGGGATCAATTTTTTTTATAATTACGAGCCTTGCTAAAAACTATAAAATAAGGAAATAAAAAGTGCTTGTCTCTTTCAGATCCCAGAGAATAGTTGCTGATATGCATTTTTTCCACAATCACCTTAACTTTAATTTAGATAAACCACAGAATATTTTTCAGTCCTTTCACAATCCATTTTGTAGAATACAAAATATTTTAGGGCACAAGATAGGGAAAATTAACTAAAAACTTCTCCATACTGTCCTAACAGTTGCTTACAGAAAACCTATTCAGTATCTTATCCTTAGGATTTTTCTTTTACATGTGATATATTCCATTCATTACAGAGCTGAAATCTATACCAGATCATCTTTGATCCAAGCAGTCCTGGACAGTCTCTGTTCTCTAAGGTACATTTGCTATTACGGGACAGAAACAAGGACAGGGCAGCAGTTTAGATAATATGGTTAATATATGTGAATTATTCTTTGTAAGGGATGATATATGTTATTTAGCTTTCATAAATTATTTTCCTTAAAACATAATTTAGTTTACAAAGGATGAACTTTGTCAGAAAATGAAAGCCAAATGATCACATTGGATCCAAGAAGACATTAATGCTAGAATCATTTTGAAGGTATTGACAACTCTCGTTACCAAGGCTGTTAATTAACTGCAAATATTCTGCTCAATTTAAAACTTTTAAAGTGCAGGATGTGTAAATTTTCAGGGCTAAGTGCCTCTCTACCAGTTTATTCTGATGTAAATTACAAATGATTACAACAGAAACACTGTGTATGCACAAGGACTTATTATCTTCCCATCCAAGCAATTAAATAGCAACATAAACATATACAACAGTATATAAAACAAAACAGGCAATCATTTCTTCTGAAATATTATGCTTACTTTTATACTTACTCTTTTATCAGTGTGATAAAATCCAGTTTCTCAAAATGATAAGGATTTTCCTTTTTTATTTTTTAAAAAATATTTACAGTTTACCCAAAGAATGATCAAGTTGAAAATAAAATAAAGATGAGTATACAACCAAACCTTTTAAATACTTGACAATTTTGTAATTTGAGATTTTTTTTCTTATTAACCTATATCTATTCCTTAAAATAAGGAAGAGGGATCAATTAAATCTATGCACAAGAACTTCTCAGCAATATTAGGCCTTCCATAATGGATTGGCAAAGGTTAATTTTTTTTTAAGCCACTTTACTACCAACTGTACAAAGTAAGTAGGTTCCATCTTAGAGATGCATCATATGTCTTTGCATACATTTATTGGTACTCCATATTGTTTTTGTCTTACCTCAAGACAAAACCTTTTCCCTCTCTTAGCGGAGAGCATTTATTTTACTATTTTGGTCTTTTTCAAGACAGATGCAAAATTATATGCCATGAACCAAAAAAGCCCCAAAACAAACCCCAAATAAGGTTCCTTTTTATTTCATTCAAAATTCAAAAATTTCTAAGGAGGATTACTTTTCACTCTTTCCAAACATAGTGAGGATGTCAGATTACTGATCCAACTGCACATTTCTCAAACACAGCAGTGCAAAGCACCTCAAGCAATAAAAAAACCCATGACTACCAAAACCACCTTTGTCTTTTTGAACAATGTGACCATTAAGCCTGCTGATTTAGCAGGTTTTCTTGCAGCTTGTGGAAGGGGCAGTGAGTATCTTTTCTATGTGATGACATGCGCAAGAACTGCAGAAACTGATCTTATTACAACACATCATTGAGTACTTCTGGCCCATGTTTCAAATGGAAGAAAGACCCAGTACTTGAGGACCAGTACTTGAGGCAGGGAGAAGAGGTTCTTGGTAGGCACATTAACTGAACAGTGTCAAGAAACTCTGGGAAAGATAACAGAAAAACACTCTGAAGCTCTGTAATCCAACAAAGTTTTTATATCATTATAAGCTAAACCAATTTAAACACAGACTCTGATAAATCTCCACCAAATATAAATCCTCTCTTACCTTTCCAAATCACATCATAACATTCAATAAAGAGTCCAATTTGTGGTACAAAGATGCTGTACACAGCCAGACCCACTCTTTAACTTTACTGCAGACCATTATTTTCTACTGTGTAATTGATTATTTTTACACTAAATCATCATTCTTTTTTGTTAGAAAGAACTGAGGAGGAAAAAATATGTGTTGTGGAAACAGAACAGAGCTGTGACTTATAAAATGTGCAAACACATCTCTCAGTGGGATTTGTCACCACGATCACAGCAGCATGCTGTAAATAGTTTCTCTTTAGCTGAGTTGCTCAGGCTTCAGAATGACACTATTAGTATTAAATGGAACCTTTGGAAACTACCAATTTATGTTATAAATTCACTGTTGTTTTCTTGAAGCTTTAAATAGAAAAGTGCTTTTTGTTTTAGAGTTTCTGTAAATAGGAAAAGTTTCATTGAGACTTTCAAATTATAGTCTTCAGAAGTCAAACAGAAGTGCTTGTGGTAGGCACAGTTTGAAATCTTAACTGTTAATGGCAAGATATATTTTTACATTCACCCAGAATGTAAGATTTCAAAACTTTTTAGAAAGGCTATGAGGTGGAAAAGTTCAGCGTGTACGCAGAGCTGATGAAGATTCATTTGGAGACATGAACATACCGGGGGCCGACAAAAAAAAATTATGTGATAAAGATGGTAATTAGGTCAGAGGTAGCTAAAAGTGAATTTCAGATTTTTCAGGGACATTCTCTATTTAGTCAATAAAGGGCAAATGGCCATCCTCTTGTTTCATTTCTCTCTGCAGGCTTCAGTGAAGTTGACCATAAGGTAAGGTTGTACTTCACGACAAGGATAGACAGGTTCCTGGCAAACTGCTTAAAAGACCTCCTATTTGTGATCTCCCTTGTATGCAACTATTTTTTCATCCTTTTCAAAAACTAAAGGCTGCTTGCAGAAGAAATACTGTCACAGTACAGTCTTAGGTAGTAATAGGCAAGTAACACCCTCCGACCTACTCAATACATCTACTACGGTGCACCAAACTGGTCCAAGTGTTTTGAAGAAAATCTTATCACTGGTGAAGAATAGGCATCCAAAACTTGAAACAAAAATTAATTCTCCTCCTCCCCTCCTCCTCTAAAGAATAAGCCATCCTGTAGGAAAATTTCCTTGAATTGAGAGATCAGAGTGAAAAATGGTGCTAAGGCCTTAGTTCAATTGTATTATTGAGTTTTTTGCTATATCTCAGTTTTTACATATTACATTTAAAGTGATTTGTGACTTCCTCTCAACTAAGGGATTTTTCCCATTTATAAAACTCCTATCTGTTATTCACCTCATTATCCTCCCATGGCAGAGTTAAGGATTGCCTAGAGATATTGGGAATATTTGAGTACCTAGGAAACTCCCTAATAAATATGTAAAGCTAAAAAGTAATTAAATATAAGCTTGACCAGGCTACCTTATTAAATATAAGTTCTATAATGTATAGTAATGGACTCAAGTTCTTCACTGTTATCTTTATGTTGGAACCTCCACAATGAGATTGAGAAAAAAATGTTCCCTAAAGCACCAGATGAGGACTGAAATCGATTACTTCACATTCTAAGCAAAAATAATTCTCTTGGGAGAACCACAGTTTTTTGCATACAATGCCAAATAAAGTTTTTGAGACCATCAACATGCCCCAGAATATCGGGGAATTAAGGACAATGGGGTGTACTCTTTTGCTGACATAAAGAAACATAATATGTATGCATTATAAAGAAAAAGCTTCAAGCAGAAAATTCCTACTCCACTGCATGCATTTCTCCTAGAGAGAAGATAGGAGATTAAACAATGTATGATTTGACACAGAACATAAAGATATGCTATTTACCATGACACAATGAAGGAAAAAAAGATAATTAGAAATGTTGAAAACAACCAGGTTTTCTGGGTTGGTTTGGTTCACCCCTCATTTCAACTCACTTTCAGCTGTATTTCTACTTTTCAGCTAAAAATGAAAAGGATATTTGTATACCTGGGAATTCTAACTCCGGATGTTACTTACCACCCTTGTCCTGACAATGTCCTTACCTACTCAACAAAAATGTGCTTTCGTTCAAGCTGCAATGATGTCCTGCTTCCTACAACATTAAAGATGGAAAGGCAAGAAAGCGAGCAAACCAACATCCATGATTTCACTGGAAGCTGAAGAAGGAACAAAAGATGAACTGAGAAAGTTATGTGTCTTCAATAATCAGAAGGCAGGCTAAGAAACTACATATAATTTCCATAACTTATAAACCTCACTTCAAAAAGAAATGTATTGCAATTAGGGTTTGGGATTTTTCTGTAGTAAGAGATGCTCATAAAAGTTTTAGGAAATCCAACCAGAAAATTTGCACATACAAGATGTAGATACAAGGTAAACCAACATAATATGAAGACTTCACTGCCATCCCATGCACATATTCCACTGTTTCCAATAGGTTTCCTTTATTTAAGTATTGCTTAGAAAAACTACCACTACTAGTCTAAGATCACATATCAGCAACCAAAAGAGCACTTTTGCCTATGTTGGTAAACAATCCCTGGGCTGGGAAAAAGGTCAAGAGAACAGCAGATGCAAACAAAAGAAAAGGTCATTGCCAGGCTAATAACATGAAAGGCAGGTATGGAGTAAAGCATAAACAAACAAAAGTTTTAAAAGAGAAAGATTTTTCTCTGCCTAAATAACTTCTATGGAGACGAGGCCTATCTACTTTAGGGGGATTTGTGAGGCTAGGCTGCAGTAAGAACACCACAGGTGTCAGCTACCATACAGATGAAGTACAAGATGATGAACAATGAAGGATGATTTGCCACATTCTGCACTTGGATATCTTGCTGACACATAAAATCTCCACTGCTATCATGCACACCAACCCATCACAGAAGAGCTACAGTCACAGGAAAAGATATATACACCCAGTCATCATATAGGGTTATTTGCACATGACTCTACACTTTTCAGATCTTAATGTCTCTATATTTAAAACATTACAGACATCAAAGGAAAGGACAAGAAAATAAAGTTTTAAGGACTAAGTGTTCACAGAGTCTTTTGTTTGCCTCTCCTTCAGGCACAGAAATAGAAAGACCTTGCAGAGAATCTGGTCGAAGGAGTTGTAAAGAAGTAAACAAGGATTTCAAAATCAGATGGTGCGGAGTTACATCCTAGGCTTCAAGGAGAAAAGGATTCAGAGTTTAGGCCACACTGTCCTGATCCACGTATGGTTTAGATTGTCTATCTGAATGCAATGCAGAAGGTCCTGATCTACGAGAGTTGGATCTGGTTTACAGGGGTGAATGCAGAATGAATTGGTTATTTACTAAGCAACTTTCATTGACACAACAAATCAGACCTATATCATATGGAAAGGCCAGTCACAGACAGATCAATGCCATTTAACCCATCTTTATTTTCATTTCCACCTCTTCTGACTGCCTTTTGAAAGGAAGGACAAAAACAGGCACCAAAATTAAGCCTGCTTTTTCTACGGGTTTTTTTACAAACTTACAAGTCCTCAACATGCTCATTGCAGGTTCTGGTTCTTTCTAAAGCCAATTAGGGTCACCAGCTCTATTCTCATACTTCTCCCCCAGACCAATACACCATCCAGATGAACTGCTCTACCTCCATAGACATCATAAAATTGATGCATTTTTTCAAGGAAATATCTAGGATGGAAATCATAGCCCAAACATCACTCCCACAAGAACCCCAATATCATATAATCATAGCATCATTTAAGTTAGAAAACCTTTGAATTCATGATATCCAACCACAACCTAACACTGCCAAGTCCACTACTAAACTATGTCCCTAAGTGCCACATCCACACGCCTTTTAAATTACTCCAGAGACTGTGACTCATGCTGGGCTGAGTCACTGCTTCCCTTGGGGCAGCCTGTTCCAATGCTTGACAATCCTTTCAGTGAAGAAATTTTTCCTAATATCTAATCTTAACGTCCACTGGAACAACTTGAGAACATTTTCTTTGTTCTCTCACTTGTTACCTGGGAGAAGAGACTGACCACCGCTTCACTACAGCCTCCTTTCAGGTGNCTTCTCTGGACATGCTCCAGCACCTCAATGTTTTTCCTGAACTGAGAAGCCCAAAACTAGACACAGCATTCAAGGTGTGGCCTCACCAGTACCAAGTACAGGAGAATGATCACGGTCCTCATCCCTCTGGCTACATTATTGCTGATAAAAGCCAGGATGCCATTGGCACCAGCTGGGCACACCTCCCTCATGGTGTTCACCACTGCTGGCTGGTACTGGTGTCTGGTAGAGCACGGCACAGCCCACAGCTGGCACTGGGGTAGTAGTATGTTCCCACCTGGAGCTAGGCCAGGGCAACTCTATCAGTTACCATAGGTGCAGAGCTTAAAAGATGTCATGGCTTTCATCCAGGTGGTACCATTGCTCCTGGTCAAGCTGGCAGAGCTTTATCACCTTTCCTGTGCCCTTGCATTCAAACTGCCATGCCACAGCCATGTCCTGTTTGCAGCCCTGGGTGTTGACATATCTGAAGGACTTGCTTTCTCTGTCTGGAGGACTTGGCCAACGTTGCTTCTGGCCCTGTCCTGGTCCCACCAACCACTGGGGTACGAGCTGTGAGCTCCTGATCAGGCTGTCTCAGATCCTGGAGGATCTGTTGCCCAGCAAGGATGGGTAGTGAGGCAGCTCACTGGGCAGCAACAGACAAACCTATTTGGTTTATCTGAACAGTCACCATGAATGGGATTGTACCTCCAAGTCCTGCCTTTGCCTAATTGCTGATGTTACTGATCTTTTTGGCACTAATACATGTGTTCCTGGAACCACATTGCTTTATGAACCTTTTTCAGAAGCACAACTAACAAACCTGCCAAGTTGCTTATAAGCTCTTATGATCTCCTGTAAAATCATTTATTCCCTCTGAGACGAATTCTCCTGAACTAGTACTCCAACTTCCACACGCTGGGCACATTTTGCTATCAGTCAGAAGCTCTCGAGAAGTCACACAAGCCACTAAAGCTCCTACTACTTCTTCCAAATGCCTCAGCTTTCAAACAAATTACCTTGGCTTGCACTTGCCACAGCATGCACAGCTCCATGTGTGACTGCTATATTTACTTTTTATTTTGCTAGGATCCGACTTTCAGCTCAATATTTCCTTCCAGTTCAGATTTCCATTTTAATATTCCATTAAATATGCCCTGAGTTTTGCCAGAGAGACTGGCATCAAAGATAGCTGCTGGAGCCAACTGAACATAAAGTGCCCTGGCCTAGAGAATGGGGTGAGTTTAACTGTGCTCATGAGAAATGAAAAACATAAGAAGTGAAGGAAAAAATTCCTTAGGGATTTAGAGAAAGACCAGAAGAATGTTCCATGTGCAAGAAGAAATTGTGAATACCACTTTTAAGGTATTTAATCAGCAATATAGAAGATTATGATTGGCAGACGATAGCAATGGCAAATAGCCTTGTGAATCTGAAGAGAGTTCACAGCTAAACATCCAGAGGAAAGGCAATCCATTCAAGAGTCTTTGATTGCCTCTTTACATCTGAGCAATGTCTACTGTTGTCCAGCACGAATATTACAGAAAACATTTTATTACAGTCATATTTCAGTATAAAAACTTTCTTTTTTCCTAGTATTTAACAATTATGGTTTCCTTGTAACACATTAATTAACAGCAACCAGGCAACTTAGATATTAAAGCACAACTTAGAATGTTTGTTGTTTTGGTGATATTTGGCTTGGTACCAGTGCAAGTACGGTAGAGAACTGAGCAGATTACAGAAGGTATATCAAAAGCTGTATTTACTTGTAGGATTGCTCTCCAGACATAGCAATCACAATGGGTAAATGCAGATTTAACCCCTGAACTATTAAAGGTAAACAGTCCAAGGAACTAGAGATTGCCAAATCAGCATCCTGCATTAACAGCTCACCTTGTATAATGCAAATGTGAAGCTACATTTTCTTCTGTGTACAGTGCATTTAGGACTTCTTCAATGCACAATAAAACTGCAATATCTGGAACAGTAATTTTACATGTGTTCTCCTTAGATGTTTGACCACATGTTCGTATTTTCTTCACCAAGCTTTCCTTGTAGCACATAAAATTTCTGATCATTCTGTCTCCTGCTAAAACACTCAGACAAAAAAGCTTTTCAGAATCTACCTCTACCCACATCTACTTCCAAAAACGTTGAGCACTTTTTTGGCATTCATTCACAGTGGAATTCCAACACTTGCAGATGTGTCTGTACTTCTGAGACATTTCAGACCATTTATCAGGTAATACTCACAGAATTACAGTATCACAGCACTTTTACGGTTGGAAGGCACCTCTGGAGATCATCAAGCCCAATCCCCCTGCCAAGGCAGGGTCACCCAGAGCAGGTTACACAGAAATTTGTCCAGGTGGGTTGTGAACGTCTCCAGAGGCTGAGACTCCATGACCTCCCTGGGCATCCTGTACCAGTACTCCACCATCCTCAATGTAAAGAATTTCTTCCTCGTGCTGAGGTGAAATTTCTTGTGTTCTCGTTTATGGCCATTGTTCCTCATTCTGTTGCTGGGCACCACCAAAATAGATCTGGCGCCATCCCTTTGGCGCCTGCCTTCATATGCATTAATGAAATCCCCTGTCAAAGTTTTCCAGACTGAACAGGCCCAGCTCCCACAGTCTCTCCTCATAAGAAAGATTCTTCTGTCCCCACACCATCCTTGTGACCCTCTCCAGTAACTCCTTATCTGTCTTGTACTGAGGAGCCCAGAACTGGATGCAACAGGGCTGAAGAGAGGGAGAGGATCACCTTCCTTAACCTGCTACCCACACTCTTCCCAACTCACCCCAGGATAACACTGGCTCTCCTGGCCACAAGTTTTCAAAAAGGAACTTGTGCTTTCTCATATATGACTATCTCAGGCTAGCTCCCCTCTGGATGCCTAAAGCATCTTGAGACTGACACTGCTAGATGGCCACATAACCATTATGCATCAAAACACTTTTATATAACTTTTGCAGCACATCTGCAGATTAGAAAACTAAAGCTGAAAGCTAAAAAATCTTTTTTGTTGTTGTTTTTGTTTTATAACATAATTAAAGTTATGTGAAAGTTGGAGATGCAACTGCAGAGAGGCCAGACCATTGAAACACTCGGGAGTAATTGCAAAGAATGACTGGCAGTCCTGAGTAAAGAGCAAAGCAGTTCATTAGATATTTTTCTATAAACTCAATGACATAAATCATTTGGGACTTAAATACTGTCTGGGCTATGTTTGAAATGTAGCTGAGATAACGAAGACCATTAAGTAGTCAAAATAATGATAATTTTGTAGAAACAGATATGATTAAACTGAAGGAACTCTGAATTTTGTATTGGTGCAAACTGTGGGTTTTTTTAAAAATAAATTATAGTGTAATTGTAGTGTTTTTTAAAATCTCATTAAAATGGCTCTCAAATAAAAAAAGCATTCTGCTGCCACACTGAAAATTCAAACATTCACAAGTAGTACTGGACTCATTAAAATTTTCTTACCGGATATGAGAAGCTTAAGTCTTGTACTCTCATTCCACTGTACATCATTAAAGAATCTCAGTCTGATTGTGAAACCAACTACAGAGCCTTTCATTTATTAAAACAAATTTTAAAACCAAACTACTCAACAGTGAGAAGAAAATTGGATTTTTGGAATCTCTAGTTTAAATAATCAAAAACTATACTAATGAAGGCAGTGCAAATATTTTCTTCACAATACATAGCATAGTAATATTAAAACATGCAGATCTAATTTGTGAATGTTGTAGCTTTACACATACACACAGAAGCTACCTGAATTCGCTCAGATGCTTTGCTTTGACTGTAATATTGCTGCTTCCATTTGGCTTATTTCTACTGTCTTTCCTAAGGCAAATCATCCAGTACAAGAGAGATTTCCTCATTCACTAGTACATTTCTGGATGAATAGTTCCACTGATGAAGGGTACAAACTATTCCTAGACAAGGATTTCAAGATTCTTTGTTTAAAGAGATGAAACAAAAGGAAGTAGTGCATTTGTTTCTTACTGAAAAACAGAATATGAAACATAGAACCCCAAGTCATTACAGACATGACCTAGATGCTTACATTTTTGAATGAATAGGAAGATTTTTTCAGGCACCAAATTCCTTCTTAACTGCTCAAGCATTGAAGTTTTCATAAAAGAGGCTTAGGCACTAAATTATCTTTCGCACGCATGACTATCTCAGAGTAGAACCCCTTCAGATGCCTCGAGCATCCTGAAGCTCAGTCTGTCAGAAGGCCACATAAACATGACACATCAAAACTCTTATAAAACTTTTGCATCAGGTCTGTGAAATGCAGGTGGGGAAAGCTACAGATGAGAGACATAAAAATCTCTACGAGGCAAACTTTTGCTTCATAAAGTAGTTAAAGTTACATGGAAGTTTGAGATACAACTGCAGAGAGGCCAGATCATTGTACCTTGTTCGACTTTTTTTTCAATATCTACAGTTTTATGAGGAAGATAAAGAACTGAAGCAAAACCAAAATGAGAGTGTCTACTATTCCTTTTGAGGTACAGGACAGATTTAAAATCTAAAAGTTTTATAAAAACATGATCGTTTAGAGAAAAAAAAAAAGGTTTTTTTGTCTGTTTTTTTTTAAGTCATCAGGACTTTATTTGCCATGGAGGTCTTGCAGATGATGCTAGAAGACAATGCTTTGGACAATCCTTGACATTCATCTATAACCAATCCCAGACTCTGCAAAATTTCTGGTACATGAAATGGAGAGGTATGCACCATTTTATGACTCATGAACTCAGAGGTCCTTTTCAGTGGTACAATCACTGAAAGTCATAACAACAAAATCCAGAGTTTACTTGGGGGATGAGAGAGCTCTATCTATTTATTTTACAACAGTATATTGCTCTGTGATCTTTTCAGGGGTGTATATAACCTAGACAATGTACCTAAGAACTTTGTGTGACCACTGATTGCCACAAAAACTGCCAGCATTACAGAAGCTTGAGCCAAACAGTCTAGCATCCACCATTTTAATCACTGAGAAACTTGTTGGCAAACGCTCTTCCAAGAACACTAATTGGATAAAGTAGGTGCAGGGCTAATTAAGCTGTACTGATTCTTACTTCTTTATGTCCTAAATAGATATTTTTTACTAGATTCCGTTCTACTTGATAGGAAGCTGTTGAAGTTAATCACATAGGATAAGTTTAGCCATCTGCAATGAAGCTCCAAAGAAGTATCAGGAAATCTTAATTTTGTTTTCCATTAAGCTGTGGCAGAGAACTTGGCCTGAAGCCAGTCTTCTGTTACAGTTTTAAATTTGGCCCACTGTCAACATCTGCAAACAAAACTTGCATGGCTTTTACAATACAGCATTTAACAATTTAGTATTAAATTAAGCTACGTATTATGTGACAGATTTGGGCACATAAAATGACAACTGAGGTTTTTGGAACAGCCAAAAAGACAACAGAAAAAACAATGTACTATCTGGATATGACATAGTTCATTGTAATTTTCACATGTACAGCTATTAATAATGAAAATAATTAAGAGGGAAGGGACATTCCAATCAAAACTATTCTACAGACAATGTTTATACAGATTATGTCCATGTGTGCAATACAAGATATTTTTGAGAAAGAGAGAGTAGAAGACTGAAAAAAATGCTATGCTAGGAAAGCTCTGGTAGACTCAAACCAGCAAAGAGCACTCCTCCCTCAGCTATTTTAGTAGGAATAGGACATAAAGTAAATAAACAATTTCTGCACTGAAATTTTTAAATATCTGAAATCCCTAAGAAACGCTGTTACTATTGATCATAGCAGGGCAGAATTAACATTTTTGCAAATTCAGCCTAATTATAGACCTGGAAAACACGTGTTCAACCTACCCCCATTTCCCTTAAGATGCTAGCCACCCTTTTCAATATGTTTGTGTCCACACAACTACAATCAAAAATGAAAATGATTCAGTCTGTTTTTAATGACCAAGACCTCCCACAGATGCCAATAAACATTACTGGCAAACTATACACAGAGGCAGGTAAAGAAATTCGTAAAATGACCCTATTTTATAAATTCTTTCCTTCCTTCCTTCCTTCCTTCCTTCCTTCCTTCCTTCCTTCCTTCCTTCCTTCCTTCCTTCCTTCCTTCCTTTCCTTCCTTGTTCAGCAATGCACCCATTTTAACATCATCCTTGTGAAAAATACTTTACTTTCTTTGTTTTATGTGATACTGAGAATGTTGCATGGAGAACTAGAAACGTAATATACTTAGTATTTCTTTTACAAACAGACAAGCACACATAGTTTTGCTCTACCAATTAAGCATAGCAGCTTGTTAACACAGTTGATGTTTTCACATGTGAAACGCTTCATAATCTAGCACAAGATGTGGACTTACAATTTCTTAATGAATGCAATGGAATTTCCTTTAAATGGTGAATACAGAATGAACCTGCTCATGGGAAAAGAATGCTGTGTATCTCTGTTACTGCTTCAGTCTAGAACTGTTACAGCAGCTGTCTTTGTGGATGGCTTACAGCTGCATTAGAGCTCAAAACTGTATGATTAAAAGCCCAGCATTTAAGTTTTCACACAAAGCTGAATATCATAAGGATTTAGACCTAGCAGCTTTAAAAAAAAATAGAAAACTAATCTTCCACAACAGTGTGTACTGTTCTGATCAGTGTTATTACATATGAATATTTTAAGTAAATAACCTGATGTACAAATAATGCATAGATAGAAGAATTGTTTGTGTTTAGTGGGTGATTTTTAAAAGGTTTTTTCCGCTCATTTTAGCTGCATTCCTTTTCCCCTTCTTTTACTAACCCCTCTCTGAAAAAGAGTATCGTACTGCTTAATTTTTAACAGAAAGTTTAACAGCCGTGATTTGGAAATATCTAAGATTAGCTAGCTACTACTGCTTGATTTTTTTTGCCTTTAAATTTAATTTAGTTATACCAGGACAACCATGAAAACAAATCCTATAGAAGAAGAAAAAAAACTGAGCAACAAAAATAAGCACAAAATGTATCCTCCACTTATCTTCCTCCCAATTTGTTATGTATTCAGAAAACATTTAATATGTATTTTCATATGTATGTTTTAAATAAGTGCTCATTTAACAGCTTTACCCAGATAGATTCTCTTAACTTTACAACACCTATGAATATATCAAAATTAATGAAAATCTGAACTCACCAGTAGCTACTTAGCACATTTTTATTTCACAGATAGCAGTGCATCTTTCTTTCTCTAATGCCCTACATTCAGATATTGAGATATTGTCTGTCTTTTAATTACAGACTGAACAATAAAAAAATAAAAAGTAGTGTGTCCTCAAGCCTGAAGTGTCATTTTGGATTGATTTATCCATCTGGCATTTAATTTTCACTTTTGACACAAGTCACAGCTTTTGTCAGAAAGAATTTTTGTTTGGATGCTAGCTTTTTATACATCGTGAGAGAAAGCTGTCTGACGCAGTCCCTTAACCCAACAACAGTCAGAAGTATTCTCACTGTGAGATGACTCAAGAAATCAGCAATTTAGAATGCATGAAGATCACACCAGAGGTTTCAGGAGCCTTTTTTTAAGCTCCTTTCCTCCTAAGTAATTGTCATTTCCACAGATCTCTATTGCTGAATACATGGGAAGCAGACACGTTAAATCACTATAATGTTCTTAAAAATTATTCTTATAAGACACTTCAGAATAAATAAAACCAAAACAAATTTGCAGTAGGTGGGTACAAGAAGGTTCATTCGTACTGCACATGCACATTACTCACAGATGTTCTCCAACAAAGAAATATTTTGCAATTTGCAGTACATTTTGAAACAAGGGAGTATTGAAAAAAAACTATTGAAGAGCAACGCAGAACATTAGCTGCTCTCTGCTACTGTTTAGCGAAGATTCAGCCTTAAGCGTGTTTAAAAGAGAAGACTGAATCCATAGAATGACAGGATACACTACAGGATGCTTGAAGCCTGGACACATTTAATCTCTTATAGTGTATGTGGTGTTGTGTCACACTAGGAAGCAGCACCATAAACTCTTGTCTTGTCAACCATAGGATGTGTCTCCAGGAGAGTATGGGATAAAAGATCTTGCGCAGTAGAGTCACAGTGGAGTCAGTGCTGCAGAGACAAGGGCCTGCAGTGATTGGAGACAACAGATAATGGTTTTAAAATGAGTGTAGATTTAGATTGCAAATAAGGAAGAAATTCTGTACTGCAACTGTGGTGAGGCACTGGAAGACACTGCTCAGAGAAGGTGTGGATGCCCCATCTCTGGAAGTATCCAAAGCCAGGCTGGATGGGGCTCTGAGCCTCATTGATGTCACTGTCCATGGGCAGAGGGTTGGAGCTACATGAACTTTAAAGATCTCTTTCAATCCAAACCATTCTGTAGTTCCATGATGCTATACTTCAGACTGCACTAAGGAGTAATATGGACTCTACTTTTAAACTTGGACTTTTTTGTTTCTGCCCAGGGTTTCCACAACACCTACTAAATGGCTAAATGTAGAATGGGATATAACATGGACTGATGCCTGAATTTAAAGTGCAAAATATAAATACACTATAAAATATAAAGGCATAAAAAGAACAAATAGATAGGCACTGTGACTTGCCCTTTGCCATAGTGAAGCTTAAAGGAAACACATGCCAAATTCAGATCCTAACCATTGAGTCCACTTTACTTTCAGTGAGAAGACCTAAATCAATTCATTTCCCCTCCTGCCTTTTTAAGTTTCCAACATTATACTACCAAAGCTTTTGGAATCTTCAAGGTATAGAACTTCTTAATGCTAATGAACCATCAAAAATTTCATCAAATTTTCCAAAACTGACAGCTGGGGAGCTCATACTGGCTGCAGCCCAGGGCAGCCAGTCCTGATACAGTGCCTCAATAGAATCTTCAGGCTATTCACGATGGGCTTGCTGATAGGCTTGCAAAAGCTTTCAAGATGGAAAACGGTGATAAATACTTTTTCCTGAATTTTAGTTTACATTGTTTATGCAGAGCTGAGCTATTCTATTTCAAAAACTGAACAAATAGACCTTTTTCAATTACTTTGACTTGAATTGGCTTCAGATTACTTCAGGGGTTAATAGAAATTATACTATTTACCATTGATTATTATAATCATCATCATCATCATCATTAGCAATGCACTCTCCAGGGAATAGATGTGTTTTACTTCAGTCCTGTATACATTTAAGAAATAATGTTTTGATCCTAAACCAAAACCATGTAAGCCAATGAAAATAATGCAGTTGCCACTGATCAGTATATCTTCAATGGAGAGAGGGAAGCCTTCCTACAATAGAGGCTAAACATGAAGAAATTAAACACCAATTATTTCACATATGTGACTGAGACTCTAAGTGAAGATTAAAATTATAATAGATATATGTTACTGAGAGTCTAAGAGAAAATTATAAGAGATATAATAATGCTTTTTTAGTGAAACTCAATAGCAGCTCATTAACAGTGCTGATACACTAATTCTAAAAAACCCCACTAATCATCCTACTAAAAAGAACCTGAGCATTACTTAATACTACAAGGGAAATATACTCAAAGACACATAAAATCTTTATCATGTGTGCCAGATCAGTTCAGATGGTTAGAATATGCTGATGGGAGACACTATGAAGAATATGAAGCATTTTTCTCACAGTCATCTAAGACATCTGCACAGATATTTATCATTAAAACTGTAAATGTTACATTAGAGAGTATATAACAGAAACAGCCCACTGTTTTTTTAAAAATAATGAAAACTGGGTGAGAAAACAGAAGCAATCTTAATATTTTAGAAAGAGGAAAAAAAAAGAATGCATGCAGACATGTATATGAATCTCTGCATAGGGTGGTTTTTTTGTTTATGAATTTATTGAGTATATGTGAGCTCAAGTGTAGGGTATAGAGAAGAAGAGTCCCTCTACAAGGGATCCATTGTTTTTTCTTACAAATAAAGGACAAGATAACAAAGTGGAGCATTTATGCTGAATCAATATTGATGGACAAACATATGGGGGTTGTTTGGGTTTTTTTTGTTTGTTTTATTTTAAACAGCTTAACAAAACTAGGAGAATGCTGTTATGATTTCAGAACCATTCCTCAAAAATGGCAGTGTTGGAGCTGAGACTGCTTGCTTCAACACAATGCAGTCTTTCACCAATGCTTTGTGATAAAACTTGTAGTTATAAAGCTATGTGCCTAGTCTTTGCAAGAACAGTTTCTCAGGAACTGGAGACAAAGTCAAATCTGCCACAACAACAGTGATGTTGCTAGCCTTCCTTATAAATAAAAACCTTTAAATTCAGCAGAATATGTGACCAGTAATGAGCAGCTTACTGGTGAAACATAATCCATTTTTTCCACTTACCTGCAAGGACTCAAACAGACTGACTGGGCAAACAGAAAGAAAATTCAAATTGTACTGACTGAAACACAATTAAAAAAACCCATCCAAACCCTCAGCTACACGTTGTATTTTTTCTTCAACTTCCCCCACACACACGTGCACACACACACACACACACAAAAAAAAAATTTAAGCCAAGCCCTTAAATTCTAAAATACATTTGAATTCTCACACTTACAAATGTATTGGCAGCTAAACAATTAAAAATCAACTCTTCTAGGAGTTAAAAATAAAAGGTAAGTACATTTCAGGAAGTCTCCATCAGCAACCCCCAACTTTTCACCTACATTTTAATACAAGAAAGGAAAGTTGTTCTGGCAAGAACCCTTGCTGAACAATAAATTCATACACTTCTCGCAACAGACTATCTGATGATACATAATTAATCTTTGATTGATTACTTTAATTTACACTGCAATTATTTTTGCAAATACTGTCACAACCAGAAAGAGTTACAAAGTTTTTTTCAGTATCGATTCCAATAATTCTATTTAAATCAAGCTTGGATTTATACTCTTTCAACCTCTCCTTTATCCAGCCCTGACTAGTTTGGTTTTATTTTTATATTTCTTATGTCTGAATTTTTGTTCACACTCCAAGTTAATTTCTGACTTCATTATTACAATTCACTTTGTTATGGCACTCTTGAGTCTTGTTTGATCTTGCAGAATTTAACAATCTGATGCTCAAAGCATATACCTGAATTTGGTCTCAGATACTATCTTAACACTTCTGCATCATGACAGATTTCAACAGACTACTATACAAATTGTACCAATAACTGTATAAATGAGTGCTACATAGTACAATTTAAGTGTCCGCCTACATAGTAATGAATAAGTACAACATTTGCAGTAAAAACTTCCCTAATATTCATTTTATAAACCGAAACCAGTGGATTTATAATAAGTCTTTTTACAGATTGCATTCTACATTTTGGCTATGGTTCTTCAATGAATACATTCATTTCATCAGCAACTACACATCATTACCTGAATCTAATTCAAAATGCTTGCCCTACCAGTATATGCTGCCAGACACATTTATTATGCCTTGCCTCACAAATGACACTCGTTCACTCACTCTCATCTCACCACCATTTCTGTATTTTCTCTATTAACTTGCAAAGTTTAATGAAGCTTTTGAGAAGCACTGATTATTGCTTATCCTCTTGAAGTCACTAATTCTTTGTAGCGCTTTCGTTTTCAGTAAACCACTTAAAACTGCTGTGCATATTCTTTTTAATTCGTGGAAGCTGGAATATTGAGGTCAGCTTTCTAGGATTTTCAAACAGCCAGTCCAAATAGCGCAAAAGCTGCTCACCCTCAAAGGCTTGCATGCAAGGCCCAAACAACTGTGTAATACACCGAATTCAGAGTCTCAGGGTTTTCTCTACAGTCTGTGTGTAGGGAGAACAAAATATTTAAAATCAAAAATTAATAGTGAATGGGACAGCATCAGACTGGTAACCTGTAACTAGTGTGGTTCTGCAGGACTCCATTCTTGGCCTTGTTTTCAACATCCTCATTAACCACATCCATTCAGGACTTGAAGGAATACTAAGGAAGTTTGCTGACAATGGTAAATTGAGAGGAGATGTCAAGTCCCTCAAGGGTAGAGAGACACTGCAGAAAGATCTCAACAAATTAAGGGTAAGTGCAGGATTCTGCACCTGGGCAACTTTGGTTCTTTGTAGACTGGGAGTGAGAAGCTGAAGAGCAGAGCTGCAGAAAGGGACCTGGGAGTCCTGGTTGGTGGAAAGTTAAATGTGAGTCAGCAGTGCTCTGGCAGCCAGAAGGGCTGATACTGTCCGGGGGGGCATCAGGCACAGCATTGTCAGCCGGGCAAGGGAGGGGATTTTCCTGCTCTGCTCTGCACTGGGATGGCCTCACCTCGAGTGCTGGGGGCAGTTTTGGGTGCCACAGTATAAGAAAGATATTAAGCTCTTAGAGAGTGTCCAAACGAGGGCCACGAGGATGATGAAGGGCCTTGAGGAGAAGCGCCATATGAGGAGTGGATGAAGTAATTTGGTTCAGCCTGGAGGAGATTAAGGGGAGAACTCACTGCAGTGTGAAACTTCCTTGAGAACGGAAGAGGAGGGGCAGGTATTAATCTCTTCACTCTCACAACTACTGACAGAACTTGAAGAAGTTCTGTGCACTGTTGTAACAACTTTCAAGTTGTTAAAGACAATGTGATTGAATAAAGAAATAAGACTCAAACTAATTAAGATATCTAGTGAGTTCAAAATGCTTTCATCAATATAGCACACTCATACTAAATTTTCCCAGAAAACACACCTCTTTTTGCTAATTAAACTACTTGAGTACAAAAAATAGAACCAAAATACAATATATTCAGCAGCATGTTCACAATCACTTGTTCCAACCATTAATGTATGGCAAGTGAGTTCAACAGATTGCATATTTATAACTGCCTATAATACAAATATGAAAGCACTGCTTGATGAGACTTATAGAACCCACTGAAGTATTCAGTGGATCACAATTTGCTAATGCAGCTCATTTTCACTTCACTTTTTGAAAAGGATTTTGTTTTCTATATTTTTTACTTTACTCCAAATCAATTTGGGGTGCACTATGACATAACTGCCCCTTTTCACAAGTGAGCACTTCCTCCCTTGCCACACTTGTTGTACTGGTGTAGATATATATGGATCATGATAAAGCCAGTCACCTAGGTAATATTTTCAGTGTCTTTCTTCTACCATTTTAGGAAAGAATATCTCAAATTTGCACATTAGCCACAGGAATCTTTAACTGACTTTTCAGAAGACACCAGACTCTCACAGCTTTTCTTGATTGCTTTATTTCAATTTTCAAATCAGAGTCTGTCTAATTAAAAACTGAAAAAGAATGTTTCCAACCCTTTCCATTCCAAAATGCAATTGTTTAAGCCATTCTATTTGCCTGCACCTCTCATTTTCTTATGCTTCTCATACTCTGCAGCTGTTGATAGCTCTCATTTTCCTCCTTCACTGGTTTTTAACAGTTCACTAAGCATAAATTCTGCAGCTTGTTAATCCTGGGATTCATTTCCCTCCAATTTACCATCTTGTTACAGTGCTGTATCTTTACTTGGCTCCTGCCTTGCAACCTGCATTTCTTCCAAGGCTGCTGCTTTATGAAAGATTTTAGGTCAGTGTACTCTTTTCAGTTGGGCAGTTGCTGGAGAATGACAGCCATTGTCCTCCAAGCATTTTCTAGCTTACACACTCAAGCTTTTCTGCTCAGTCCAGTCACCTCAGGAGCTTACCATAAGCCCAAAAGCTGTGAGTTTTCAAGGAGATTTTAGGTGAAAATTTGGTACATAAGAAGAGACTTCTCCTAAAGACATAAGAGGCACATCAAAAGGAATGAACTAAGTGGGAAATGCAGACAATGACAGCAGCATTAAGTATATAAAGTGGAACAAAGCATGAGACCCCAGAGGAACATGGAAGGACCAAGATGTCAATAGAATGATTTTCTGCTTAAATAGCTCAGAGAGGATTCTATAAGCTTTGCTTCAGAAAACTTTAACCCCAATGGCTTCAACAAATCCATTGATTCAAAGGAAACCATATTATCTTGTAATATGATACTTAGTTTGCAGTTTTCTCTATCAGAATACAGGGAAAGAATCAGTAACTAGGCATTGGCAGTAGTCTTTTCTAAGAGCAAAAATTATTTTTTACCTCAGGATAGCTATCATTTACTTGACTGGCATAATCAACTGATAAAAAACCCAAAACTTTTTAATTTTCTTCTTTATTTCTGCATCCCGAAGGTCAACTTTTATTTTCACTCTTCTCTATATACCACATGCCTACACAACATCAACTACTTCAACAGATACAATTCTCTCCAGACACAAAGGAAATGCAAAGTCCAAGTACTTGGACTATTCCTTGCTAACCCATTAAGTAAAAAAAAAAACCTCAACAACAACAACAACAAAAAAAAAAAACAAAAAAACAAAACAAAACAAAAAAAAACAGTAAAAAACAAAGCAAAACAAAACAAACAAGACTGAACCAATCAGCCAACCAAACAAGAAACCCACAAACCAACACTCAACAAAACAAACAAACAAACAAAATCCTCATAAATAAAACACTGAATAGGTACATTAGGATTCATGCCTGACAAGAAGTTACTTACCAAACCAGCCCTTTTTATCCATCTGAGCTCAACTATCATGTGCAGGTTTCCAGTATATTGTTTCAATTTATTTTATTCATCATTCCTAAGACTAAAGATGGATGGTATGGAAATAAGCATTACCCTCAGGTCTTCCCACACCAAGCCCTAGAGTGCAGAAATGGCCTTTTTATCTGATCACACACATCTTCCAGACCAACATGACAAAAGCTCATGTTGGCATAAAGATAAGGTCCTACAGCACTGAGGACTGTAGTTTCTTATAGTCTACTTTTGGGATCCAGCAGCTCAATTAAAGGTTGAAAAAATCATTGTGACTAATCTGGCAGTAAAACTTGAGAATTTGTCACAAAATATATGGCTCTGGTTTTTCCTAGTACAGCGAATCCCTGAAAGATTTGTACAATCAAAATTATAGGCATGATATTTATTCCTCTGTCTTGGCCACTATGTCCTAACAGTTTTATATATATCCATTTCTCACACATTTGTGTCTTGCCTTCATAAGGGAGACACACAGATTGGAAGTCCTAAGTTTATGAGATGCATTACAGCAGGGCAGAAACATAATGGACATAGAGAGCTTTGTTTTCACTTTCTACAAAACACCTTTTTTTTTCAAGCCAAGAGTTACCAACATTCTTTCTCATTTTACTTTACTAACATAAGGCTTCCTGAAGTGAAATCTACAAAACCTCCCAACAGTATAAAAGAAATATGTCATCTTTCTTTGTTATCAATAATAATAATAGTAATGACAGTATGCTTATTTTAGCCTTTATCCACACATTTGTATCCCTAATAAAATTGTTCAGTATTTGAGTGCTCACATTTTAGCCTTTGGCTTTTCCAGTATTCTCCATCAGATATGTCTGCTCACTTCCCACACATTTTCCTTTCACTCAAAATGTACTGCTTTAATTTGGCACATTTGCCTTGCAACTAATCTTCCTAAGTTTTGCTTCTCTGCTGTGATTATGGCTCCCATTCTCCTTCTCCCTTCTAACCATTAATTTTAATTAATTAATCAGAATCTGCAATTGAAAAATAGACTAGTCTCAGCATTGTAGGATACTTGAGAGGGAAATGGGAATTCTTGATTTGCTCCACAGTCATCTGCTGCCCTTTTAGGTTGTTTTCTAATTAACAACAAGGCTTATAGCATCTCCCTTTAAAAAATTGTCTCCATCATAACCTTAGATCATCAAAACTAGAAAAAAACCTACTACTAAATACACAGTAAAGACCAATAGAAATTAAGAACAGTCCTGCAGTCACTGTGGGTGAAAATTTGCAAGGCTGGAAGGGAATCAAACAAACCTTAGCCTCCACTGGAAAAACAGTAATTTGCTAGTATACCTAATTGAAAACTACCAATTAAGTATATTGAGTATTGAGCATTGAGAATAGCAAAACTCTACAACACTTAACAATTAGCAAGTAGAACTTTTTGCTGATAGTGGAATAGTCAAGTATTTTACATATTACAGTTATTTTAAAAGACATGCTTTTAAACTTAAACTCCGCATTTTCTGCATCAGATGCACATAAGAAGGCACACCCGCAGTATTTTATGACTATTTATATGATTTTTCCAGATCTGAATTCACATTTTCCACATACAAATCTTTTTTTTCTCCATAATTAACATGCCCTTATATAAAAGTTAATTACAAAGGTTAAAAATGTCTTAATATTCTACTACACATTACACAGCATTATACCACTTACACAAAAATGCTTGGACAAAAAAAGAATCAAATTAATGTCAATTTAAAAACATAATTGAACAACATATGACTGGGCCATGACTTATCAAACTATAATTCTCATGAAGACTGAAGGAAGCTCAAAGACAGAGTGACAGCTAAGAACAGCTGTCAAAAAGCCAAGACTTTTTGACTTGGAAATTAATACAGTGTGTGAGAGGTCAGAAAGGGAACACAGCTCCTACAACGGGTGGCGGTGTAAAAAGTATCCTTAAGGACTGCTAACAGTACTGAAAAGATGTATGGCATGTATTTGCTATTGTTATTTATAACTACTCCAGATCATAAAGATTACAACCTATAAAATTAAATCTCCAGAAAACAATTATGAACGTGACAAAAGAGAAGTTGAAGCACAGACAAACTGCAGCTTCTGGAAAGCTGATGGTCTTAGGACTGGCCTTACATGGAAAAGATACCAAGGTGCCTGTCTATAATGATGGGAAATAAAAGAAAAATACTTTCCTGGGGAAAAAAAGACAGTATGCAATGTCATGCTGGAGAGAAAGACTCAAGAGACCTCTATTTCTTTAAATTAATCCTTCAGCTCATGGATGTAATTTCAGGCTTCCTGGATAGAATCTCAGTCAACAGACTTCTGCTAATAACCAAACCTCTTTCAGATACAGAGGAAGCAGCACTACAGATACAAGTGAGATTCAAAATTTAGCACACTTTCTACAGCCCTAATTAACTGCTAAATTTGGATGATGTCCAGAGCTGCAGTCCTTAGCTTAAAAGTCTGCCTATAACAGAAGGATCTGTATTAAATCCAAGTTAACCCAGAATACAATTATAATGCAGAGCACTTGCACTCATTTTAACACAGAGAATACTGCGGACAGAAAATGTAGTGGGTCTTTTTGGATAGCCATTGTTTTTTTCCATTGGAAAATTTCTGCTATAAAAAATGCCTTTCTTTCTAAGAGTGATACTGAGAAATTTATTTCCCTCATGCTAAGAACGCTTTCTTAAAAATTGAGATAATGTATTATAACTTCCAGGAACACAGGGAACCAAGCAGTAAGCTGGGTTTTACATCAGAACTATTTCTTTAGACATTTCAATAGGAAATGGGCATGCCTTATTCAGCAGAAATACATAGTACACAGACTTGTAAGACTTAGAATCGTAGAATCATAGAAAAAATCATTTGAAAAGATCTCTAAGTCATCGTGTCCAGGCATAAACCGAGCACTGCCAAATGCACCACTATGCTATGTCCCCAAGTGCCACATCTACATAGATTTTAAATACCTCCAGAGATGGTGGTTCACCCAGTTCTCTGGGCAGCCTGTTCCAATGCTTGACAACCCTTTCTGTGAATAAAATCTTCCTAATATCCAATCTAAACCTCCCCTAGCACAACTTGAGGCCATTTTCTCTTGTCCTGTCACTTGTTACCTGTGAGAAGAGACTGCCCCTAACCTGCCTACAACCTCTTTTCAGGTAGTTGTATTGACAAGTAAGTTCAACGACATCTTATGTCAGATCCAATGAGACACTTTGGTTTTCAAGAGTTCATCACGACATTAGAAGCTTTATCCACACAAATAAAGATTAGAAAATGCATTAATTTTGCACAGAGAACCTTACTGTTGCCAACTTTTTAGGCCCTATTTCTAGTTCCTAGTATCTACAGATGTAATTATTCAGCCAAAAGAGAAAGGTATTATAAAACTTGGTAATATCTGTAATTCAGAGAAAGAAATCAATTGTACCAAAAAAATCCTTCTAAACAAAAATTGTCAGAAAAATTATTCATGATCAGAAGTAAAAATTTAGAGTCATGAAACACTGTCCCAAAAGTCAGAAACTAATTGCTTCAAAATGCAATCAAAGTACACAACTATTTACAACAGGAAAAAATCCATCTGTAGAGAAAACTGTGGGTGTATTAAACATAAAGATTCCTTATTCTTGTGGATTTTCTGCTCTTTTGGAAAAGACTTCTGTACACAAGATGCATCCAACAGCCACTACTGTCATTCCGTTGTCATTTAATTACTTTATCTATAAAGCTCTTTCATTGTGCATACACAAGATTATCGGTTTCTTTTACAGCCCATTAGTGTACCCCTGATACTTTTTCTGAAAGTGGATTAATTCAAAGGACAGCATGTCAGCAGGGTAAGCAACTCACGCAGAGCCCAGACCTTTGCTGCACATCAATACACTAGTTTTCTGTAACTTCAGGAGTGCATGATTATGATTCTCAACAGATTCAATCAGAAGGGGTTGTGAAGAGGTTTTCATTTCAATTATGCATGCCTCATTATCATACCTCTGGTGAAGCAGAAGGTACATTACAAGGTGAGAGTCAAAAACAGTGAGATGAAAAGCACAAAGCGTAAGTATCTTAGAAGGATTTCCAAATTAGTCTGAAATAATTCAGTCATATTAATCACCCTTTATACAACACTGCATTTTTACATGGCTCTTTACAATCAGCTCTCAGAGCACCTTTCACAGGAGGGCACATTGCTTCCGTAAAGAAAGCATGAGGTTCTTACTGGGAAGACAAAGCTAACTTTGTCAGTTAACAGATCTTATCCTGTGATTCAGTGGGATTGAAGGAGTTTTTCAACCTGTTTTTCTGAGGTTGAAGTTAGGTGCTCAGAAAACAGAAGAGCCCGCAGTGGAGAGGAAATGGGGCATTGCTATGAAAGAGAGAATTGATGGACAAAACCTTTGGCTAACAGAGGGAACTAAAACAAAAGTGACACACCACATAATTAGAAGATATTTGGACCATGACATTGAGGTTCACAGATCAGAAACTACAGCAAGGTTTGGAAGGTAGAGAAGAAACAACTCTGAAGGTAAAAGAATACAAAAGGATTTCATAAAAGAACTGTGGTTAGAAGGATATAAGGGTATTTTTGTTAGACTGGTACACTGAAATGCAGAATGAGTAGATGAGCAGCAAGGAAAGAGGGAATGGACAGACATAAAGAGACTAACTGAAAAAGCATTTGAGAAAAAAAAAAAGAGCAATACAACTAAGAAAGAAGTGTAAAGGTGATAATTCAGGAAGACAGAAAGCAGATGAGGAATGAGAGTCATGCACTACGACAAAGATGCCTGAGACAGGAGAAAAGGTATAAGGAAATAACAGAGAAATCAATGTTTAAGAATGCAAGTTAAAGAGCAAAATACAGGAAGTTGATTGCAGATATTTTAGAACACGGCTGAAAGAGGAACCCTTCACTTACATATACACAAAAAAACCAAAACAAAACATGAAGGCAAGGAGAAAAAATAAACTTTCTATGTTAACAAAAAAAGGAAAAAAAAATTCCTTCACATAATGTTTTTAATTACGTGAAGGCCATGGATAATACACTTATGGGGAAAAAAGAAAAAATGAAAGGATATATGAAATTTAAATATCTAATAGATCAAAAGGATAAAAATTGCAAAGTGAAGAAAGGAAAGAGCAAGAAAGTGGGAAAAAATTTATAGATTAGGGATCATGAAGATGAAAATTATGGTGTCATAAGTATAAGTATATGTACACGTATGGGTAACAGAAAAGAGATGAAAGTAAAGACTAGGGGAGGTAATAAAAGGCAGAGGAGGAGGAAGGAATCTTTCTGACTATCAAATTTAAACTGCAAAATTTTAAAAGATTATTCACCACATTTATATCATGAAACCATATTGATGGATGGGATTTTGAGGAACCTGGTCTAAGAGGTGTCCCTGCCCATGGGAGAAGGCCTGGAATTAGATGGTCTTTAAAGATCCCTTCCAACCCAAACCATTCTTCTTTTCTATGATTCTACTCCTAAGCTCTAAGACACTGCTAACAAAACCAATACATCAGTAAATGGGTGTGCTGTTCCATAACAGCCAAAAATTAATTAAATGGAAGAGTAAAGCTATAATAGTTGAACATGCATTAAAAAAAGCAGTAAAAGGAAGAGCTGCAGAGACCCTTCCTCTGCTGCAAAAGGAAAATAATTGAAAATTCAATATATGTTTGAAAAATGTGAACTGTACAAGTTAAGCACAATGGCAGATGCCTACCTTTAACTTCTGCTAGACACATTTTAGAATATCTTCAACAAACTTAAGCAAGGGTCTGCCGGTTTCTGAATTCTTCTCCTGAATAAACAATTGACCTTAAAGTATCTACACAAAACAGATACTTTAAAAAATGGTAATGTTGGTATTATTAATGAACCTTTTAATCCTATGGACTCTCAGTAATTTCAAACACATTCAGATGCCAGCTGGATAGGAGTCATGATGAATCAAAACATGCACTTAGCTCCCTCACTAAGATGAATATACTGTTATGGTAACACAGTGATACAGTAAATAAGGCACTTCTACAAATGAGAATGGGCATAAAGACTTCAGAGAAAAATGAAAAGTGTTTGAAGAGCTTGTTTGCGCTGATAGAAAAGAGTGTTCTTCCCACTGTCACAGCAACAGCAACAATGCAACATGCTGCAGTTTTCTATCAAAGGAAAAACTTTCAATTAATTATTTTAACTGGTGTCATAGTAAAAGCAGTGCTGGAAAAATACTAATAAATCATAATACATATTAAATACCAATTAATAAAATCATAACACAATAGAAAACCTTGCAATAAAATACATCAAACATTTAGAATGGGTGCACGAGGGACAAAAAAAAACCTGTGTCTATTTAAAATGAATTATGTAAGTTCTCAAGTGTAGAATTTTGTTCAAAAATTGTAGGAAAAAGCAACAAATTTTCAAAAATCAGTGATTTTTTAACTTCTTTAGGTGGGATATTCATCAATTGGCAGGTTCAAGCAACTTTGGCACAAAATTTTCAAAATATGCTTTTGACGCAGCAAACATAATTCAGTTAATATTTTTTAAATATTTTTCATGGGATTCTTCATTCAAAATACTCCACTGTGTACACTGACACTATCTCTTTGGTAAAACAAAACAAAACAAAACAAGTGGCTAAATAAGTCCTCCACAGCAGCCAAAAGAGATTTCTTTATTAGGAAGTGACATGTTAGTGTACTTTCTTAATTACCACTGACAGTTTAGCAAGAACAAATATAGTATCCAATTTGCTTGTGTTCATACATCTATTTAAAATAGTTCTGCTCAGTTCCAACAGTGTAATGGTGGATATATTTACCATGTAAAATTATTTAGAGCAGTGGAATTCAAAAAGTAGGGCAAAATGCTCTTCATGTTCCCAACAAAGCAATTGCAAGACAACTGATAAACAAAGTAAACTTCTTCTTGTTCCTCTATCATAACAACACATTCTGAATTGGGAGTAATCCTCAGTTAAAACTATGACAGCACTTCAAGGTCCATGGGTCATTATAACTTTTAACTACAAGACATGAAACTAATTTCACATGTCTGAATCTCAATACAGTTACCACAGTCTTGAAAATAAGCATTCACAAAATGTTACTGATATGGAGGCAGGTTCTAACCAAGGAAGAAAGGAAGGAAAAAAGGAGAAAAAATCAGAATAAATGCTACACAATTATTAATTAGATTTAGACCAAGAAAATGTTTTGTCCTTACCACACATCAGAGGCTTTATGTTTCTTGTTAAAATAAATTCAACCAAATCTTTCTAGAATACTAAAAATTATCTCTCTAATTGGATGTTCAACAGTTAGGGCTCTAATGGTCTCATGGTTTAACATGGTTTGTTTATTACAAGTAAGTAAATAAATGGTGGAATTAAGTTACACTGATGTTTAAACTCTTCATTTCTAATAAATGAAAGTAATGAAACATTGACAGAGCTCCTGATGTGGTGAAATTTGAGGTCTAGTGTATTAAAGTTTTTTTCAATAAATCAGCTGAGTTTTATACCACTTGTATCCTTTTAGTATAAATGCAGAACCCATCTGTTTGGCTAAGCTTCTAAGGACGAATAAGCTCCACTGCGTGTCTCATGTTATTAATATTTACATGAAATCCAGCTTTACTTATTAGAAGTACCCTCTTTCCTGCTTCTAAGGACTTTTGAGATATCTAAACATTTCTCTTTGTGTATAACAGAAGACTAGCAGAGAAGGATGGGTGTACATCCCACATCTGTCACACAGCACAAGGTTTTACAAATTTCATCTTCAAAGCTTTTTTTCTTCTCCTGTATCACTTATGTCTATATCTACCTACTCCGTTTGGAGTGGATCTTTCAGTTCTGAGAGAATACATGCCTATTTCACAGAAAGGATAAAACAGCAGTGGCTTGCACCACAGATCAAGGCAGAACACAAATGGAATGTATGGTACGTACTGCTCATGCTTCACCAGCCAGAAACTTGTCCATGATATAAACTTCATTATGCCAATCATATAAGGAAAAAAAAAAGCATGATCAGCCTGGAGACCTCAGGGAAGACAGAATGCTAACTCACACCCCGTTCTCATCAAGAGTAGTCTTATATGCAATTTATAGTACCATTAAGCAAATAATTAAAAAATGCTTTGACCCGAAAAATTTCTTCAAAGACAGCATGCTTGATAAAGTCTGAAACTACTCATGCTAAAGAATAATTCTGAGAGACAGAGAAGATATCCAAAATCTGAACTACCCTTAGATTCTTGGGATGCAAGGATTCTCAAAATAAAATAAAATCCTGAAGTTTCTTAACTATTATAAATGTAAAATTATGTTACTCCCTTGTACTCCTCCTGGGCCTATAAGATTTTCACATACAAAGATGAACCAACCACTTTTTCAGGCACTTAGCATTTCTATAAGAAAAAGGCCAGGAGGAAAGAAATAGGTATCTGGCTTTCATGGATTTGATTTTCTTATTCTGTTTCTCAATCTCTAAATGTTGTGAGTTCCAGCACACACAAATGTGAAAAGCAAGAAAATTCCAGGAAAAGTAAGGACTTTTTCAGGCTGAAGGGTTTTTAGTTCTTGTTTTGGGGTTTTTTTTTGGTGTTGTTTTGTTTTGCTTTGCTTTGGAAAAGCCCGAATGGCCAAGGCAGTGAAGCAGTCAAAGAAACAATATATTGTGACAACAAAAAGTATGTCTGTTGCATTCTGAAAGGAAATGCAGGAGAGGAAAAAGACATTTAGAAAATGAACATTACTGCAAGCAGTATATAAACTAAAATTGTATTCAGGGATTAACTTACATCTGCCATCTTGCCTTACCAGAACTCCTATTAACAAAACTATTATACAAATACCTTCAATTTATAGGGAGCCCACTAAAGTAATAATCTGCCGATGAAATAAATTAAAACATTCTTTCCTTCCTTCAAAAGGAAAACCTATGCTTAGGTGTAACAAACTGTAAAAAGGTACAGATGATAAAATTTAACTTTGCCCCCAGAAGATTTCTGAGGACAATGAGAATCCTAAGTAAACAATTAACTGAGAAGTTAAAGATATAGAAAATTTTGCTCTTTAATATAATTTTAAACTAACATTTATGAAGTAGTATACTGCTTTAATGTTTCTGAAACAGCAGTCAGGAGATTGATTTTGTGCACATGCAAGCCTCTCTTATCAACCACTGCATATTTTAGAAATAAGCCAAATGGCAGGGCAGGGCAGGGCAGGGAAGGGCAGGGCAGGGAAGGGAAGGGAAGGGAACTGACATTTAGACTTTCTTGACAGTATGGACCTCCACATCATAATATTTACAGTAAAGCTAAAGTTTTCAGACAAAGCTTTGAATCAAATAACATGAAGATTGCAGAATCAGCTGCTTACCTATTGGATGATTTGGTGGCAGCTGGACCCAAAAAGGGTCAAACACCTTCCCACCAGCGCTATTTATTGTATGAAACAAGCAGAAGCATTAAATACTGAAGTTTCATCTACAGAGCTTCTACACAGAGCTTCTGTTCCCCACTCACGAACTACAAAGTGAACAGTAGAAAGCGAGAAAAGGTTGCAAGTATTTATGCAAAATTTGTGAACTTGTTAGTGACGGAAAATAGTTGTTTTCAAAATCTGAGGTTATAAGTGTTTATGTTTTTTTTTATTTTCTTATAAGATATAAACTGACACAGCATACCATACACTCAAAAAATTGTGCTTTTATATCCTAAACATTGTAATACCCATCATTCTACAGGTGGTCCCCTAAAGCAGCAGTACAGAATGAGTTTTAAATACAGCTGTCAGTCCCCATGGGGAAATGGCTCAAACCCTTTTGTTGTCTGGATCTATTATTGGAGTTTTGTTGTCTGGGTCTATTACTTGAAATTTCAATAAAAAGACAAGCGTTGGAAGCTCTCACCAGTTTACCTAACTTCCTCTAAAACAGAAGACAATAGTTGTTCCAGATGTCACATATACTGTCGATAACCATTCTCAAGTAATGTCTTGCAAGCTCCTCTTCTGACTTCATCAGACCTCTTCCCAGGCCTTTCCCTATTCTTTTTTTATAAGATCCTGGACTTAATTCAGTTGTCTGGGTTTTACTCCAAGGACTATCAATTGATCTAAGTAACTTGGCCTCTGCCAGGTCTTTACAGTAGGTAACTGCTGGTGGTAAATGCATAGAAACAGAGCCTTCAACATGCACATCATTTCCTTCTGAACACAGAACACACAGTCTGTGCTTAGCAATATGGGTTTCTCTTACAGGGAAAAATCAACAAACACACTTATTGATGCAGTGATATCCCCCTACCATCTCCCAGAAAGGAACTGCTGCACAGACAATTTAGAGCCTTGTTGGCTGTTGCAGGAAATTTACAGAAAGGTCCTCTACCATTTGGGGACCTTCTATCCCCATTTTGCCAGTAATCTGTTTTCCATGCTCTGGACATCCCAAGCTCCAACCACAGCAAGTTCCAGCAAACAAAACCTACCAATTCTAACAGTCTTCAGGCATAAAATATTCTAATAATGGCATATTTTCTAACGTTGCTTTGAAAAGGAAAATTTCTTTCTTAAATCTGAGACTTCTGGCTAAACAGAAAAACTGAGTGATACATAACACATAAACCAAGTAACAAGTAAGACATACACTTTCACAACTTGTAATGAATATCATACATCATTTAGCACTTTTGAACCCTACAGTTCCTAGGTCTTAATAGCATGTGGGCTAGGAGAGAGGCAAGTGAATTATTAGACTAGCAAGCTGTTGTGTGTTAACCCCAGAAAGCAGCTAAACAACCACAGCCTTGCTCTCTTCCACCCACAGTGGGATGAAAGGAAACTTGGGGATTGAGATAAAAACTGTTTAATAAGTGAAACAGAAGTTTAAGAAGAGAGAAACAAAACAAAACAAGTGACGCAAAGCTGATCATTCACCATTTCTCATGGGCAGACTGATTGCCATGGACTAAGATAGACTAAACTCCTTTTTTTTTCTCTTTCTCTTGCTGAGCATGGCACTATGGCATGAAATATCTCACTGGTTAGTTTGGGTCATCTGACCAGTGGTGTGCCCTCCCAGTTCTTGCCCCCCACTAATCTATTCACTATGGAGACAGAGTAAGAGAGAAGGCCTTGATGCTGTTCCACTATAGCCAAAAGATCAGCATGCTTTCTATCAGTACCATTTTGGTCACAAATCTAAAATACAGCCCCATACCAACTGCTGTAAATAAAATTAACTCCATCCTAGCCAGACTTGGTCCATGAGAGATTTCTGAGGAAACACAGCCAGAGGCAGACGGAGAAAATAATATCTTGTGATCTTTGCATTCATCCCACTGCATTCTACTTCACAACAGAAGTTCCTGATACGTGAACATTTTTGCTAACAAGTACCACTTTGTCAGTTTGACTTGTGACATTCTGTTATAAATTACACTGGTCTCATAATTCAGACTTGACTTTTCTTAATACTTTTATTACTCCTTCAATGCTAGGTCCAAAATCTAGTTTGATTTGACAAAAATATTTTTATTTAAAGTTCTAGGTCGAAAGATCTTCATGCACGTCAACTCAAACACTCCTCATACAATGAATGTAGTTTTCCTCACAGTGAAGATTCTCCACCTGAAAAATTCTCCTTTTGTTCCTTAACTTTCAAAAACAAAAACCTCAAAAGTGTAACAGTTTCCTACTACGCCATACCCAGGGCCATATGAACACATGACAACTCTACGTACATGCGTCCATTCAATTCACTAGCAGTCCACTGCCAGCTCAACAGAAACAAGATTTTGCCTTTGACATTTCAGAAGAGGTTGCTATGTAATTGTCACAGAATTTTAAACTAACAGTAATTTAAATCTATTTTAAACAAAAATTAACTGGTAGCTAGGTACAGAATATGTGGGATATCAGAGAAATACCTAGGGAACAGATGTACAAATAAAGGAATACAGAGTACAAGAGGCATCACTTTTCAGGGTTAAGCAGAAAATGAAGCATGCACTGACCTTTCACTTGGATCCACATGGCCATTTAAATGAATTTAAACTAGATACCTGATCTGTACAGTCCAATTTAATTTTATGAAGCAATTTTTCAAACAACTATGTGCCAGTTACAATATACAAGACGGAAACTGGGTACTGAATCTTTCATTGTAGCAACTACATTCTAATTTGTCTGTCAACTCCGTTGCTAGTTGAAGTGTGTCTATTAATCTATTTGTGTTTGGACCAATTCCATTTTCTTAATTTTCTGGGCAGCTTTCAGAGACTCCATATTTCATAAAAAGAACCTCCCACAGCACACACTTTCTTCTGTCTTCCAATATGTTGCATTTTCCTTCAAGATAGTTCTGGTCTAGTGCCCAAGGTTAACTTGCTTCTGTCACAGACTAGTTGCACAACTGATGAATTCTCCTGGATCTACAGAGACACAAAGCACCTGATTTACTCTTGTGAGCAGGAATTCCCTCATTCAGTAAGGTGCTTGCCAAAAGAATGAGAAAATAATTTTTTACTATTTTGAAGGTTTATTTTTACACTATTTCTTAATGATTTTACATCAATGCCTTTGAAGCAATTAAAGCAAACAGTAAAATCAGGTTAATACACATCTACAGTAAGCATAGGGTACAGATACATTAACAAGGATAAGAACTCTGTGCATGATTAACCAGTTGAGTGCAGATCACTGTTTTCTGTGGTATTTCAGATTTCATTACTAAAACAGGACGACCACAACTGACTCATTATACGAAGTGTGTAGTATGGATGTCCAAGCAGGTTATTCAAATTGCCCCTTTTTTTTCCTTTGGGCTTTTTGAACGGAATACTGGATTTTAAAGAATACTTTGTTGTTAGGAATACAGACTATTCCAGTAGACTATTGATCCTCAGGAACACAGTAGTGCTTATCTTCACAATTTTTTTGGCTGCTGTAAGATAGATTTGCATCACATTGTCTCTCACTACTGCTGTAATAGCACTAATACCTCTCATGATAAAGAAATTGATGATTATTGCTAGCTTGACATAGGAGCCCCAAGCCACAGGTGTGTTATTTACGGAATAGGAATGGCAGATATGTTTTGGAAACAGACTGGATTGAAGGTCACTAAAATTAAGTCTTGCTGTGAATTCTGCTTGCAAGGGTTATACAAGAAAAACCTAGTGGGCACATAGCCATATAGGATAACAGGAATGCTGCCTTCTGCTCCTTTACAGTTGGTGGAGAGACAGGAATTTCTGCAGCACAGTCAAGCCCATCCAAATCTTGAGTGCCACAGAGGATGCTCTCTCTCCTTCTACTGCAGGAAAGTCCAAAGTAGTCAGCCTCACCACCCTCAAACTTTTAGCATTAGCGAAGACTAATCCAGGCCTCAGTGTTTTGCTATCCTCTTTCATTCTCTCCAGATTAGAATTCTTGTTCTGTTTTATCACAATTAATGGGTTTACCACAACAATGGGTCTGGCCAAGAAAAGGTTCTGCAATTTCCTACTCAGTGCTTAAAGGTGAAAGAAAATGAACACAGAATTGCTTCTTCTCCGAATGGGTACATCAGTAAGAAAGACAAGCAGGAAACCTTTCCTTATAACAGTGATACACTGAAACATCGTTAAACATAGTCAGCAAATAAGTCAGAAAAGTCCAGGCTCTCCCTTTATACAAGCATAAGCATGGTCACCTCAACCACTGCACTGGGTTTTTTCTTTGCGGCAGGGACTCGAAGTATTTATCTTGACCATGGCTGTAAAGCACAGATAACTAGCCCATTAAAGCTGAAAGGAAAAACAAGTTCTTTGGAACAAATTATTAAACTTAGATGAAAATGCAACCAAATGCATATTTGATAGGTAGTACAGTATGTGTGGTTCCCAGAAGGAATAAATACAAAAACAATATAATCAACAGCAGGTTTGTTACTGTTTTTACAGCAAGGAGGGTGGATTTTCATCATAATCATCATAATCATTACATCAGAGTCAGACACTTGGTTTACTGGGGATTAAAAAGTCTAGTGAGAGATACATAAAGTACGTTAAGTATTTTCAGATTTTTAGAATAGCCTCAGTAAATGGAAATGTTAAAAGTTATGCTCAGATAAGACTTAAAGAAGATGGTTAAATAAGTCAAGGAAACTGCTATATCATGAAACTTTGAGATTCCTTTGAAGGAACAACTGCTATCTACATCACTAAATAATTCTCTTATATTAATCACACATTTTATCCACATCAAGTAATGAAAATAACTAGCAAATAATTTCTAAGAAAAACTAATATCTTTACTCTTCCAAAAATATTTTAAAATACTGAAGATTGTATCAAATTCTCCCCATCACTCATAGCTATAGGGAAATGTTCTCAATTGACAGTTTGAAGGAGAAAAATGATCCTTTTCTACCACAAAATCTCTCTTACCACAGAATATTGTACTTGAATAAAACACTAACAGAGAAATGTTCTAAGTTTTAAATATTTTCTTTGATGATATGTTCTTTCTAGTCAAGGAAATCATGACAAGTAAGTTAGAAAATGTCTCTTCTCCTCTTTCAGAGCAATTCACCACTGACAGTGGTCTGTCATTCCCATGAGGTTCCACTCCTTCCTTTCAGTCAGACAAACAAAATACCCAACTGCCATCTCAGCTGTTTTACTCCTCACCAGCAGGTTCCCTTCTGAAGATTTCAGTCATTTCTGTGACACTGCTGTCTCTCCCACTTAACAAACAAGTCATGCTTCCTCCTTGGAAAATGAAGTGGTATTTTTATATTACAGTGATCAAAACAGACAAGTGTACAATCAGTCTTTAATCAGAAGATAGTCAGCAGAACAATGCCAAAGACAACTGATGCAGGGCTTTTATGGTGGAATTTACCATGCATGATTCAACACCTAACAGGTAGACATCTAGCCTTAGCTTCCATTTCAGAGAAAGTTCCCCCAGTTTAGAGAAAAGCATCAGCATCTCCAAAAGTGATTCATTCCACCTAGTTTAGATATACCCTTTAGAAGGAATCAAATCTTCCTTGACATATTCTGGGTATGACTGAGACCAATGCCAGTAAAAGTGCATTAGGAAGTGAGCACTGTTGTACCAGTGAACAGCATGTACAGAATTAACCATAAATCTTCATATACAAATGAAGACTTAATCACTAAATGGCTGTACAGCAATTGTTGTGTGTGGTGTGTATATACAGAGACAGATTTGTGTATATGCAGCTATTCACATGTATTTGATATGTAATGAATATATAATATTCATATAAGGAAAGATTTGCATAAGTGAAATATATTTGGAGCAGGACAGAAATCAACCCTATTTTTTCAGTTTGGCTTGTTTACTATTATATTAATTAGTAAAGTATTCTGGAAAAAGATATTAACCTTAATGTAATAGTATAATTTAGTCATGGAAGTTATTTTTCACAACCCTTAAGTACTTGAGGATTCTTTTTTTTTAGGTTTGTTTTGTTTTATTTTGCTTATTTTGCAGGGTTTTTTGCTTTGTTTTCCGTTTTTTCCTTTACTTTTCTATTATTTTATGAAAGTAGAGTCTTGGAAGGGTTTTAACAATATTTCAGAAATATTTCACGTTCAGCAGTGAAGTTATGATATAACATCTCCTACCTTGAAAACATAAATTTTGGCTTCATCATTTTCAAGTGATCCCAGGGATCCCAGAAAGCTGACAGGTTCATTATCCTGGTGAAAGTTAGAGCTTCTATCTGATTCAAATAGCCACAAGTAAGGATCACATTGTTTAACACAACCTTATCTGCCACATATATATTCAAGCTGCTGGGAGAAATTGTTGCCATGATATAAACCTAAAGAGACATAAAAAATTAAGGTACTGATATAGGGTAAAAAAAGGAGAAAAGTCTGGCCACAGGAGTTGTGAATTATTTCCTGCTGCATATAACCTGTAGAGCTGGTGCACAACCTGGGGCTGATCAGAATTATAAGAACATGTGGCTCTTCTCTGTTCAGTTCTTAATAAGCAAATAAATAACAATATAATTATATAATTGCATGCTTTCCAATAATTCAAGACAAATGTTTAGAGTATTCATTTTTCTCCAGTTTGTTTACTATATTCCATGCTGCTCGTTTTGTAGAGAAGAACGAAAAGCAAACACAGAACAAAAAGAATAAAGTATCAAGGCAAATGAGGACACCATACAAAGCAGTAATGCAAAATCAAATTAAAAATACAAAACAATTGCATTTTGCAAAAATAAGCATTTGGGGAACATTCCTGCACAGAATTAGAGTATAATTTAGGTTTTCTCAACATCTCAGTAACATTGTAAGGGTTTGTTTGGTTTTTTTTTT
This sequence comes from Trochalopteron elliotii, assembly GCA_024734555.1. NCBI lineage: Eukaryota > Metazoa > Chordata > Aves > Passeriformes > Leiothrichidae > Trochalopteron > Trochalopteron elliotii. The sequence goes on from JANPWX010000043.1 coordinate 2,462,048, forward strand.
TAAAAAACCCCAAGTTTTATTAACATCTACCACATTTCACTGCGCTGAACTAGGCAGAAATTTATGCCATTTCTGAAATTTTAAAGCATTATCCCATAATTTGAGTTTTGATTCATGAAACACAAAAATATTTTCCAGATTATTAAATTAATTTACTTAAAAACTGTGTAGAGGTTCTAACTCCATTTGTCAATTTTTAACTGCATTTAAAAAAAAAGAGATGCAACTAAGATGCATCACCTAGATTATGACAGGATCTAACATATAACATGCAATTTTTAAACCTACCAAAAGGTGATTCATCACACAAAAGATAAAGCTCTAAACATACAGATGTGATATGAAAAAGTACACAAAAGTACAAAAAAAAGTTTACAAGTGTAGAAGAGCTTTCAGTAGCACAGAATGATTAAGCATTTGTTCACATGTTGCTTTCTCTTACTTATTTTGGTTTTGAATTATAAATATTATTTTCATCTCCATCTGTCACAAAGCAACATTTGTTCCAGTTTTAATTTGTATCATTCTCTGTTTCCTTCATGTCATTAGCATTTCTTTTGCCATTAACGACAAGTAGCCTGTTAAAAGACCAGTACTGCCAGTATGGATTTTGAATTTGAAACATCTTACAGGATGTAATTTCACATTCTCATTACAACTAATGTCCATTTCAAAGGAGAAAATAATTCCGTGCAAAATCTTTGGGGTGCATATTGTTATAAATTTGCAAGGACAGGGAGGAAGAAAACATGCCAGCAGATATCTCTGGTGAAAGGAATATGGTTAACTGGGATAAGAAACAAAGAGACATGAGTCAAAGAAACAAAAAATACCTGTTTGAGGTACTTGTAGATACACATATGTCATACAAGTAAGTCAGAAATTACTTGTACTCCATGTAAAGTGAAGAAACCACAATCCGATTGAGGGATTAATCTGCATGTATTTAATTCTAACTCCAAAATGAAATTCTGAACTCTTGTTAGATTGATTTAATCAATGCCATTGAATTCTATAGATCCAGAAAAATTTCAAGATATAGTTCAGATACTCTCATCAACTTCATTGTTAAACATGACAACATTTAAGTGACAAGACTGTCTTTCCCTTAATTCAGTTAAGTCATCACAAGCAATCCTACAGGATGCTATCTCATTGTAAAACTAAGATTAGCTTTGAAATTACCATAGGCATTAAACAGCCACTTTACAAGGAGTTCCACGTTCCCAGCTTCAATGCTGTAGGCACTGATGACGGGTTTTATTTTCTCCTTCTGAAAGGCACAGGACCTCAATCCAAATGAATCTCAAACTGAGACTAAGATGAGCCAATGTGACAAGTTTTCGCTCAACTTCAAAAATGCAGCTGTCCACTACAAACTGTAAGGTCAAGAGACAACTCTCCAGCAGATGAATTAGACTCACACTTCATGAGATGTCCAGACAGATTACAATTTCAGAACAGCAGAAGGCTTAGCAGAAGAAATTCTTACTGCAGTACAAACAGCGAGCTGCACACACTGCTTCTGATGACAGCTGATCAGTGACCAAGAAGAGCATTGTCAAGCACATGATGAAAGTCCACGCGCTGAAGCCACAGTACTTCCCACAATGCCAAGCAGAACACAGAGGTGACAGGAGTTAAACATGGGAATCAGCATGCTGGAATCCAAATGCTCTGTTTTACATGGAAGATAAACCACATATTTTCACTTGCAGAAGCTGGGCAGGTACCACCAGAAGACAAAAAACAGCAACTACAAGACGAAAACACCAGGAGACTCTGGGCCCACTTCTGAATCAAAACATTCTACACAATTTGTGACTTGTTCTGTCTTTTCCTGAAGAATTTCTGATGACTTTTTAGAATATATAAGGGTACCTCTAGCCCTTTAACTTTCAAGTCATTCTGCAGGGGGAAATGGGCTACTGAAATAAACAAATCAAAATTATTCCAACAGAAGCCATTTATTGTTTACATAAAGGTACAGTTATAGTTTCTAGCACTACTGTCCACGCCTGCAGGAGTCTCTCGATTGGCTAAGTTATTAGTCTATCAGACAGGCACGCATCATTCAGGGTACCTAATTGGTTAAGTGTCCATCACCACACAGTGTGTCTTCTATCTGAGTTTTGCATTTCTCGTAGACACTTTCTCAGGCTCTTGTTCATTATTTTTAGACCTGTTGTTCTTGCAGCCTTGGCAAATCCTTGAGAATTCTGGAAAATGAGACTGCAGGTGTCTTCTTATCTAGGAACAGTTTGGCTGGTACAGGGAATGGCCTAAGTTGTTCAGATACATTGCAACATTGTTCCCTTCCTGCATGAATGTCAGTGCTCCTAAACCTCATTCTACTCCTTTTTCTCTGTTCTACAGAAATACAGTGTCCATGATTCATTTCGATCTTTATATTGTGTCTTTTATCACAGTAGCCAAGATCTAATTCTGGGCTTTGTAAACTGAGACTTTTCTCAGATAAACAAATTCTAAATATACACAAGAAATAGATGGACCTGTGCGACCACACTGAACAACTAAGCTCCACTTGTCCATGAATGGCAGCCGTGTAGTTTAGATCAGACATTAGTTGTATTAAATGTTTCTTCTACTTTTCTAACTTTCTCAACAGCAAGAAAATTTTATCTGAATTCTAATTCATCCTGTTCAAAAAAATAATGCTGCTTCCTTTCACTGTGACAATTTCAAAGCTGGCATGGCTGATCGTTGGAATTTCTAAACCTTCTGTACACTAATATTCTACCTAAAACTTCATCTGCTTATTAAGAGTCACTTGTAGGACAAGACTCTTTTCCACCTGCTGAGGAAAATCACACAGCACACAGCAGTAAGCAGAACTGACACAAGAAATACGATAGCAAGATTCCACAACACAAGCAAGATTTAATTCCATTAATTCCTTTTGTGCCCTGAGGTATCATTTTTGATTCTCATGGCAAATGCAAACCAGACATTTATAAATGGCAAACAAAAAGGCCAAACCATTTACTGCATCTTGATTTATGGCATCACATTATTTTGCTTATAGAATTTCAGCATAATCAGGAAACGTTCAGAAAACAGCACCGATTGCTCAAGCTTTATGCAGTGAAACACACATATGAAACAATTACACAATTCCAATCTAATAGATAGTGTATCATATTTATTAATTCTTTCAGATTATCAGAGTCTGTTTTCCTCTTCGACTGTTTCCATGCTCGGCTTTAAGAACATTTTAGTTTCCCAAAGCTCAAATGAATTACACAAATGCTTGATTTTAAGTACCCACATGTTTGCAAGATTAGTGTTTTAGCCTTGTCTTTCCACACACCATGCAATGCATGGCATATGATGAAACATTCTAATATGTTTCAGGTGAAGCCCTGAAGCAGTGGGCCTGTGCATCTCAATCTTCATTCTGTGAATTGTTCATCAGAGAACTCATTTTTGAATGAGTGCTTCTTCTGTGGTATCAAATGCCTTCAGTGACTAAACTCTTTATTTGCTATCTCAGACCCTGAGATTTCTACTGTGGACAATCATGTTAAAATTCTGGCAACACAAGAGAAATGCATTATAGTTACACACCTTCAGAGGTAAGAACACTTAGGTATCTAAATCAATCATAACAAATAAAGTTAGAAAATAGTGTTTCCCTTCTTTACATTGCTGGTTTATTTCTTTATTCTTTCATTTCTTACTACTAAAAGACTGTTTTTAAGGCAGCTTAAACTTAAGAAGTTGAGGAAAAACCTAAGTTGCTCCTCTCCTCTGCTGAAACATTTTTAAGCACCTTCTGTTTTTTTCTTTCCTGAATGAAACTGGATAGAATTCAGACCTAGCACATCTAAAGTTAAAAACAAAAAAGTGAAATATCTCTTCATAATATCTCCACTCACATCTATCCACTGGTTTGTGCTTGGCCTGTGTGTACAGAGAAGGACAAACAAAAAAAATTTTCCAATGTATGGAGAGGAAAAAAGGAAAAGTATAATTGTCAAGATTTTTATTGCAGCTTCTTTCTCTGACTTCAAGCTTATGTTGTCATGATTTTTTTTAAATCGATCAGGCCTCATAAACTGAGTATAAGTATTTTTGCTGTGTATACCTTAGTCTCAATTTAGAGACAGAATTATACTGTCTAGAACTTGATATTCAAGTTTCCCATCTTTATGCAAACATTGTTTTCCAATTTTTATTAAAGATACTTTTTTTTTTTTTTAATTGAGTTAGAAGGAGTCCACAGAAGTGAGAAACTTAAAGCAGCTCATGGATAGCTTCCAAACATTTCACTACAAAAAAATTCTGCTAGTAATTGTTCCGAATTTTTTTTTCCCTTCATTTTGGCACTCTGGAATAGAATAGAGTTGAATTCCTCAATGATTAACTTACTCCCCTTCACAAGAAATCATTAATTCACTAAACAACTTTAATTACTGTTTGGAGCTTACACTCAATCCAATTCAGCACAAACAAATATTTAGCAGTTCAAGATGTTCTTTATTTTAAGCACCTCTGTCTCTACACTTAAGCAGCTAGTTTGTGATAAATATAGAGACTATTGAATCAGGCTTTTGAGGGTGGGTGAGGGGAGAGAACAACCCAAAAAAACCCAAAACAAACCCGTTGCTTCTTAAAATTCTTTACTGAATGGATTAAATGAGTGAAATAAAGTTAAATCCTGTATTATGTTGCAAGAATGTAAGTGCATTAAACAAAATTAATTTCAGAAGTCATGAGCCTTCTGTTTATATTGTTAGCTAGTATGACTGACATAACTATTTTCTAGGACCACTGGATGAGAACTGCGGGTGAACACACACAAACCCACTTAGGCCCTGATAGATGAGACCATGCAAAAAACACAAACCTGAGCTCCCTCTCCTCTTTAAGGCAGCTCTTACACCCACTGGAAATCTCTCCTAGCACAGGCTCAGGTGAGCAGGTTACAAAGAAGACAAAATCTCATGGTGTTCTTTAGATGAGAGTAGCTCATCTCTCTGCTTAGCTGATGGTGTTAGCTATTCTATGTATAAGGTCAATGGGAATGTTGTCACTGGGTTAAATCGTAACTCCAGTGAATCCCACTCTGTGAATTGTGAACTGTAATTGATGATGGTTTTAACTCTGCAATCTTGCCAAGGAATAGCAAGAGGTGCAAAAATAATGCTGGGTTTTTTATTTATATTCACAGGATTTATATGTTCCTCTTGCAAATTTACTGCTTATTTTAATTTGAATCTTAGTTATATTCCAGAAGAATTAATGGAATAATGAAATATCAACGGTTTCCAGCTCTCACTTCCCTGAAGACATTGTTGAAAAAAACTATTAAAAGTTGCAGAGCTTAGGTAATGTTCCTTTATTGAAACAATCTACTGTGATTTAAAACACATTTCAGTCAAATATTATGGGATAGAAAAATCTAAGCAATGGTCCAAATCCAAACCTGGCATGAAAAGAAAAGCCTGGCTAAGATACATCAAATGCTAAGAAGTCTCCACTGACCTTACCTTTAAAACTTCACCTCAAATAACACTTTGTTTCCAGTAATGATAGGAAACAAAAACAACATTTATTTTATAATGATTAAAACTTTTCTGGGCACAAAAAATGAAAAGCAAAGTCCTCAGGCAATTCTGTTTCAATTAATCTTTTTTTTTTTTTTTTTGTCCCTTCCATGGCTTTAATGCACTGTTTCTTATTCTTTCTTCCTACCAACTTTCAGATTCATTTGACACGGAATAAATCATTCTCTACAAATGCAAGGAATCTTTACAATGCTCGGACTTACAAAACAATGACAATTCTTAAAAATAGAAAATAAACTCCCATAATGGCTCACCGGTTGCAGAATACCACCAATTAAAGTTAGGTTTTTGAAACCAGGTTAAGCTCTTTAAAATTCTCTGCTTTATGATAATGACAGAAAAAAGAAATAATCCTAGTAATTATAATTTCAATTTTTGCTTAACATGATACAGTGAAATTCTATATTCATTGCCATTTTCAGCCTCATCCAAACCACACAAGTGATTCTGGAAGCATTTCAGTTGAGGACTCTGCAGTTACATGAACTCTGGTAAATTAAATGAGCCAAGCGTGTTCTGTGCCACTGAGAGCAAGTGCTTTTGCGTGCATGCAAAAATCACTTCTATTTCAGAACAGAGAAGCCTTATCTACACTAGTTATCAGAAATTGCCAGTGACCTACATTAGGTCCTAAGTTGTCCCTAAATACTGTTTGAGAAAGTGGTAATTGTATAAGCCAAAGCATCTTAGGAAACATGCCAACAAATAAACCCTAGCCCTGTTTACTGCTATACATAGCCTGTAATACCAGTATCTTCTGAAGTACAAAGCAATAGCCCCTTAAACAATCTGGGATATACTACATTGCTCTCATCATAAAATCATTTGTTAAAAAGTCTGAAATATAAGCTAGAAATTTAACTCTTCTGTGCTTAAGAACTGCAAGTACTTCAATGACCTTTTGGTAATGTCATGCTTGCATTTAAAGATTTTGTAACTATTTGGTTTTAAAGTAATTGCTATATGGCAATATATAGCAATTAATATAAATATTTTAATATTGAAATAATTAAGCCAAGATAAAACATTTAAAAATCTGAAAGTTGCATTTCATACCAGTACTTCTGTGAATTTGAATTACAATCTGGATTGAGTTATTTTCTAACTTTTGTACACATATTTTACACTCTATGCTATTTACTGAAATCAAAAGACCACAATAATTTTAATATGCTATTAATAAAGTGAAAAGCATAATTTGAAAAACAAATAGTAGCCTACAGAAAGTCATGATATCCTGAAGGCATATGTTCTTTGTATTTGACATAACTTTCTATTGTAGTAAGAGCTGAACATACTATCAGCTGACTAAGGATCTATCATTTTAACCACAAATACAGGAGAACAGTAATCCTGGCACTATAAACTCAAATATAATAGACGATCAAATCATTTCTAGCTGCTACCAAATTCTGCAAAAATATTTGGAAATTGGATTGCTCTCTCTAGATACTTTATTAAGAAATTCAGGTACCATCTATTCCAGACGTATATGCATGCCATATAATACAAAGAAACTGAATAGAGACAGGGAAGGATTTTTTATGCTTACGTGCAGGTTCATCATCATTCAGTTCAGTAGTCTGTATTAATCTACATCCTCCTAATGTTTGATTCAGTTTTCCATGAAGCAAATTACATGACAGATAAACAAAACAGCTTTCAAAAATAATTCACAACTAGTAAGTCCCCTTTTGTGAACGAAAATATTCAACACACTAAATTTATACAAAATACACAGTAAATAGAACTAGGAAATTTCATTTGACAGTATGATTATCTTTCCTAGAAAATGTAACTGCTTAATGATTTACCTACCCATATTCTACCATAGGATGGAAGGCTGTGGTGGCCTTGTTTTGGTTTCTGCTAGGGCTTTCAGGATGCTATTTTTGCTGTTGACCAAAGTCTTCACAGTGATTCTACAGAAAAATGGACTTTCATGTCACATCTCCCTGCTTACCCTATTGAGTACTATTTCTATTTCTGTCCCAGTGAGTCAAAGGCAGATATCTCCATCTCCAGCTAACACATCTTCAGATCACAGAAGCCATTTCCCCTAAGCTATCCAACTACTAACATAGTTCGACTAAAATAACAACCATTGTTTATAACATATTTTTGTTAGAAATTTGCTGTACTTAAAGAGAAAGACCATGTGTCTCAAAGTATGCTATTTCTTGCAACAGTACTTACTGCTCTAACAAAAATACTCATTTGCATTAATATATGAAATAAACTGTACTCTTCACGCTACTTAAATGTGAAATAGAAAAAATTTCACAGAATATATAGCTATATATATTACACTTAATAAAATATAACACAGAATATATATTATAGAATATAGTATTTCACATTCCCTGTCATTTATGAGCTCAGTTAAGCTATATATCTCTCCAGTATTTCTGTATGTTGTACTCAGCATGTGTAACCTCTTCACAACAGAAACCAATTTTTTGTTTTACCTTCCTATTACAAGCTCACACTTAAAGCCTCATTTGAGGATTGTAACTTGCATCACAGGTTGATATTAGTCAAATACAGATCAGAGGTCATAAATTCTTCTTTTGCCCATTCACTTGGAGAACTAAGCCTTTTTATCTTAACTTTGTAGGACAACTGGATTGCAAGTGACAATGTGTTTCCAGCAGTAACTAAACATACTGAAAGTAAACTTGAAAATCTGGAAGAGGAAATATTGCCTGAAGTGACACAAAATGTGTGGCAATTTGGGAAAATAACACATAATTTTTCAAATAAGAGCAGTTCAATATAAATGTTCTAGGAGATTGCAACCACATTGCTTTCTAATGTCCATTCTTGAAACATAGGTTTAACTTTACCTTTTCATTTAGATATATGACAGAATTTCAGCAACAAGTCTTATTTGCAGCAGGTATAAAAGTCATATTACATATAGAACTGAAAAGTATGTCTCTTTATGATACTCAATTTTTCTAATTTAGCAGACATTTTAATGCAAGAAGATTCTAGATTAAAGCTTATTTCACACAGGTTCACCTCTCCACTGTCCATTCTTCTATCACAAGGAAATGCTTTTTAAACACAGCTCAGCTGGATTCCACAGTCACGAGTCATGTTAAAATACAAAACAAAGAAAAGAAGAGTCTGCTCTAAAGACTGAATGCGAAGGAGAAAGACTCTTCTAATTAGAAAAAACAAGAGGTCTGAGAAAAGACCCCAGGGGTCAGTAGAGGCAGACCCGGACAAGGGGACAACAACAGAGAAGTCCACTGAAGAACCATGTGGTACATGTCTGTGACATCTGGCATTGCCAACAACCCCACAGCAAGGACCTACTTGGTCCCTCAGGTGGGTGACCAAAATAACCAGTGTAGCCTATTACAGGAAGAAAACACTCGAGACCAAAGACAAGTAGTTGGGAAATATGTGGTAGACTTCACAACCTAGAGGCTGGCAGTAAAGAAAGCAAGCTGTTGGTTTATTATCTCCCACTTGTTGCTATCTTACCCCTAAAAAGCAGGCCACAGTCTTTTAAAAAGAGGGAAAGATGCTTGCATTTTACATATTATTAATAGTGATGTACACACACAAAAAAGTTTTAAATAAAAGGTTTTAATTTTTTTTAATTATACTTCCTTGGTTAGCATTACAACTAAAATTTCTTCACACAGGATTGGTTAATTTAGATGAAAACATGTACATCTTCTTCATCTATAGCTGCACATCTTCTTCTTTTGTTTTTTCCTTCTTAACTGGAAATCAAGTTTAAGCTTTTACTTACCCAAATGTGGTGGATGGCAATAAAGTACAAAGAATAAAGAGCTCCTTTTCCTATCAGCTACCAGAATACACCTCTACAGACATACACTAGAAACATGGCAAAGTGTGACAACACTGGCATAAAGACAAGCAAGGCTGAGTTTTTCAACTCTTGCTCTCATGTTAGGAAAACCCCTTTTCCTTTGATTGTAACAACAAGTGAAATACTGCACTTGAAATTTATCCAGTAGCTACTTGAATGCAAGATGAGGGAGGTCCTACCTCCAGTTAACTGAAAGCAAAGCAAGCTGAGATTGCAGATGATCAAAAATAAAAAAAATAATAAAAAAATGTAAATCTAAAAACCACCTTAGTCCTGAGTGTTAGCTGGGCTTTCTTTCATAGTTCTTTTATAGAAGGCACTAATTTTAGCAAGCCTAATAATTTGTGTATGTTGAGAACCTAATTTCACATTTGGATTTACTACTTTTGAAGGGAATGGACTGCAAAATTTTTTTTTCAGATACTTGATATAGTGATAGAATGATTAGAAGGAGTATAAATCTTGAAGCATTATTATTGTTGAAAGAATGTTCACAAATTGGGAATTAAAACAAGTCTTAAAAAAATGTCACAACAGCCTTGAGCATCTTATTTTGTATTTTGATACTCTAACTGTCTGAGGAAGTCTAATGAATGGTGTTTCTTCCTCTCTTCCAAAACCAATAGTTTCAAGCAGTAGAGGTTTTTATATAAAACACAGTACCTTATACTACAGGGACAACCTTAAATTAAGCTCTTCTTTAACTTTCCATGCGTAGGAATATAATGTATCCAAGATAACTTGTATCCAGTACCCAGAAATCTAAGAAACTTTTTGATTGGTGCTCCTAATTTCTTATTTAAGTGACAACAGTGCAAAATGTAGGCTGGTTAAAACAGTTCCTGAGGGCAATATATTGAAAATAACATCCTGTTCCATATGGACAACTAGACACCCCACCCAAGCTGAAGTTCTTCAGATCTTAAATTTAGGAACAGAAGATTGACATTGGAAGTCTTGATCATCTAACTCAAGCATCTCTCAACCTCAATCAGCTTTGGAAAATCTGTTTGGTCCAAGAGGGTCAAGCATGCACACATGCTTTATATCCTCACACAACACACGACACACAGTATTTTTCCAAATGCCACAGTCCACTATGATCCAAAGTCCCTGGGATTTGGGGATTCTTTTCAGAACTCAGGGATTTTGTCTGGGATTTTTGTTGTTTTGTTGGTTTTCGGTTTTTTGTTTTTTTTAAACAGGATTCATGACAGCAGACTATGGCGCAAACAATAGACGAAAATGAAAATAAAATTACAACAATGGCTAATTACAACAATGGGAACTTACTGGGGGGACCCCTCTGCATCACAGAACGGCACTTAGCAATGAGAGAGGCAAAAAAGCCAGGTACTCAACAAAGTTTATCACCACTAAAACTATACTGTACTATGTACTTAACCTGTGCAGGAAGGATAAAAAAAATGAAAAGAATCATTGCTCCAAACCAGCGTCACTGTTTATCACATAAACAAGCAGTCTGGCTTTCAAGTAGTGTGGTGTCCGGGACTAAGCCTCGGCCAGACCAGATTATAGGATGTAAGTCTGAAAGATCTCACTTCAGCTACCAAGTATAAATTCCAGCAACTGCAAGCAGCCTCAGCACATAATCTTCTCTGTAAATGTATGAAGCCTCATTGTATGAGTAATCAAACTCCTTGACTTCATTTCTTCTATTGCCATGACTTTTTTGAAACATCACAATCGGCATCTTGCAAAAACAATGAGAAGAAACAGTGACAATGGCAAGAAATTAATTCATATCATGACTTTCTCTAATATCAAAATGCATGCAAAATAACCTATGAAAAAAATAAATGAATCATGAATATTCATAGTTTGGAATGGGTAACAATACTTTTGAAAATAATGAATACAGTTAATCACCTCAAAGGTTTTTTTTTTTCTTTAACAAAGGGTGCTTCCAATAGATTCTTTATGATTCCTACCCTGTAAGAATTTTTTTTTTTTAATCTTCACAAGTGAAAATATCAGCAAAAAATTCATGCAATTTCAAGGTGTTTTACTCTTAAATAAAGACTAGAGATTCACTCTAAGCTAACTAGCACAAGCATCTGAGACAGTCTGATGTGAACACAAGAACAGTAACTCCAAACAATCATACATACAACAACCAGGCAAAACCAAACTATATAAGACAGTCTGGAAATTTTCTTCATTAATTACTTCTAAGTTGAAGATGCAGCTTTACATGTTCCTTGACTTCCAATGTCGGTCTTGGCTCTCCCTGTCTGTAGCCCTCATCAATTAGAGCAATTCTGTACTTGAAAAACTTTACCCCTTTGTTCTCAAATAGGGGGAATTCCTAAGAAATGGCACAGAGTCACAGGTGGGACCAACAATGCCTCCTGCATGACCTTGGTATGCCAAACTTAGGAGGGCAGCCTGGGAGAAGACAGTCCGTTCAATTAAAAAAATAAAGAAAATAGGAAATGCTGCTTGCTTAAAGTTATAACTTTAGTTGTTTTGATTTTACTAAACACATAAAAGCGAAACCACAGAGTTTTAACCTGGAAAAAATGTTATGATTTCAACTTTTTCCCTTTCATCCTATAATTCTTAACTGTTTCCGAAACAATTCCTTTCATTGTGTGAGCAAAAGACACGAGTATTCAGTCAAGAAAAAGGGAAATGGAGAGTGAGATTTGAATCAACATGTAGATTCACTAGTTTATACTACAACCCTGCACATAAAATGAGAATAGTATTTTGTTTTTGCAAAAAAAAAAAAACAAAAAAACCATTTCCAGATAAAGCAAACAGGCTAGAAATGTTCCAAGTATGATAGGGGTCAAAAGTATGAGAATCAGTGTTGAGCCTTTTCTCCCATAAATGCACAGTATCATAACCCAGAACTGATGCAATACCATACACTGGATCGTCATCAGTCATAGTCCTTTACAGAGCTGTCAGACCAACCAGGTCTTAGAAGGACAAAGATATATAAGAATTTGGACTTTAAAATGTTGTGATGGCATTGTAACATTTTACTTCAGAAAGATCTCCTGCGCACACTCCAAGATCTCCGCTCCCAAATTACAAGTTTTGCTTATATTTTCCCCTTTGCAAGAGCAGCACTCAGTCATAACTTTTGAAGTTGTTAAACATATAGTCTCACCACATTAAAAACCTCTAATTAGCTTATGCAAGGCTTAATTTTGATAGGAGCTTAATTACAAATCTATGTTGCCTGGGACTCGTTCATATTTCAAACACGTTAGTAATCTGAGTTGTATTACATAAATGATTTTTAAAGACAACCACTTTTTAGATATGACTGTCTTCAGGACTGATGCAAGGAAAGACATGTCTAAGTGATCTTCCAGCAGATTTCACAGATGCCTCACAAGGCTGTCACAAGGCACAGAAGGAAGAAAGTAACTTATTTCTTTATAGAGATGCAAATACAAAGCACAATCTGGATTTAAGGCTAAAAGCTGTTTATTTACCAATAACTCTTCTAAACCTTACTCCTGCTCACAAATATTTCTTACATCAAAGTGAATTACTAAAACTAAAAATTAATAGACTGCAAGGAAATAAGCGAATTTCATGTTGATTTGATGTCAGGCATTGCCATACAAAAATATGGAATATGTGCTCTGCAAGTGCAACATTCTATGCACTTTTCTATGCAGGCTATAACAGAGATTGGTTGGTTAGTACAAGTGAACATAGGAAACCCACACTGAAAAGTCATGGGATACACTGGTTATACCATTTCAGAAAAAAGCCACAAGGTTTTTCAAGAGGTAACTATGGGTTAATGCAGTAGATCAAATTCTGAGAAACAGAACCATCATCAAGGTTGTGCACTATCACTACGCTGTGAAGAGAATCACAACAAAATACAAATGAATATATTTGTTTTTTTAAAGCCTACCACACTCATCATAATACTCTTTCTTTGATTTATAAGGCAGACTGGGGCTTTTTTCAGAATTTGCTTCTTCATTATGCAAAACAGCAAAAGGAAATAAGGTCTAATGGATCATACTGGCATTTTTTAATAACCTTTACATGAACCAATCCTTTTTTCAGCCTTCCAATGCCATTGTGAAAAATAACAATCCATGAAAAAAAAAAAAAACCAGACAAAAAAATTTAAAAATCAGGATACATTTTCCTCCCTTCAGCTTCTTAAGACTCAACTAACCTGGCTGCAAGCATCTGGCACCAAGCAAATGGCATATGTAAGTTGTTTACAGACTTTCTGTATCTCAGAAAAAGAAAGCCTAGGGCTCTTGTCAAGAAGTTTCAATTTGCTCTAAAACACTGTTCTTCTAAGACATCAGTCCCTGAGACTCTCATCTTTTTGGTCAGCAATACTCTTTAAACAATTATAGCATCTCACGTGAGGCTTGCAGAAGGAAATCACAGCGGTTCAGTGTATGTGCCACACTGAAATCCAGCTACAGTGCCCAAGAGACACTAGAAAGCATCAGCCAATAGCCTGGTCTTGACTCATTGTATCAATCTTACTACACATAATGAGTCTTTTGCCGCTCTCTTCTTGGGAAGACAATCCTTATTTTTTCGAAGCTCAGCCAGGTATTAATTTTTTTGTTGTTGTTGTGCTCTATGTTAAGAGTTACTATTAGAGAATAGTTTTATAGAAGCTTCAATACAAGTCTTTACAACAAAAAACATATCTTACAACTTTTCATTCTTCTAGACAGTTGTTTAATTACACACTCCAGTCTCATGGCTTACAAATGTATTGAGAAATTACTTGAGACTGTGCATTTAATGCAGCATAATGATTTAACTTCATGGTTCTATATAAGGCTGAATGCACTATGGGAGTCTTCCACGTCTCTCTCTGAGATTCTTGTGATATATTAAACAAATAGACAGGCAAAAAATTACCTTTCTGTTATACAAAACAAGATGTTGTAATAAACTTCACAGGCAATTCCAATACCCCATTGTACTTTCTAGAGCTCTCAAATCAGAAATAATTTCTCCTGGGTGGTTCTTTTCCACACAGACTCATTACATACCCTTTTATTTTGTGATACAGCAATGCATTACTGCCTCTATGGCTGACATAATTATAGGTAAATGTATTCCATAAGTGGTGTCTTCTTCCCTGGCCAGATCTTTCCTCCCACACAGTCTATGACAAGTACTTTTTTTTCCCTTCTCTGTTTCATCAACTGCACTATTTTCATCCAATATATATATTTATGTGTGAAATACATAATAGTTTTATATATTCAGGTAAGATCAGGGAAGCTCAAGAACACATTAAAAATATTTAAAACCAACCCAAAACAACAAAGCAAACCTAGTACTATGAGTCTTTTGAGATTCAACCATCATTAAACTGGAGAGGCTGATATTTCTTTAATTATTACTACACCTGGATAAGTTATTTTCAGCTTTTGTGCATTGAAGTCTACTTACTGTTAGCTGTGACAATCATCATGAAATAATTATCTTATTTCCTCTAGCAGTGTGATCACTGGACAGCTGCTAGTTACTCCCACAGTGGCATATGAAGAAAAACTTATTTACTTTTGTTCACATATAAAGGCAGTAGCAGCATAAGATGTCAGCTTCAATATGTAGTGCACTACTATCTCTACTGACTCATGTCTTTCATGTATCTTCCAGTAGCTTGTAAATTTTTAAAAATCGCTCTTTAAATAGGTATCTAGATTAATTTGGGGAGATTTTTTAACTATCACTCAGGATTTACTGCTCATCTGGGCAGTGGATAGCAAGGTAAATCACTGATATTCTATCATCACCTTTAATCGTCTTGATGTTTACCAGCATGATACGCACATAGGTAAATATAGATATATATTCAGATGAATACGTAAAATGATAAGGAATTATCTGTACAAATACAAAACAAGGATTCTTCACATTTTGACATCAATTTTGGAAGGCATTTAGATCTCTGTCTAGTATAGGCCTATATTATGTCATTTTATTCAGTGCAAGCCAAATTTCTTCAACATATTTGTTACTTTAAAAGTGACAGAGATCACTAAGCATGGTCTAATATGTTGGACAGCTCAGAGACCTCAAGCATTTCTATTATTATCTAGCTTCCAGTTATATATTTTCTCAAGATTTAATTATCCAATGGAAAGTCAGTCTCCCTCTACCAATAAATACTTACAATGGAAATAAATACTGATAGGTAATACTTTCCTCTATCCATTTCATGACAGCCAGATATAAATACTTCAGAAAAAAATGTTGTGATTTGCTATTGTAATTACAAGAGACTGTCACTTTTCCTCCTTAGATCAGCAGCAGTAAAGATGTCCTGTGCAAATAATGTGATACAAAGATAAAACACGTCCAGAAGAAAAATTCTATCTAGAGGGCAGATGAACTGAAGTAGTCATGTAAAAGTTGATACTGTCACTGAAGAGCTATACTAAAACTAAACACAGGAAACAAACAAAGAAACAAACAAACACAAAACCAAAAAACAAAAACAAAACAAAACCAGAAACACAGGGAAAAACGTTAGCCCTAACTGACACTTTGTCATGGAACCTATTTCCTTCATTAGAACTTCTGGAAACTTTAAAAGAAGATTTTAAGGTAACACAAAAATATGATATTGTGGCATGGCTTGAGGAAGCAGAGCAGTCTCCCCTGAAAACACAGCATCTACTCCCTGCCTGAAAACATGTGCTCTTCATCTCAGTTTGGCTATTACCAGATTCAAAATGCTCACTCTTCTTACCATTGTGCAGGCTCCTCAAGCTTTTTAATTAATGTGTCTCCCTTACCCATCCTTCTGTCCTTTTGTTTTGGTCTTAGTTTGTTAGTTTTGTTTGGGTTTTGTTTGGGTTTTTTTTGTTTAAAAGAAATAAAGCTTACTTGACTTTGTGTCTCCCACGTGACTACTAAGAGTTCAGGATGACAGGCACCACGCTAACAACTGACCAGAACTAAGCACCCCATTGCCCATAAAAGCTTGTCAGGTAGTTTAAAAAATAGTTTAAAAAAATGGTGTGTCACTTCTGACCTTCTAGACTAAAGTTACTTGTGTGAGTTAGAAGGAATAACAGGAACTCCATTTTTTTTTTGGCATATATTACTTTTTTTTTCCTCCAAGTATGGGTATGTAACCAGAAACAGGGGCATCATATCTCAACCAACTTTTTCAAAAATGTGGCCAGAATCTTTAATACCACTTGACAGATATGAAGTTTCCCCTATTAAACTAACTGCAGCTAGAATTAAATATGTGGGGGTTTTCCCAAGCAAAAAATAGTATGTTGAAACATAGAGTTCTCAGGAAACTCTAAAAAAGGACTACACAAGACTTATCAGCCAGGTGAATTTCAATGAATTTGTAACTTTTTTTCCTTTTGAAACACCCACTAATAAAATCCCTTTCCTGAAAAAAAAAAAAAACAAACATACAATTATATTCCTAAAAATCCCATTTATTCCACAGGTTCATTAGAACTGAAGACAATTAAGTCTGACTGAGCATTTCAGATTCAAAATTACTGAACTGCTTCTCATTCTTCTCTGTTTTTAATAAAAAACTCCCTGTGATTTTGGATGATAAGCAGCCAACACATCTGCAGGCTATCCCTATTTGACAATCTTTAGTTTGTCTTTGCTTGGGGTCAGGCATGACAAATTTCCAAGGAGATCTGTCACATCTTAAGGCCATCCAGACAGTAATCATGTCTTCTGCTTGCAGAAACAACATCTGCCACCACAACAAACAAGAGCTCTTGATTCACACAGTCTCTAGCTGAGCTCCCTGCTCATTAGGATTTCCCAACTGCTGCCTCTTACACAGGAAAACCACACCTGTCACTGAACAAGCCAAGTGCTTCTCTCTGCTGCAGCCTTGAACAGAGCGTCTCCTGCTGAGCCCCCGATTCGCGGGATCAAGCGCCTCTTCGCTCACAGAAGCAAGAACTTGTCAGACTGTGTCTCAGCGTTACCTGCTAAGTGAGAAGATCTTCAGCTGTGAAGCTTTCACACACACCCTGCTAAAAGCCCAGGTGCAGTGGTGCCTGCTTCAGGCAGGATCCCACACTGTGGGCATGGGGCTCCCTCTGCAAAGCCCTCCAGTGCTCCGCAGCTTCCCCCTCCTTTGGGCACCTCACCACATTTTGGAGCCACGGCATCAGCTTAACATTTACCATGCACTAATGTTTCCTCAAGGCCCCCAGACTTATCTAACTGCATAAGGTTACACACTTGGCAGGATCATACAGGAACATTTATGTCCCTGTTCCTACTTACTCATTCAAAGGCATCTGTCCCCATCTTGCCTTAAGGTTAGAAACTCTTGTAGTATGGAGAAGGACCTAGAAAAACCTGGCAGTTAAAAGTAACAAAGAAGTTCACCTTTAGAATGCTTGATATGAAATTACCCATCTTTTAAAACAAATCATGTGCTAGGAAGGGGTGAGATTTCACTCAGGAAGAACTTCAAAGGCGATAGTTTTCATAGGATTAACATCTGAAAGACTGTATCAGTCTAATTTTCCTTTTAAATAATCCTATTCAAACATCAGCTTATCTTACAAGGTAAGAAAATTGTCTTTGAAGGAAAAAAAGAATTTATGTCTTCCTACATTTTGACAAAATTATTTGAAAAAATACTTGGAACAAAATTTAGCAATTTTACATGGCTCAAAAAAATTAACATGCCAAATATATTCAGGGATTTGAGTTGGTTAATCTTTAAAACATGAGACAAGTACTATTGACATCTTGGGATAAAATCTTTAGTAGATATTACTGGATGCCAGAAGGTAAACTAACAGACTAACAATAGGGGAAAAATATCTGAGATAATCTTTGCAGAGGTAAATTCCACGACCTGTTTTCTGGAACTGATTTTTTTTTAATACATCAAATAATCTGCTTTGCCTGTAGGCACTAGAACCCTTCTGGCATCCTTCACTTTTACATAGAGAGAAAGGGTTACTGCACAGCACAAGGAGTTTCAGTCCAGAGATCTGTCTTCCATTTCCTACTGCTACACAAACTTCCCATGTAATCTGCAGCAAAACCCTTTTTATCCCTTTCCAGTAAGGCAACACCTGTGAACTATAACTTAGGATAAGTTTACAACCAATAGAATTGCCAAAGTGTTGTCCAAACAAAAAAATTTATGTTAAGAAAAAAAATTATTTTGTAGTAGAAGTCAAAATAGTTCTTTGCAGATTTACATACACTATGAAATGAGCCCAGATCTCCATAAATTTGATATTTGCTCAACAAATGGGAAGGACTTTATCTATTTCTGGAATAACAGCTGGATGAAGCTGAAGCAATTTTCTCTACAGGGGCAAATCTACGCCAGAAAAAAAAAAGAAAAATCCATAATTTGAAGTCTAAAAATGTGTTGAACAGATGCTAGGACTTCAGTTGTGAGACACTTGCTTACATTAAACTTTCAAGTTTTGCTTTTCTTTTTTTTTTAGAGCATTAAATATAAATGTTGAAAAATATTTTCATCCAAATAATAGCATCATAGCTCAAGAAACAGCCTTATTTTCATATTCTGCTTTCACTACCTTGTTTATTATTTTTTTAATACAAATCAGAAGTTTGGCTTTTAAACAACAAAAACAGTATTTCATAAAGCACTGCTCAACCACTAAGCTCCACCAGGCTGAAGGAACCATAAAAGCATCAGAAATTAATGAGCATGGCAGACCACAATCCAAGTTCCCAGAGGCAAGATAAAATAACTGAGTATTGAAATGAGGTTTTACTGGGTAGAAACTCATCACAGGGCACTCAGCATAGATGTAAACACAAAAATGTTACTTTTTTGGGGTGCTGTATGTGTAGCACAGATGCATGATCTCCACACTTGCAGCATTTAAGACATTTCATCTCATTCTAGCTAGCTTGTTTTAAAGGCAGAGAAAAAAAGGCACTCTGATGTATAAAAGATTAGACCTTCAGCCAACATCTGGCAACATTCTATCAGAGTTTCAGATTACAAACTCATGAGAAAGTAGTTGTTTTTTAACATCCTTCTTGTGAATTTTTACAACAAAAAAAAATAAATTATTTGAAAATCACCATAACAAAATATCCTAAACAATTATTTCCCTCTAGAAATTACTTATTATATATGAGGATGAGTACCAACAAACGTAAAAACAGAAAATACCTGGTGTCTTTCATTAGAAAAGACACTATAATTTACAGTCACTTTTTCTTTCCCACAAAGATTCATAATTTTTACTTTTCTTCTTATAAACAAATGAGAGTAATAGTTATGACAAAGATTTGGTTGATAAATCTGGAAATAAATATATTCTTGAAAGTTTTTTCGCTTTGTTGGTAAAGGAGCAAGAACACCTTTGGGAATGAGTTGTTATTAATAACAATGTTGTATTATTGCTGACTTTAGAAGTTACAGTCTTTTAGCTGGATCGTATTATAAACTTCCAGCTGTTCAATACAGTTAGCAGAGAAAAGCATTAGTTGGAGAAGCAGCAGGAAGCCAATGCCAGCAGCAGCAGCAGTTGCCACATGCCGTGAGGAGGGTGAGGCTTGCAAGGTCCCTGGGCAACACTGAGGGACAGTTTGAACACAGCTTTGAGCAACCTGATCTAGTGGAGAGGGCCCCTGCCCATGGCACAAAGACTGGATTGTCTTTAAAGGTCTCTTCCAACCCAAACCATTCTCTGATTCAATGACAAAGAAAACCAAGGGAAAAAATGGTTTTCATTAATAAACCAGTAACTTATTATTAAAAGACCATTGGATATTCTTCAGCAGCACAAGATAGGAAATTGTCCAAAAGGTTAATTAGTTAATTCTATATTTAGTTTTTTAGTATTTTTTTTTATCCTTTTAATAGGATCAATAGGTAAATTCAGTAAGCTGAAACCCACATTTGGTATTTAGTTATTAGCTTCGGGTAACTACTCAGCAGTAGCAACAGGCCTTAAATACTATTGATATTGTAATTGGAAACTGCAGAATTAGTCTGGTAAGAATCAGGTTTAGTACTGTAAAGCCACTATAGAATTCTCTACTATACTGCAATAACATCACAGTTCCTCATGGATACCTAAGGAGAATGTTGTGAATTGTAAATACTACAGTCTAAGGCACATTTAGAAAACACTTGCTACTTTCTAACTGTATTAAAGAAGCTAAACCATGTATAAATCATATATAGAACATAAAGTTTTCTTGAGACCTCTTACCTTTAATTGTCCAAATCAGTCCATCCAAAGATACCCCTGCTGTTCTGTTATTTTAATTTCCTGATATTCTGAAGGAATTCATAAAATCTTTATGAATTATGGTATGAATCCTCTCCTAGGAAATCTTCCAGTGAATTCAGTAAGATACACCACATTCAACTCCTTTGTAACTGAGCTCTGTTCAGTTTATCTACCTTCACCAGAGAATTCCTAGAAACAGGGAAATATCTGGCTAACTATGAGCATCTGTGGCCTTACATAAACACAAAATGAGCATGATGACTTTTTTCTGACCTTACATTGTGGGAGATCACAGCGTATGAAAAAGCCTCTAATACTTTGAGGACACTGGAGATTAAAGGTAGAAATTAAGTCTGGGTATAATCTTAATAATACCAACCAAATCATTTCCAGATTTTAAAATGGATTTGGGGAGAAGATTGCTTTGTGCGCTTGTTTTACAAATAACCGTATAACTGTCATGTCCGTGAATCCCAATTATGTAGCTAATTAATTGTAATTAATTCATTCATTGTAATTACCTGTAATTGTAAAAGCAACTCAATCCCCTGAAGTTTCTCACTCATTAGTTCCCACATAACATGGTTCTGTAAGACTCTTTTCCCTTGGCAGTCTGATGATCAGATTACCATAACACCATTACGGAATCAGGTTGAGGAGAGCTATTGTCTTTGTCTGAAAGGAACACCATAACATCCTCAAAATTCACTTTTTTTCTCTTGAAAACTGTAACGTGTAATATACATTTATGACTATATGTAGTGGTACTGTACAGTGGTACTGTAAGCCCAAATAATTGTATTACAAAGTTACTGTAACATATCTTCCATCCAGCACAGGGAAAAGCAAAAGAGAAAAAAAACTTCAAAAACTTATATTAAAATAATGAAGAGCTAAGTGCATAAAACATTTACCTATCCACACACAAAGAGGAAAGTTTGTCAATATAAAGTTACTCATATGGAAACTGCACTCCTCACGTGAAATATATTTTCAAGATTTTCTTTCTTTAAACAAAACTGGCAGGAGTTTTAGTGTTCATTACACTGAAAAATGGGGATTGTTGTCCAGGACAATAGGCACAGAAAAATATGAGAAGCTAAAGCATAGCTCTGTTAATAGAAAACAAACCAGGCACTCCCTATAATCTTCTTTTCTAAAGCAGGAAAACATCCTAGAAAAGGATCTTTATTTCACATTTTCTCTTCTTAAGCACTGCTCCCACAAACTCTTCACATAGCTGTTCCAATGGCTGCAACATCTACCTCCACATAAACCAGCATTTTATCACCTCTTGGAGAAGGAACAATGAAACCCACAATCCACCGAGGATCTTGTCTGGCAGCTAGGTTGCAGACAGAGCAAACAGGTAAAAGAATTAGCATTTAGGCAAGCAAAACATGATTGTTTACAAAACAATAATTTTTATTTCAATCAGAAGGTTTTGAAATAAGGATAGCTTTTAAAAAGCCTCTCACTTCTGAGATCAGTTATGCACAGAAAAATTTCTACCTGTCCTTTCATACACCACTTTTAGGTGCCTCCAGGTCCACAACTGGGCAGAAGAACAGATACACTCCCCCAGCTGGGCTCTCCTCTGGAACAAACTCTCCTCCAGCCACCAGAGAGGCAGTGAAATAGTAATGATTTATTTTATCAGCTTGGTTGCTCCAGTATTCATTGTGCACAGCATGTATTCACACACAGGTTGCAAAGGTCACAGGGATGGAAGGGAGCCACTGTAAGATCAAGTCCAGCTTCTATTATCTGAAGCACCGGCTCAAAAGCTTGAGCTTTTCACAGAATCACAGAATATCCTGATTTGGAAAGGATGCACAAGGATCATTGAGTCCAACTTCTGGCCCTGACTATCCCCAAGAGTCTCACCATGTGCCCAAGACTCTTGTACAAACACATCTTGAACTCTTTTGTTCCTTCCCTCATTAAAAAAAAAAAATGTTTCAGAACTTCACTCTCCCAATTTTTTTTTCTTCCTAAGTTTTCAGTAAGTCTTTTCTTGTGCCAAAACTGGCTTGTTTAAACCCTGCTTCTTTGCAGTTATTTGATATATTTTTAAACATAGCCTTCTACCCAAGTGCTGAATAGCAAACCCAGTAAGCAGCTCCTGACTCACCGACACACTGAGACCTGTACTTGAGAGACCTGTGCTTGACATAGGTACCCCAGAAAAGCTCAGTGCTTGTGGCTCAGAGCTGACCCAACACAGCACAGCTGGTGGACACAGCTGGGAGAGGGCAGAGCTGCCCACCCCTGACAGGTTCCCTCAGCCAGGGACTCCTGCAGAGCACTCTGACTGATGGCAGGAAGAGCCTCTTTGGTCTCCTTTAAGGAAACACCCCCTTCCTCTGCCCTGGGAGTTTTCTCTTGCCTCGCTTTTATCCGCCTGTATCTGGGTTTCTAAATATTAGTGAACAGAATTGGGAAGATGAGACTGATATGCTGGACTAATGTACAACCAGCCGTGCTCTGGCACCAAATATGACTGCACAGAAAGCAGCAGGTAACTCACTTAGGCTTTGTTGTTTCTGTAATTCCCCTCCTAATTACTTTCACTGCTTAAATACCTTCCCAGTTACTTCTCCCATTCCAGCCTTCAGTTTCAACAGGGGAGATTTTAGTTGCACCAGAGGAGGTTTAGATTGGACAGTAAGAAAAATTTCTTCACCAAAAGTGTTGCTAAGCATTGGAAGAGGCTGCCCAGGGAAGTGGTTGAGTCACCATCCCCAAAGGCATTTTGGAGATGTGCAGATGTGGCAGTAAGGGACATGGTTTAGTGGTGGACTTGGCAGTGTTACATGCACAGTTGAACACAATGATCTTAAATGCCTTTTCCAACCGCGTGATTCTGACTCTATGATTTAGCCCACTATGATTAACAGTTTCTAAAGTTAGAAAAAAACACTAGTAAAGTTTCAGTTGTCTCAAGACTGGGGTTTTGGGGTTTTTTTTAAATCATGCCCTCCCCAGTTTTCATGGACCTCTAAGTTATTTCAGAAATTCTGTCTCCAAGACACCTTTGCATCTCTTAAATCCCTGTTGTCAGGTAGTCAGAAATGAGGAGCTAAAGCAGAAATTAAGATGTTAATATCACAATCTGAAACTAAGTACTAAGGCTCCTTTTAATTCAGCTCTATTGTTCATTTTTAATCTTCATAAGGCTCCACTGACCCAGTTTCACAATGACTTTTTTCTGTCATTTTGCCTCCTGCTCAATGAAGTGAGTACAACCCTCTCTTCATTTACCGAATTAATAGAGTTTTATATTAAGGACAATATCTCCTGAATATAGTTTTGGCAATTCCATTACATTTATGCACTTTATCTGTGTTGCATCGTTGCTTTTCTTGAATTTAAGGGATTTGTCTCATAAAAGTAATAACTTGAGCATACATCTCTTCATCAAGAAGTATATACACAGTAACAAATGGACTCTCTAGTTCTTTATTTTTAAGTGTTCACAAGGACATTTCCACTAATTAATCTTTTCTATCATTAATATAATAATATAACAGAATTCCTAAGGGGAAAGTGAAGTGCTGAATCAGAAGCTTGGAAGTTTTCATTAACAGAGACCTTTCTTAATAACAGATACAATGTGCACAAACATCTACCTTGTATTATAGTCTTAAGTAGGAACACACTTACAAAAAGAACGAGGCTTCAATCTTAGCAGATTCTGCGCTGACTGTTCATTTTACCTAAAGGTAGCATCCAATTTCTTTCCTTTCATCATATGAAATAGTAAATGGTCTGAGATTTCTCCTCATGATTTCCCCTGACCAAAGGTCATGTGTCAGCACGCTACACTTGGTTTGAGATATGTGCCTTCCTACATGGCCTATTTAACTGGGATTTGTCAATACCATTATTTTGCCCTTTTTACTCAAATTTCATTTCTTTTTATCTTATGCTGTCTGGGTAGTACTGGTATGCAGGATCTGAGCAACTCATGGCACTGAGACATACCCTTTTAAGAACACTCCTGTCTCTTCAGTCACCTCTCCTCACCAGCTGGAATCAGTTTCACAGACGCACTGCTAACAGCATCACAGATGTGTGCATGTTGACCTTTGCTGACAGTTCAAGTGAGCTTGAATCTGTGACATTATTTGTAAGTTCATGTCTCCAGCTCAACATGCAGAAAAATGAGTTTCTGCTTCTACTGACTTGGTTTTCCACTTCCAGAGTATCTCCAATATATCTGCTGTCCTCCTCTGTCATCACAGCATGTCCCAACAGGGTTATCTGAAGATCATCCTCTGCAATATCCCTGCCTCCGTGTCTCCCATCTCTCGGGGGCACTTTATTTCTCCCATAAGGGACCCATTTATCTACCTCAAGTGACACGGAAGAGAAACTTACACCTGTCTAATTCTCCAGGACCCAGATTCAAAATAGACACAGGCTGGTGACTCAAATAAGCACTCATGACATCTTCCCACAGACTGTGCTTCCTTCACCTTTTACTCCAACAAAGGAGTTTTGGCATTATTGCCCCTCTCTTTTTGTTAACCTGTACCTATCAAGGTACTTTTTTGCTCCCCTACAGCTTTTAAAGAATAAAATCTTGTTGTATGTCACCCACTACCTGCCCACAGACACCTGAGGCCACATCTTTTGCAATCTTTGCAATGCCAAACCCCAAACATGTCTTATGCAGTCTCAGCTAAATGTTAAGACTGTATTGCATGTTTGTTCTAATGGCAAAAATAGCAGAAAACATTTTCAGTGCATCTGTGTTCCTATGTAGCATGTTTGGTGACTAATTCACCACGAAGTAAATTTTATTGAGATAAAATGTACAGCCGTTTTTCAGAGTCTTCCTGTATTACTGGGACAAACCATCTTCTTTCAGAGTTTTGTTTCTAGTACCACAGAAATAAGAATAAATCACTGAGACAGTGCCGCACAGTTTTCTACATGGTACCTTGGATGGCTGAGTGGATGGAAATCAAGAGTGATTAAATTTCAATAATTGTATTTGTTATGAAGAGATTATGCTTAGCCAGTGTCACCAAAGGCAAGACTTACTTCCTTACAAAACTATCACAAAATAACTTAGAAATAATAATGCTCACTTTCCTTTGCAGTACATTTTAAACCCAAGGATTTGTATATATTTGCCAAAAAAAGGGCATGAAAAAAGCTAAAATCTGTTGAATGTAAACACAGAGCAACTGTTCAAGATTTTTATAAGCCTTTTTCTTTCTATTTTCCTTTTCTTCCTTCTTTCAGCAGTCATACAAAGTTCAGAAGGGAGGGTCTGGAGGATTAGCAAACTCTTATCCAAAGCTGGGACAGCTATGATGTCAGATCCAACTTCAACATAAACTAATTTGCTCAAAGACTTCTTGAGTCAAGTTTTGAATACCTCTAAGCATGGAGATTCCAGACCTCCATTCAAGTAAGTAAATGCAAAACCACTTTTACTTATACTGTCAAAACATACTCAGATGTTACATGTCAGAAAATATTTTCATATTGAGTTTTACCAATATAGAAAAAAAAATGTGTCTCTACAAACTGTGTTTCTAAAAAAAGAGAATTTGCTTTCCTGATACCACATTTCAGAAGTGGAACATATTCCTCACGTTCACATGTATTGGTCTTCAGTGAAGAAATTAACTACTGCAAAGTGAAATTCAGTGTGTGCAGATTAATCATAGACCTTGTATAAATACAGGAGATGAGCTATGTATTCATCTTAAATTTTGAAATTATCTTTCTCATAGTACTGAGAAAAAAACCAAAAATTAATCTGCATTCTTATTTGTATATTAAAGAATAGACTGGTATGCACGTTACACAGAATCTTTAATGCAGGTGAAAGAAGTTCACAACTATTTCCACTCACACATTCACATGTATATATTGATGTATTCGTTTTTCATCAGGATAACCTTGCAAATAGAGAATTTACTGGAATCTTGCATTTAGATCCAAAAGGAAAGGTATTATTTAAAGGAACCTGAGTGACATACAAAATGGTAGCTATATTAAAATGTAACTTGCAAATTCAGCTACTTTTGCACTTCGAGTCATAGAAATTGACAAATGATCACTTCTGGGTTGCCAAGACTGAGAAATCAATCATTTATAGCAGCATGTAATGTTTTTTGCTCTAATTTTCAGTTGTCTATGAAGAATGAAGTATCATAAAAGAATATGGGAGACATAAAGAGCACATTGCTACTAACATGTCCAATTCTGCCCAAATGACATAAAAACAAAAATACATTACTATCTGACAGGTATTTAATGGTTTAGATGAAATGAGTTCTGAGTTTCACTCATTAACACATTAATAACCATTTTCAAATCACCACTATCCTCCTGCTCTCTCGAGCCTGCATTCCAGACAGTAATCTTGACTCATCACCACAAGCACACTCATCTGACTCATTTATTTTTCCAGTGCTAGCCAGAAACACAAGCTAATTGCAATGAAAAAATTCAAGGAAGAATTCTAGGCATGCCAGAAATTAATGACATTAAACAGTTTCTCAAAAACAAATGAAATTATATTTTAAATTTTCAACCTTTTGACAAGATTGAAGTATTCTACACACTGACTTTCAACACATTTTACGTTTCTATAAACACTGAAAAGAGAGAGCAGAGCTGGTTTCCTAATGGCCTAGAAAAGAAAACTTCCACAAACTGCCAATTTGCTATCAAACTGAATATACAATCATGAGAAAGCTATTCCAAGAAGAAATCCATAGTTTAGGAGAAATGCAAAATCTCTACTTGATGACCTTGATACCAGTTTTACCCATACTCCATAAAAATCAGGTTGGAAAATTTTAAAGAACCTTGATCTGTAGTGAAACAGACTTTGATACCTGTTTTGAAAAGAACTGCATATTGCTGAAACAGAGAAAACATTTTGATTTAGAACTAGAGATAAAATCTATTAATAAAACAGAGATTCTTCAGATTATTTTATTTTAAAGAAAAGGGCAATGGATTCACCTAATTGCAAAATGTTGGCAAAATAACCTTTACATAGAGGAGAAAAAAAAACCCAAATATTTTTAATCTGGACTGTAAGACTCAAGTAGCCTCAAACGGCTTTTCGAAGTGTTCATGTAGCTCAAGTAAATATGGACAAAAATGTTTATTAACAAAGCTGCTGATATGAAAAATGTGAAGTGTTAATTTAGAGTCCTCAAAATGGATATTAAAACATCAGTTGACACAGCTGACAATTACAACTATGCTTGTATCTATGAATCAGTAAATCCCAAAACTCAAACAAATTTTCTGGGCAGTCCCAATCTCTTTCTTTCTTCTTATCTTCCTTTGCACCTTGGGACTACAAATTAAAAGCTTAAATACAAAATAACAGCTGTTTTCATTCCATTTTCAGCTTTAGTGGGATCAAGAGAAAACAAAAGGCATGTGAGGCAGCTTGCTATATGCAGATCTTCAGCTGAGGCTTGCTAACTCAGAATATTTTGTTGCTTTGAATTAACAAAGAAGAATTCAAAATTCCTTTGAGATTAAATGATTTCCAGGTTTCAACTCTACAGTACCATCTACAATATTAAGTTTTGATACTTCTATTTTGCAACTGTTTCTATGAAGAGCCTGCAGGGTGTAAAGCACTGAGGTGAGTTAATTCATTCTATCACCTCTACTTCCACTGTACTTTTCTCTCGGCATCTCAGTAAAGTCTTTCTTTTAGCCATTTTATGCAGTATGCGCACATTCATCTGAGAATCTATGTCAATTCACAGTTTTAAGGATATGTGATTTAGCTCACGTCTATGTTATCTACATAAATACAGGTAATTCACAAAAGATTCCCATTAGTAATTTTAGACTCCCACTTGCATTCACAGCATCAAACATCCCTCTACTGAAAGCAGAGATTTCCATTTCCCCAAAAGACTGAAGACGGTCCAGTGATATTCAGTAAAGAGTAAAATTTCTTTATCATCTGTACCCTTGAAATACAGCAGAGACAACAGTGAAAGGCAGTGAAAGAAGAACATCTGCATCACAAAATCTTTTTGTCCATCTGTAGATAGTCATTCATTTTCATAACCAAATTCTTCAAGCTAGCACTCTCAAATGATTTCACCAGGCTTGAAAGTTTGAGGGAGCTTTTGTAACCAGCACATTCAGTCAAAGTGACAAAAGAGAAGCAAAATTTTACAAGGTCAATATTATCCCAAGAAACATTGAGATTTTTCTTTTAATTTTTTCTTGCTTCCAATATTCCATCTTAATATTTCATTGTAATGCAATTTATCTCAGGCTTTTAATACAGCTTCTCAGGAAAAACAGGAAGAGAGATTTCAAAAGCAATTACAAAGCTGACAAACAAAAATATCCACACAGTGTCTTCAGAAATAGTGCAACATAATGCCTGAAAATCACTCTTCCTTTATTTAACCTTGACAAATCCCTTAAAGCCAGAAAGCCTTCAGGACCACATCAGAACAAAACAAAGAAAGTCTAACTGTAGAAAATACTTGGATTCTTTGGGGGTAAGATTTTAAAACAGCCCAGAAAAAAGTGGGACATGAATACCTTGTCAGACAAGTGCCTCAATATGAGATTATTTAGATTTGTTCCGGAAATAAAGAACAAAGAAGGCTAAATATTTTATTAAAAATCAAAAACCAACAAGAAAACAAGAATAAAAAATACACCTCTTGACACAGAAGCACTGGAAACAGATGAGAGACTCAAGGAAGGATACTGAAGAATAGAATCTGTATTTGTGTTTAATTTGAATGCTTATCAGTTTCCATGCAGCTGGATATGAGGCTGTGAGAACAAGTGAAGCTGAACCACACCAAGTACTTCAGAACTGAAGCAGCATTTGTATCTCTTGTTGTAATGCTCTCTCTCCTCTAAACCCCAACCCTTCACACTGGAAAAGAAACAGACATACATTGAATAAACTATGGAAAAATTGTGCTTACTCTTTTCCTAGAAAAGTACTTGGTTTTCAGAAACATTTTTATGTAAAACACAATAGACATTGAGACACAAGGACGGTGAAAAGATAGGAAGGCAGAATATGCAGGCACCAGTCATTAGCCAAGGAATTTTTCTTTCTTTTGTTTGTGATGTTTTCAGGGAACCTTGACAGCAGCACACATCAGGTTACCCACAATTCAAAGGTGAAACAATATTACAGGAGATATGAAAGAATCTACAGCTATAGGTCCCCTGTACAGTAAAGCAGAGAGAGAGGTAGTTCCAAAGGTCAAATCTAACCAGAAAGCCTGATCAGAAATTTAAATTTGAGTGTGAAAAACAAAGTTAGAATTTTCATCCCTTGGAGTTTCTATGACAACCCCTTTGTCACCTCAGCTCCCTGCTACTAGCACAATCACTGGCAGCACTTTTAACCTCATCTGGGTCATGGGTAACAGGCATAAACTCAGCAGTTTTGCTCTTCTGGTCTTGGCAGGAACCAGGCAGCACAGACCCAACTACGGGGTGACAGCTGTTCCATGTTGTTTTCTATCAGGGCTAAAGATCTGCATCATTCACTGTGCTGGAAATCACACAGCTCAGTCAGTGGAAAAAAAATACGCCAATAATTCATCCCGATACACAAGAATGGTCAAAACCCACAGAATACAGAGTGTTTAAAATCTGATTTAATATGAAGACAAAGAACAATCATATTGTAACTGTTTATGGAAAGACATTTAGAACTTCTACACTGAGTAAAAACATTAAAGCAGTTTAGTTGTGGGTAAACACCAGTTCAGCATTTACATTCACTATGGCAACCTGCTGCCTCCCTCTTGGACATATGCTTCTTCTGTATCTACATGGCTTGTGCTATGGTTCCACAGACATGTCTTGAGGAGACTGGAAAGACTTATCTGAAATCACTGTCATACCTCATGAACCATAGCACAAAGCTTGGTGACTTGGCAATGTTACTAGGTATAGAATAACTGACTTTCACCAGCTCCCTGCTTATCTTCTGTGTGTTTGAACAGCAGCTGCCAACGTCTACTGTCATACTACTACTAGCACAGTGTATTACAATGATGAGGGAATTCATACTCTGATCATTACTATGGTTACTAAATGCCACAACAGAACGATTTTAACAGAATTTACTTCTGTGTTCATATCGTTAAATTCTCTGTAGCGATGCAGAGAATGCTTAGTGATAATTATTAGAATTCATTTTTAAAAGTCTTTTGGGTTTCCTTTATTTATTTTTGCTTGGCCCTAATCTCCATTAATTTATAAAAAGTAGACCTACAACATGGACTTGAAAACCAGTTATCCAGATGTCTTATACCCAAGAGTTCAACTATCATTTACTCCTTGCCTTGTATCCTAAGCATTATTCCTAAACAAGGAGTAAGTAATTACGTGGCTGTGGTTCCAGAGGCACATTTTGAGAAGGCTTCTCTGAAATCACTGCCACACATAGTGCCAAACCTGGTGACCTAGAATTATTTATGCCTTACTTAGTACCCCATCACCAGAAATTCTCAGCAAAGACTAACACAAATCAGGCAGTCTAAACTAAAACTCTTCTTGAGAATCCTTTGTTCTGTGTGCTACAATTAACATTTAGATTTCAAGGGAACAGGAACAGTTTTGTTAAAATGTTCTGCTTAAAGAAAACAAAACAGCAATATTTTAGCTTGAAAACAGTTGGATTTAGCCTTTTCTGTTTATACAACAGTTTAAAATTAAAGGTTGAAAACAAAATGGTTTTTTATTCTAACCAAACAGTTGATAAAAAAAAAAATATGTCTGACATTCCATTTAACTGAGATGAGAAAAACCTTCAAAACGTGCAAATTATTAAAGCAGGAAAACCCTTTCATCACCAGGAACATCTAAAGAGAGTTCTGCCAAAAAATGAGTAGCATCACATCTTGATTAACATGTTCTTTGAAAGAAGACAGAGCCTCTCAACAAAAGGTATTCACAGCCTTTTTAAATTGGGTTTGCCAAAGGCAACAGGTCACTGCACGAAGAGTTCTGAGCACTCTTTCCTTTATTATAAGCATGCTCTAAAATAGTATTTCAGATTTGCAAGAACACCATGATATCATGGATAAAGAGCAAAATGGCTCACCCGAATATGAACTCCTTCCTATCTTGTCAGCATTTGCAGAAAAATAGAATTCAAGTTTTACCTGGTGGAGGAAAGACTTCTGTCTAAAAGGAAGGCAATACATAAAAGTCTATTTCCAAAGTAACCAACATAAATCAAAAAGAATATAAACTCAATCTGTAATGAGGTGAACCCAACAAGAGAGGACTATTCACATTGTTAAGGTAGGTGAAGTGCTGCTCCCTTGTGTTTTCATTCATGTTTTCTTCTCTTTTGAGCATATGATATGATTCCCATTTTTAAACTGAGTCTTCCACGTGTCACAAAAGACTACCAAATAATCAAAAAGAGATTTTCTTCAGAACCCTGCATCTATGCTCTCTGAGGAAACAGACTGTGTTTAACAGCACTGAAAAAATCTCTTCTTAAAAGCTATCTACACATTAGACAAAATGAATATTTTTGTTGAAGGAGTTTTTGGTGCCTAAAAGGAAGCCTAGGTTTGAATCCGAGCTTTGGGTTTATTCAGGAACAGAAAACCGGACAGGAGATGCTGCTCACAGAGACAAGACATCACCACTGAGGTCACTGCCAGGGTCAGTGGGCTGTTCAGCACACACACCACCTCAGCAGAAGTCAAGTACCTGCCTGGAGAGGGAATGAGGCCACAGCAGGTTGGGATTTGAAGCAGGTTTACAGAGGTGCATGAGTGGGTAAGATAGGTAAATAGTGAGTGACACCCAACTGTAAATCCACTGGATGCATTGCTGAAGGAGATCAACTGGCAGAAAGAGAGACAACATAAAGCCCTGTCATATTTAATACCCATCTCAGTATAAATATTGCAGCTTTTCTGTTTATACTCAAAGCCATTCTGTAAATATCACACACTTACTAGCTTTAAAAAAAAATCTGCAAGGACAAATCTCAGTGCAATAAATGCAGTAGTACTAAAGCAATGAACATCTAGTTTACATAGTTTATTAGATGGATACCCAACCTCCTTCAAGGATCCTGATAGCTCCAAATTTCTTACATTCCTACAGAATGCTTCTGCAGGCTATATAGTAAAATGGAAAAGACACACAAAAACCTTACGTCGTCCTTGATCACAGCAGGGCAATGTCATGTTCAGCCTAACTTCCTCTGTGTTGTAGGATGCATGTATATCAGTTGATGCCTGCAGTAACACTAAGATTTATCCCTAAGAACCCACTGTACAGCACATATATGCTCCACTCCAGCTTACCCACGTGGGTGCTAACAAGCCTTTGAATACTTCATGGCAAATGATGCACGTGCACCCTTCTGCCTCTAAGCCTTTTCACTGCTCACTCTACGGTTGATATTCAGGCTCCAAGTCCCCTAAAAAAACCAAAGGACTGAGTATATATAAAGAAAATATGTTATCCTAGAAGGACACAAAATGTGTCGTTCACAGTCCTCCTACAGTCATTCAACCGTGCTTTGGTGATGACTGCCATATGTTATGTGGCTTCTTGCACAGGAGCACTTCAAATATTTTCCACTGTTAACTTCAATAATTATTAAATATGACTATCCTTGGATAATTACAGAACATATCCACAGTTTTCACCATACTGTCTTAGGCGTCTACTCCATTTAAGCTTAATTGGAGCAAAACTGTTCCCTATCTTCAGAAATAGCAGCAGAATTTTAAGAACAGCTCTACTACTGCATTCCCATGCAATTTTGTTGTGACTTGTGGAACCAGCATTTATTTCCCATGTGCTTTGACTCCATCATTAAATACTGCCTCTACTCTTTTTGATTGCACTTTCTGAAATTTTGGTGTTCAATCATTTCACTTGGTGTCACAGTTATTTAAGCTGTTGCTTTATTTATTTCGCATACACCGTTGTGGTGGGTTGGACACCAGATGCCCTCCAAGCCAGTCTACCACTCCCCTTCCCAGCTGGACAGGAGAGAGAAAATACGGTGGAAAACAACTCATAGTTTGAGATAAAGCAGTTTACTAAAGTGAGAGCAAAATTTTGTGTGCGTATAAGCAAAGACGAAAGAAAAGTTTATTTTGTACTTCCCATCAGCAAGTGATGTTCAGACACTTCCCAGCAAGCAGGGCTTTAGCTCGCAGAGTGGTTGCTTCAGAAAGCAAATACTGTAAATAACAAATACTCCCTCATTTATCTTCCCTCTCTAAGCTTTTATATCTGAGCTGATATCGTATGGTATGGAATATCCCTTTGGTTAATTTGGGATCAGCTGGCCTGGTTGCGTGCCCTCCCAGGATCTTGCCCACCCTCAGCCCCTTGATATGGGGAGGGGGAAATGTTGAGACACATCACTGATACTGTGCCACTGCTGTTCAGCAGTAGCCAAAACATTGAGTGTTATCAATACCTTTCTAGGGAGCACTGTGAGGGCTGCTGTGGGAAAATGAACACCTCAGCCAGACCCAATACAACCATCTCCAAAAGTTTGTTTGCTGTGGGAAGGAAACACCTGGGCAGCCAGATAGGAGCAACCAGACTATGTGGATTACACATTCTCAGCCCACCATCTGTGCTCATGTCTCCATTCTAGAGAAGGTAATGCTTCCCACTCTCTCTGAACATTCATCAACTTAATCAAAGCACTTTGCCAATTCAGGAGTGATGAGAGGTCACATGAGGGAGCACTGTGGGAAGGGCCTTGGTAGAAGACTGACTTTTAGCATGGCAAGGGAAAAAAGCTGAGTTAGTAAAATATCTTTCATTCCTTATCATTTTACTTTCATCAGATGAGGAATTACAGTTGCACTAGCTAAATATTGATCCCGTATTTTTGCCAACACTCAGAGCAACAAACAAACAAACAAACAGTCTCTAACTTAACAGTCAAGCTAAAGTGTGCCTGGTAACACGGACACAACGAAGGCTGACATTTTACATCTGAAAAATCATGATGGTTATTCAAAAAGCCTTTGCCATCTCTTTTACTGGCAAGATTTCTTTTTTTCCTTGTGCTTATTACTTTCTGTTTCCCCTCCAGACTATCTAATAAGACCCCTACATCAGAATTCAGAACAACAGGAAATCATTACATTGTAGCATTTTTCAGCATCACTTGCCACTGACAAGGGCTTTAGAATCAGCCTCTCCTACCAGTCCAGAGAAACAGCAGCTTTCACCTCTATAAATGATTTATCTCTCCCTAACTGTTCCAGAAAGCACTAAGAATGGCCAGAAGACCCAAGGGCCTAGTTAGCCTGTTAGAAATAGGCTCAAAGGCTGGCTTGCCTTCGGGGCCGGCCTTGGAGCAGGATCCTCATGCGCCTTTGCTGGGAGCTCAGGGCACAGCAGGCGGGCTGGCAGGAGCAGGCAGCACACGGGAGCCAGGCCTTGGGCAGGCTCCCAGCCCATCTGGTCTCACTCCCAAGGTCCTGCAGGAGCCTGGAAGCTCACTGGCAGACCATGCCGCTCTGCTCTCCAGGGAACGATCAAATAATTTATTCACTATCTGGAACCAGAGTGAAAACACTCTCCCTGCACCTTCTCCCTCCAAAGCACGCTACAGACTGTCTTGGGCTGTAGCAAAAATAAAACAAGAGGTAGAGCTGAAAACAAAGCTCCTAAGGGAAATGTAAATTGCCTGGCCCTGTAAAGAAAACCGCCTCTATCCATATTGAGAGGTGTGTGTCTAATATTTTCACTTGAACTCAAAAATCAAACGACACAGCTGTCCCAAAGAATTCTGAAAATGCAAGAGAGATGATCTCCGCAGGGTTATTTTCGGGGGATGACTCAATTCCCATGAGTAGCACAGAAGAGGATGGTGGCTGAGTGATTATGTAAGCTTTAAGATAGGTTTCCTCATGACTGTTAGTGAAAATACCTGAGGTCTAACATTAATTAAAACCAACATGATGGTGAAGATAGCACTGACAACCTCATGATATAATCCAAATTCTGTACAGCATTTTGTTCATTTTAGTGGAAGCAGAGAGGAGTCAAAGCTTCCTTCTCAATGGCTCTACACCTGCCCAGAGCATAGACTTTTAAAGGTGCTCCAAGGGTGGTGAGCTTCCTCAGTTGAACTGGAAACAAAGAAGAAAAAACTATTTCAAGTAATTATTCTATTATGAAAGCTATACTGAGTTGCATATTTTTCTTTCCCCATTTAAACAAGTCAGCCATTTCTAAATATAGTCACTGTGAACAAGACTAATCTCCATAGCCCCAGAAGCATTTCTGCAGCCAGAAAGAAACAATAACATAATTATTTTAATTGCAGTGTCCTTAAGACTTAATCTCTAATAATGTGATAGCCAGCTGTTTCTGTAATCTATCTCACTTAAAGAAATTGAATTGGTCACAAACAGCTGTTCCTAAACGGCACCCACACAATGTGATTGCACATTTTAAGGTCACAACATGTAAACTACAGAACTGTGATATGTGGATGGCAATTTTTATCTCCCTTTCCCGGTGCAATACAGATCCAACTGAAGGCAGATAAGGTGCATCTAGTGACTATGAAATTGAGATTATTTCACTTCCTTAATGTAAAATGATCATTATCTCATAAAGTTTTAACATCCAGTGTCTTTACACTGAAGCCAAACAGATACAAATAAAAAAATGAGGCTATATATGTTGAATTCTGAAACTATCATCTTACCAAGAATGCAATACAGTCTTCATTCTAAATCTTGGAAGCAAGGTTTGGTGTCCTTCCAGAAGGAGCACTCCTTACTAATCTGCCATTACTTGTTTGATGCAGCAATTACTAGCTAAAAATGCTATCAACTGTCAGGCTGAAGCAAAACAAAATACCCAATGGTGATCCTTGTAGTTCTTAAAATGTCTGAAAAAAGCATCATTATGCAGTATAAATACAGTATATTAAAAAAAGAATGTCTATTTAATGGAGAAACTCCCAATAATAATTTTTATTCTTTAAATGCAGAGCAGTGGCTGCTATGGGACTATGCTTTGGATTTGTGCTGAAAACAATGTTGCTAAAACAGAGATTTTTTTTTTTTACTGCTGAGAAGCCCTTGCACAGCCTCAAGGTGTTTTCTACTGCTTTCACTGCCCCACCAGTGCGGAGGAAGCAAGTGTACAAAGATGGAGTCGTATCCTACTAAAAAAAAAAAAACAAAAAAAAGAAGACAAACAAACAAAAAAAATCCTAAATAAATAAAAAATCAACCAACCAAAACAAAACAAATCAGAAATTGTATAAATTCATTAATTCATTAAAACGAATTTTTTTCTTAAATCCGCAGATGTCTATGGTCGTTGTTTATACACTAGCAAGTGTTGTGAAAACATTTTCCAGACAGGAACAATTATGATGCAAAACAACTATTATACTAAGAAAACTGGTTCAATGATAAAAAGGCAACACTACATGTACATCAGGAACTTTAAAAAAAAATAAGGAAAAATCCACAAATATAAAAGGTTTACCTTTATTTTATCATGATATAAAGCCTGTCAGACCGTGAACAGGTCTCAGCATGTGCACTTAATATCTGCATTTCTTCCCTCTCTTCCTTTTTCTTCCCATAACACATAATTTATGAGACAGACTTCACATACACTGTCTACATCATGGAAGTTGGTCTATTACCACAATGGATGCCTTAAATAAGCCAAGTAGAATTTCTATTTAACCAAATGGATAAACATGTATTTTCTCTTCATCTTTAATTTATCACGCAGGTTGCCAGAAACTATACAAAATTGAGAAAATTTTTGTTTTGAGAAAATATTTGTTTCAGAAACTTCACAAACATTTAGAAAGGCATATTTCATCCTTGAAATTCAATTAAAAAACATCCTCCTATTAATAGCTCTGCCAGGATTTCTATCTATAACACCTACTCTAAAAATATTTTGATAAATTATTCTCTTCTATAAACATAAACTTAAGGAATCAATTAATTTGTTCCACCTAACGTCATCTGTAAAACAGATAAAATGTTTAATTTACCAGGAAATCTATTAATAGGAGAGGTGTTTACCAGGAAATCTATTAATAGGAAAGGTGTACATTCAGCAATACTTATTTATTACAAAGGATTTGAACACTGAAAATCCATCACTACCCTAAGAAAATTGAATGTGCACAATCCCTGTGAAGGTGAATACGAGCCCTTGGACAGAGAAATATCCCTGAAGTTGTACTTTGGAACACAGTTCTGAAAAACTGTGAAGCCAAAGTTTGGTATCAGAAGAACTTCTGTTGTGTGGACAATCTTGGGACAGCACATCAATGGTTACTACTTTCAGCTAAGAAATCACAGAGCATCTTATCTTGGAATCCATCATCAGAATGGCACGATCAGTAACATACGACAGTGTTATCAGCAAACAAAGTAATATTTATTTGAGATGAAAACAAACTGGACTGTGAAATAATACAGTTTGCACACACACAAACGAAATTTCATTAATTCATATGCACATTTTAAACGAATCTGTATACACAAAAAGTGTGTACAGAATTGTTTTTCGCTGATGCAGTAGGACCTGTACGTTTCTGTTACCATCAAAAGGACAGTTTCAGCACAGTGTTTTTCCCTCCTTATGGAAACAAAGCACATAATCATATCTACAAGTGCTGAATAATGAAAGGATAAATTCCACTTTTCATACTGATATAAATTGAAATATTAAACAGCTATGGAACTGGAAGCACAAGAGCATTAAAGAAAGCCTGCAAAAGCTGAAAATGAAGCCAAGAGAAAATTGAACTGAGGTACTAAAAGTATTTCTCATTTTGCAATGAGAAATGAGAGCCTTCAAGATACGTCTTCATGGTCCTATATTCTGAGAGACTCACCATTACTTAGAGGTAAGGACAACCCAATAGGCTGTGAGCAGCAGGCATTTTACTAGCTCTGTGTCACCTTTATATAAACCCAGAGACAGTGGCAAAATCCCAGAAATAGGATTAATATTTCTAAAGCAAAAATGAGTTTTGGCAGTTTTTATACTAATTGATGGCTTGGAACACAAACATAGCCACTATAAACAGGATTTACCACATTGCTTGCAAAAGACAGCCACAGTATAATCTTTTCTTCAGTGTTTGTTTAGCACTTACCAAAAACAACCTTTTGACATAATATGGTAAGTGAAATAGAGAAAAAGAATGAAAAGGAGAGCTGAAAGTTGTGACAAGCAAGTGGTTAAATATTTTAAAATGAAAAAGGATTCTGGACAGTACCAACTGTCTAAATAACTTCAGGCACATATGGAAGATGAGACAAGAATCACAGATCCATAGAATGGCTTGGGTTGGAGGAGACCTTAAAGATAATCCAGTTCCAGCCTCTCCACAACGGGAAAGGACATCTCCTACTAGGCCACATTGCTCAGAGCCTCATCCAGCCTGGCCTTGAACACTTCCAGGGATGGTATTTGTTCCATAATTTCTCTGGACAACCTGCTGCAGTGCCTCACCACCCTCATAGAGAAGAATTTTTTCCTAATATCTAATCTAAACCCACTTTTTCAGTTTGAAGCCATTCCCCTTTGTCCTGTCACCACACACCCGTGTAAACAGTATCTCTCCATCTTTCTTGCAGGCTTCCTTCAGATGCTGGAAGGCTTCAATTAGGCCACTTCAAAGTCTTCTCTTTTCCAAGCTGAACAATCTCAATTTTCTCAGCCTATCTTCACAGGAGAGGTTCTCCATCCCTCTGACAATTATTGGTGGCCTCTTCTGGACTTGCTCCAACAGGTCCATGTCCTTCCTATGCTGGGGACTCCAGAGCTGGATTCAGCAATCCAGGCTGGTAGTTCCCAGGGCCCTCCTTTCTACCCTTCTTAAAGATGGCTACAATATTGTCCTTTTTCCAGTCCCCTGGGACTTCACCTGACTGTCAGGACTTCTCAAATATCATGGAGAGTGGCTTGGCAACTTATATCAGCCAATTTCCCTAGGGTTTTGGGATACATCTCATTGGGTCCCTTGGACTTATGTATATTCAGGTTCCTCCGGTAGTTATGAACCTGATTTTTATTTACAGTGAAAGGGATTTTGTTCCCCAATCCCCATCCTGCTGTCCCATCCACTTAAGAAGTCTGGAAAGAGATGCTGCTATTGAAGACTGAGGCAAAAAAGTTGTTGGGTACCTCAGACTTCTCCTTTCATTGTTATCACTTTTCCAGCATTGTTTTTTGGGTGTAGACCTTCTTTGACTGGTTGACATACCTGCAGAAGCCTTTGTTAAATTTTGCATCCCTTGCCAGGTTCAGTTCTGGCTTTGACTTGGCCTTCCTCACCTTATCCCTACAGAACTGAGCTTCATCTCTAAACTCTTCCCAGGCTACCTGCCCTTGTCTACACTGCCTGTGCATTTGCTTCTTTCCCTTTAGTCTGACCAGCAGTTCCCTACTCAGCAGTGCTGGTCTCTTGCCTTCCTTGCCCTATTTTTCTCTTCATTTCTGCAGACCAACTAAAAGATAGATCCTTTTGCCAAGACATTAATCTTGGAGCGTTTTCAGTTTTGGCATGGGTTTTACAGCCTATTTTTATCTTGCATTACCATCAATGACTGCAGAGAATGTGAAAGAGAATTAATACAACAGAGTCCTGCAATCTTCTTTGGGGCAGGGCGGTGAGCAATGCCAGGCACATAGGAGAACAGCTGAAATAAAACCTTGAGTGGCCATGAACACTTCCCTGGGTTAAAAATCTGATGGATTAAGAACCTGAAGTGTAAGAAGTAAACGCAGTTGTTAAACTCTGAAGACTACAACTTCTCTTGGGCCATTCTCCAAACCGGGGAACAGTTCTTTTATAAAACTTGCTTGTTGAGAGAATGGAAATTAACAGGCATTTTCTGTACCTCCTAGACAGCTTGATCTCCCTTACTAAAAAATGTGTAATTCCCTTTGACAATATCCCTGTAGTTCTGAGTGACGTGCCATATGTGAGTCCACTCTAAAAATGGACTAAAACATCTTACAATTCCAAGATGTTTACAAAGGCAGACAACAAACTTGACAAGGCAGAACAATAATTTTTTGAAGCCAGGTCATAATGAATAAAAGTAAACAGGTGGATAAATAACCTTAAAAAGCTTCATTAAAAGCCTGTATCCTTTTAGGATTTTTTTTAAACACCCTGTATTTAAAAAGAGCAGCCTAGTTCTCTTTCAGTTCACAGAATGAGAAACGTAAATGCAGATGATGTAATTCTAGTTAAACCACATTATGCACATTTCAGACTACAAGTATTCCTTTCTAGTGCAGACTGGCAGTTTCTCCTACCTGCGGTGTATGACCCTCACAAAACCACATCAGGATATTCAGTTACTTACATCAGGTGCAAGGATAATGAGGTTTTAGTACAATTCTGTTCCATAAAATTTCATTAGTTACTGAGGTCATATTGATCTATAATTAGATAATGTTTTCCCACATTTTATGGAGATTCTGCAGCCTCTACTCAGGCCCTACCAATAAAGTGAACAATCTTCATTTTCTACAGGCAGATACAGTCAAGAAAACACAAAAAATTCTGGATAAAAGAAACAAGAAAAACCCAAGCAGAAAAAAGCAAACAAAGAAACAAAAAACCCAAAATGTTTTTCAAACTATTAAAGTAGAGAAAATAATGAGTGAAATTTTGAAAAATGCCTCCTCCTTCCATCACCAAACCTCTTATTGGTCTGGCAGGAAAATATGGGAACCTGCCTCTTCTCTAACACTAAGGACAAGTGTTGTCTAAGCCTGTTTTTATGCCAACACTGCACTGCCCTGGCTATTGTCAACATGGAAGCTCTATCATTTCCTCGGCACTGTTTTCCTGCCTAGACTGAAATACATGGTTCCAACAGCTACTGTCTAGCACCAGCTCTAGTTTTTAAGAAGAAATGATGCTTGAGTAGATTATAAGCAGGTGATTATAGGAAAGGGCAGATGGTAGATGCAGGCAGCAGCTGCCACTACACCAGCAAAAATTGTAGGGCAAGAACACTTCAAGAACTCTGGTCATTGCTAGAAATGGGTTTGGGGTGTAGTTTTTTCTGTATGTCCTTGAAAGGAATGAATATTGGACAGCATGGAACAACAGATATTTTAGCCTATTTTTCCCAGAACAGAACAGAAATCAACTACACACAAAGAAGTTATTTTTCAGCACAGAGTGAAAGAAAAGTGCCACTCACAACAGAGGGCTGCACCTGACCACTAAAAAATTCCAGCCAAGAGGCAAAGGATCAACTCCTTTCATCCTGAAATGTCCACATGGGAACTATGACAACAAACTTGTGGAGTGCATATTCCAGATGAAACTCCAAAAACTACAAATACATGTCTCAGATTCCAGCAGGACAATCTGATTTGCTTAAGCAGAACTTAGGCAAAGGCTATTGAAAACATTCATGCTCAGTGACATGCAGCGTGTCTGTTCATTTAAGCTGGTTACCAAATTAATTGGGTTATAAAACTTGAGGGCAGCTAGATTTAGTAACAAGATGCCTAAAGGAATAACAAGGTAGCCAGAGCACAGAC
This sequence comes from Trochalopteron elliotii, assembly GCA_024734555.1. NCBI lineage: Eukaryota > Metazoa > Chordata > Aves > Passeriformes > Leiothrichidae > Trochalopteron > Trochalopteron elliotii. The sequence continues at coordinate 2,504,293 of JANPWX010000043.1, forward strand.
ATAAATGTCTTATTCTCCTTACATATTTATTTCTGCTGTGTAATTTCTATGCCAAAACGTGCTTTAACTTGTTTTGAGTACATCACAATAATAGCAAAGAACTGAGCTTGTGCCCTTTCCCATGAGGTGTTCAGGGGGCTGAACAATTCATATGCCTTACAGTTAAAAACAACACACTACCAAAACAAAGCAACTAATGAAATATTAAAGCACCAAAGCAAGCCTGACTATAAGCAGAGACAATGAGACACAAGGGTGTTTTTATCCGCTCTTTCTCAGAGAAGGTAATGGACCGGTTTTAACCAATATTGTTCAAAGGCCTATACTATGTGATGGGATTGTATACACACTCTTATTATTTTTTCCCACTTGTGTAGATTGCCTTTTTGTTAGGATAAATCCACCAGATCTCTTGTAAACTGGTCTCTTGTAAACTACAACATCCATAAAAATAAAAAGGAAAGTCAAAGAAGAAAAACTACATGGATTCTTGCTTGAAAAAAGGTAAACAAAACCACCATCAGACTACTCATGCACAGCCCTACTATATGGAAATGAAAATCGTTTCTTCAATTTGTCAGATCTTTTAATGCAACAAGGTATCAATTAGGGATCCATGGATATAGCTACTACACTGCAAAAGAATCAGTATTAAATTATATCAGTAAATAACAGGTATTCCAGCACCAAAGGAGTATTGTTACATTGGAAGGAATGCAAAAAAAAGCAACAAAACGGAATTAAAGATACATTCATGTTAACTCCCGAGATTAAATTTAATTAATAATTAAACTCCCAAATCATAAATTAAAGCCACATTAGATAAAATGAACGCATAATCACAGAGATCTCTAAATCCTCATAACCCTCTAAAAATCCTTTAAGTCAAGGGCTTACAAAGTTAAGGTTTCTATCTGGTATTTTTACCTTTGGATGTTTCATGCCATGGAAGTCTATTAGTGACTTTGCTGCATTTTCCATTTTATTAGCTGTGAGTAGCTGCCGGCAGGGATAGGACATTTTTCTAAATGGAACCTTAGCACTAATGTTCTTGAGACAAAAAATGGTCAAATATAGTAATTAATTAGGAATGTGATCATGCATGTACCACATAGGCTAATGGTATATACAGCTACTAAGAACTGTGGTTGTTTATTCTTTCAGTTTTTGAGTGTATGAATTGCATGTAAATTTCTCTTTTAGTAAACTATGAAACCATATGCAAAATTTTCCTGGTTTTGAGGGTGACTTGCTTTTTGGTTGGGTTTTTTTTTGGATTTGTAAATAACTGTAATTAAGAAACTGTCAATTCAACAGAATGAAGATACTGTCTACAGAATGTCTCTGCATCTCTTTTGAATATCGACAAAATATAGACTTTTTTAAAATATTGCAATAATTCCCCATTCAAATATATGGAAGCACATAATGAACAGTTATCTTTGTATTTAAAATACAAACATGAAGTGAATCATTCTTGCTTTGTTTGAGATGAGGTAAAGAGGATGGTCTAAGGAACAGAGCAATGTGTAGCTTTATAGTTTACTCAATAGCTTTGAGACAGAGCCTGTGACTTTGAATTATTTTACCCAGTGTATGCATTTCAGTGCCTGATTGTGTCGGTGTAAGAGTGAATTATTGCATATTACTTCCAGAAAGTTTGATTTGATTTAGAAACACTGTTTCTGGGAAAGTAGTACTGGGGTTTTTTTCGTAAATACACAAAAAAAGGTGAATGCCTCTGTACCAAGCACAGTAAGACAGCGGGTCTCTCAAAATTATATATCTTTATTCAAGATACCACCTGTAGACCATTTTAAAATACGCTGACATTATAAAACAATCTCTAGTTTGGGATTTTGTTTTGTTTTTAAATACATATAATTGATCTCCATTACTCTTTCTTTTCTCTGATATACTTACAAAACTCATGTAAAAAGAAAAAAAATGCCCTTGTGCATTATACTCAGCAAGACCCTGCTACACACCACAGACAGCAATCATAGCTATCCACAAGATTACTGTGGATTGTCAGAAAGCAAAACAGATAAATTCTGAAAATGTTGTGAGTTTATTTCCCAAACTTCATAAAATAGACTCACTGTGCAACCCAAGTATCACAGAAAAATAATTGGAAAAGCAACATGGGGTGAAGTTATCATCATTGAGTATGAAAGCAATGCAATAACCGCCTTCCCTGTGTCTAAACCAGAAATCTACATCCATCACTGAAATCCATTCAGATCATACAGACTGAGACAGCTACAAAAACAGAGTTCAGAAGTAACTGGTGACAGCTCCAGATAAGGCAGCTGTACCTATTTTGACTGACATTTTTTTCACTTCTCAAGAATTAACAACTAACTAGAAAGGGATTAAAATCATCATACTCAGTATTTATAGCATGGAAACTTAAGTATTCCAGTCAGGTTTTGGTACTTTTCCTTGCCATACAATAAGCAAGGTCCTGCTTTAAATTCCTACCGAATGGTGACCTCAAAGATTGCTGGTTTGAAATACTTTTGGTAATAGTAAGTAATAGATGCCACAGAGGAAAAACATTAAGTTGATTTAACAGACCAGAAATAACTTTATTTTCAACTATCCATCTCTTTCAAAGATGGAGCTTTTGGTAATGGTAGATCTCTACCTCTGGGCAAACAAAGTGCCAGTCCTTGTTTTAGAGGCATAAAACTGCACTGGGGGATCCAGCCTTTGGTGAAAGTGAAACCCAAAAAAAAGCACAGACCCAAACGCCCATCAAAAGGTACAGATAAAAGGTACTGCTGCACCCCATTCAGACTGCAGAAAATTTATCTGCATGTGTATTCAGAACAGTGGGACCAACAAGAGCACAATGCTCACCATATAAGCACCTCGTTCATCTTAGCTCCATTGACTTGCCTGAGAACAGTAGGGGATGAAAATGCTCCAGAAGTTTATATTAAACATTGTCTAGTTTTTTCACAATGGGACTGCTTCTAATTCTAAATGTTGTCAGATTATTTCTCTCCTGCCCCTAATAAACACCTTTCCTTTCGGACTTTGTGCACTTCACTGCTGTTGTAATCTTACCAAGAGCACAAGTGAATTTCAAATGTCCCTAATTCTTTAGGATCCCACACATTTGCTGTGTGTTCCACAACAATGTTATTATACCATATAAAAGATGAGCTACAAATACTATGTACACGTAAACTATGGTGCAGAAGCACTCTGCAGAGCATTAAGTAACACCGGTACCTGCACTGCACCTTTTAGTTCCTTCCCTGCTTTATGCATAGAAGTCTTCAAAGCGAATCATAACACATGAGAAAAACACAGCACATACCTGGAACTTCTCCCAGCACACAGCTAGGTAATAACACACAGGGGTGTATCCCAATGTATGAGAGATGGGTACCACTCCTAGGTATAGCAATTTAGACATAGGAACAATGAAATCCTGGTGGGTTTATGTGTATATCTAAGTTTACAAGTAATTTTCTAGGACAGTATCTTTTTGGACTAGGAGGCATAGCAAAAATAAGCTGACAACTGCTTCTCCTCTAGTCTGAAGGACCAGGGAATATTCCTAGCCTCTAATGTCCGATCCTTTCCAACAGCTAAACTACTGTTCAGCATATCTCTTAGTGTTTGGGGAATTTTCACTTATATAAAGGTGACATAAGATCTGTTTGGGTTTGCTTGGGTTTTTTTCCCCCCATTGTGTCCAGATGGCAGGCAGACTTATCAAAAAAAAAAAAAAAAACCACAAAAAAACCAAGCATTTTGAATAGGGAATATAATTAATGATTGAACATTCTGCTATATTATGATAGATTCAGAGGTAGCCCTGAAAATACTTTGAGCATTTTTCTTACTCACATGAAAATAGAAGAGGAAAATACTGCTGAATTAGCTTACTGTAAAGATGTGTGTTTCTGGAAGTCAAGCTTTGCAAAGTTCCCAGCACTGAAGAAGGAACACAGGCCTTCTGTTCCAGAAATGTTGATCACCTGGCCCTAAAGTCTCGTAATGCAGATCTATCCCAGGTTTTTTTTTCCCCTATGATTATAAACAAAGAAAGCTAACCAACTAAGAAACTAAGTACTCTGTAGGTATTGCAGAAGAGGGGCAACAAAAAAGAGCTAGTGTGTTATTTCTATAGTGGCTTTCACTTAGAACACAATAATGTAGAGAAGGCTGAAAAACTCAAACTCTGACTGTTCATTTATTATTTCAGTTCTCTTCTGTTTATTTCCCTGGTTGTAAAAGGAGATTGTGCTTTTTATTTTGTTTTTAACCAAGAAATTTTCACCTACTATCTGTCATGTCCCATGAACAATGAATATTACACAGACCAAAGACAGTGTTTGACAAAGTGTTGTGTTTTTTCTTAAGAATTACCCACAAATAATAAATGGGCAGCAGAGCTGACAAAGATGTTGAGAGCATTTCAAGCAAAAAAGAAATGAGACAACAACATAAAGAGACACTGATTTCTATACAATACAAGCCACCACAACTACTTTTATTAGCAGGTTGCTAATAAAAATATTTTGACTACTTTACTGTATTTCTTCCCCTCTGACAAGTAACCTATTACTAAAGACTATGAGCTGGAAGCACCTTCTTCCACATCATATCAGGCAAACTTGTTTGTAAATATTGCCTTCTGTCCTGGTCAAAAGACATTGCATTTAGTTTCTCTAAAGGAGCATGAATTCACATATTATCAAGAACTCAAGGGCAGAGATCTCCAAGAACATCAGAAAGGACTAGACTTCCAATACACTGTCCTTCAAGGCTGCTCAGGCAGTATCTGTATAATGAATACCAGATTCTGGTGACATAGGGCCATGCTTGTTTGAATTACATGACTACTGGTTTAATAAAATACCATGACTGTCATGCAGTTTTAAGAACAGAAAGATCACTATCCTTTGAAGAAATGATCTGCTAAGACAGGCTTCAAACCCCCTCCTAACAAGATTCCTTAAAAAATATAGAAAAAAACACAATAATTTACACATCAGCTGAGAGGGGATGGGGACAGGCAGTGTGTCCAAAACACAGAGACAAAATACAAGTACACATTCTGAAGTGTCTTAATACCACATTGTAAGTTAATTCCCCTTTCCCCTCATTCTATCCTATTTGATCTCCAGCTTTTCTTCAGCATTTAATAGTTCACAATTTCAATATTATCCATTGGCATTACTTTGGTAATCCCAGTTCAAGAGCAACAATGAAAAAAATAGAGGTCACCAAATGTTCTCCACAAAAATGGAAGGTCTCCAAGATAAGTAAAACACTGAAGAACATGACATAATAAACATGGTTAAAGTATTTTGGCTTACTCAGCCTACAGAAGAGATGGCTTCTAATACTTAAAAGGCAGTTGATAATGCAAATGGAAGTACACTATATATAAGAATTAACAATGACTCAACCAGAAGCAACAGGCAGAAACAAAAACAGTGGAAGAAATAATAATAATAATAATAATACACCCCACACTGGGAGGATCACTGTTTTATGGAAACCTTCCTGTCCAGCCATCCAGGAGACACTCCAGCAGTCACACTCAGACCACCTGAGCTGGAATCAAGGCCACTTCACACCAGGCAGCTCCAGTGACCTGACGGGTGCCCTGCTTGGGCCCCTACACACCCCACACTCAAACATTAGGACGAGATTTTCCATAGCAAAGTTCCAGTTTTCTGGATGCTTAAAATACTTTAATCATGGTGCAATAACAAAATAACAGCTCAAGCTGGGTGCCTCAACAAAGGAAACCCTGGGCTTTTATAGTCTCACAGTATAAGCACAACAAAGTCTGGAGCCATCAGCTCCTGCTGTGTTCCCTGAGTACACAAACCCCTGGCTGGGCCACAGGTCCCTGTGCCCTTCGTTCTGCAAAGGGTTGGCACCTCATGGCTTCTCGCCCGGGGATCTCAACACCCACAGCTCAACCCGCAGCTTCCACCACAGCTGCTCACAGAGATACCAGCACAGAATGTGCTCCTCAACAACCGAGCATTGGAAACAGGCTGCCAGACAAGTGGTGCAATCTGCCTCACTGGAAATACTCAAGACTCAGCTTGACAGGGGTGTTGATAGACTAATCTTAAGCCCTGCTTTTAACAGCAAGTTGGACCATATGATCTTCAGAGCTGTCTTCCCACCTAGACTTTTTTCATTATTCCATACAGCTAAAATACTGAATTTTATGATGCATGATTCTTAGTTTAAAAAATTACTTCAAGAAAGCTGTCATACTCCTTAGCCCTTTGTAATTCTACCTACATTCCACAAAAGTCTGTTTTCTACTCCTTTGAACAGTTAGAAGCCACAAATCAAGTAGACTATATGAAATAGTAATGCATGTAGGGTATACACATATATACAATTACAGACACTCTAATTTTGGTGCTAAACTAAAAAACACATTTTCTCTAAAGGACTTCCCACTGTGTCCAAGTTTCCTGAACAACCCATCATGCCTTCCTAACTTGGCACCAGCATGTTTCACCACATTGCTTTGATCAGTTGTAGCAGCTGTCCCCTGCATGCTCTGTTTCATTTGTGCTGGGGACAGACCTGCAAGGAGAAGCCCTACCAAGCGCAGGACCAGCAATGGAAGTTTCAGTATCTCCTCTCAGACCTTGAACAGTGAATAGCTTCCAGTATGCACATGAGTGAAGGACCAGAAACACAGAAGAAAACAAGAGGGAGATGTAGCCTAAGGGATATGATGGAGTACAGAGCCAGCCATCCCCATCTGTCAGTGCTCATCAAGGACAATACGAGGACTCCAGGCAAAGTTGAGGAACCACAACTAGATCCTCATCCAGCTCCTGCCTGGAGCTGTTATTTTACAATTTTATTTTATTATTTTATTATTAATTATTTTAATAATAATGTTATTTTACAAACAGACATCACAGAATCGGAAATCATTCACAGCATAACAGCTATTAAATAGCATCTCAACTGTACTACCTAGTATGGGCACTTTGTATTAAACCTTTCAACATGGTGATTCAGAGTAAAAGTTATTACAGGATTTGTATAATTCTCAAATTACTTAAAAGAGTAAAATTTATCCACTTAGAAATAGGCAAGCAAGAAGCAGAAAAAAGCAATTATTCTCAGAAATGTCCTATGATATTACAAAGTACCCACAAAAACAATCTTTTGTGAGGCATTCACCAATTTAAAACTCACACATTATCATCTCTGTACAAACTATTTTTAAAGTGCAAATAAAGTGACATAGTTCTGTAATTCTAAATAAAAACATCATTAGCTACATTAAAAAAAAAAGAAGTTTAAACGCTAAACAACTATTTTAAGAACAACACTTGATTATGGAAACAGAACTATGTTTATGTGACTTTAATGTTTTGCCACTGTAACTCAAGACTATGGCACCGATAACTTTCATAAACACAATACTGCATCTAACAAAGCAATGGCTTACTGCAATCTGTCAATTTCAGAAAAAAAATCCCAAACCAAGACTTCTTGCTCGATACAGAAACATGCATGACTTTGTAAGAGTGTAAAGAGAAAAGCAAGCCCTTTTTTATCACACATACACAAAAGACATAAACCACAAATTTTCAGCTGCGAACAGTATTCCAGTTATAAAACTCAGAATAGGCAGTTCTCAACATACTCCAGTACAGCTTGGTAAACATATTTACAGAAACTGAATCTGTTAGCAAAGTAATTGTGAAGGCTTTTATGCGCAGTTTACACTTGCAACTCAGAGTATGTTTTTTAATGCATGTATTAGTCAAATATGCAAGGCAGACCTGGTTGAAAACAAATCATGAGAGAAATTCACAGCTGAGAAATAAATTAGTTGTTAATTACCACAAGGGAAAATACACAGGAAAAACAAAACTATTCTAAAAGATCAAACAGAATTGAATATAAAGTCTGCCACCCAAAAATATCATTTCCATTTTAAAAGACAAATTTATTAAATATTATCAAACTTTGCTAGGAGAAACTATAAACCCTTCCTAAATGTGCAAGTGTATCTCATGCAGCCTCTCTCATGTAGCCTCTCAAACTTGGATGGGTATTGTATTGAATGCATATCTTAAAAGTGATTTTTTTATTTGACAGCAAATGATCAGTTAAACTTACACACAGGAAGAACTACACATTTTTAGTAAATATTGCTGCAATACCTTGAGAAATGCATAGTAGCTATTTTTATATATTTGTATGTTAAATGCAAATTAACCACACTTCAGGTATATATATGTATTTTAACATAATATCTCAGTAAAGGATAAAAAAGAACAAAATCTCCATCAAGTTCTTCACTCTTTTTTTCCTGCTCAATAGCTCTTTTAAATTATTCCTTAATATATCCTAGTATACTTCCATTAAAGCTTTTTCCTATCACGTGTCAGTAAAACTCATCACACAGTAAAAGAAATCATAGCACAGTACAGACAATATTTTCCTATCAGAAGAGATGCTTGCATGAGTTCCCGAAAAGTGTGATTGTCCTACTTACTACATCTCCCGTAACAGAATCAACACTTAGCTCTGAGAAACCCAGCAACAGTTAGAATCATCAAATCATTAAGGTTGAGAAAGACCCTGAAGACCATGGAGTCCAACTATAAACCTAGCAGTACTGTGTTCACCATTGAACCAGATCTCCACGTGCCATATCCACATGCCTTCTGAATACATCCATGGATGGTGATTCCACTTCCCTGGGCAGCCTGTTCCAATGCTTCACAAACCTTTTGGAGTAGAAAGTTTTCCTAATATCTAAACTCCCATGATGCAACTTGAGGCTATTTCATCTTGTCCTATCACTTGCTACTCAGAAAACCAACCCTCACCTAGCTATAGCTTCCTTTCAGGCAGTTGTAGAGGGCAATAAGGTCACCCCTCAGCCTCCTTCTCTCCAGCCTAAACAACCCCAGTTTCCCCAACTGCTGTTCATCAGATTTGTGCTCCAGACCCTCCACCAGCTCCGTTGCCCTTCTCTGAACATGCTCCGGCCCCTCAGTGTCCCTCTTGTAGTGAGGAGCCCAAAACTTGACACAGAATTCCAGGCTGTGACCCCACCAGTGCCGAGTACAGTGGGACAATCACTGCCCTGGTCCTGCTGGCCACACCACTGCTGATAGAAGCCAGGATGCCATTGGACTCCTTGGATACCTGGGCACAGACTGGTTCATGTTCTGCTGCTGCTGACCAGCATCCCCAGGTCCTTTTCTGCTGGGCAGCTTTCCAGACACTCTGCCCCAATCCTTTAGTGCTGCACGGGGTTATTGTGACCCAAGAGCAGGAGCTGGTACCTCACAGTTGACAGACAAATTCTGGTAGTGAAGTCCCCCTTCCAAAGTTTCTAATCATCATTTAGTGATGATCAGAAACATTAAGTGATTAGTACATCAACATTAGTACATTAGTACATCTGTCTGTCACAGGGTGGTTTTCTGCAGCGTACATCTTCATTGGCTGTACACACTCCACTAATTAATCACTTGTTAGCAATTATGTTTGAATAATTCTTTCTCTATTTATCAAATAACGTCTAAAAGTTTTTATTGTGGTTTTCAAGATGTGTGCTTTTGTTCTTTAATACTGTTTCTGTCTGAAAAGTGTGCATCAATATTTGGTTTTACTCAGTTCCAGAACCTAACTATCTTGAACAGTTTTTTTTCTCCATAATAAAGACATGGGGTTTTTTCCCTTAAACAAGTCCACAGTGCTAAAAGGCTATATGTAAAGACTTCCTGCACGATCAATGAGAAAACCTGAGAGTTGGTTACAAGCTAGCTTCAGGCAAGTGACTTTGTATGATGTTTTTCTTCACCACAGACCCCTCCCTATCCTGATATGTTGGTCTTAAAGCTCTTTGACCAGATCATCCACTAGCACTTAAAGAAAATTATTTACACAGCAGATATAATTCCTGCAATACTGGCAGTGTATTTTCATACAGAACTTCTTGGTACCAGTTTATAAAATGAAGAGCTATGTGCACTCCTAACTCATGAATTTCCAAATTACATAAGGTGGTTATATCTGGAAAGATATATTGCCTACTGTAGGTTTAATTCACTGGATCTTCACCAATCTTTGGAATTATTCCTTAATATAAATTTGATACTACAGTAATTATATAACATAGGTTTTCTTCAGTATTCTTCCAATTGTGGTTGTTTTCAACACTTTCCACAGTTGTCTTTTTCTCATTAGCCTTGCACCTCGTTTTCAGATCAGTTAATCTGCATAAGAAATGGTAAAATCTCTCTTACTTATTTTAAACTAAATGGCCTTTACAGTTATACATGACTTTGTACTCTTGAAATCTACTATTGAAAAGACCACTACCCAGTCAACCTCTGTGTTGGAAGGAGAAGAGGTTCCCTCTAAAATGCTGCAGAACACAAGATTTAAACCTGCTCAAAGTGAGATCTTGTTTATGTGTTTTGCACAAAAAACCCCAGTTATTTCTGAGGTTAAAAACAGGCATTTAAACATTCAGTTCAACCAAAAGAATACAGTAACATTTCAATCCAGTGTGCCATCACAAATGAAGACTGTTTTTACTACACAGTATTGTAGCACAATATGTGTAAGAGGCTAATGATTAATACCTAAAAGTATTCTTTGCGATAATGCTGTTCCATCCCATTAGCAGGATCATTACTCACGAAACCAACTCATCCTCAGGAAACATTCTACTGCAAACTACAAACTACTCACGTGCTTTTCACCTCAGTGGATGATTGTAATTGATTGTTGATGTGCTGGAAACACCTAGGCAGCAACGTGCCTATTGCATGATAGCTTGTGTTGCTGTTTCACGAAGCTTCAACAGAAACTCAAATTTTAGTATCAGAGGTCTGTTACACTAGTTAGAGCATTTCTTCCATGACACTTTAAAACTGTAGTTTCTGAAATCCTGATGTACCCTACAAAGTTGAAGGTCTGTGGCCCATTCTTTCTTTCTAGACACTAACCCATGATATGCTTCATTTATCTTTCAAGAAAAATACAGATATTGTTGGTGTTTTTTCTAAATTCGGATTTTTTTATGAGATTACTTGCAAGAAACCAGATCTCCAGACTTTCAAAGAACTGATTATAGGGGGATTTATTCATATAACTAATAATTAAGAAAAAAAGAATCAGAGTGAAAAAAAGCACATATTTTCTTATCCATTTTTATTTACATTGCAGTAGCATGTATGAGTCGGTGCCATGCACTACCACCATGTTACTGACACTTTAGAAAAGAGACACGAGATACATAAACTTGACTCCAAACAATTTAACAATGTATATGTGTCATTCCTGTTGATATCACTGAATTCTGCACATCCTGCAAATACACCCAGCAGTGAGGTTAGATCAAAAGCTAAAAAGAGTTATTAAAAAGAGCTATTAAAAAATAAACAAAAATATTTCAAAGAAAAAGAAGAAAAACCCCCCAAAAAATAATTTTGAAGCTGTTTCCATTTATAGAGTACGTACTTTCCATTTATAGAGTATGTACTTTCTATTAAAAATATCTACAGATTTATGGACTACATATCTTACATACATTATCATACTCAAATTATACTGAAAACCTTTGAAGATTTTTTTCTCTTACAGAATATAATGTTCTCACAGATTCTGGGGATTGCAAACAGAGTTTTGCGGAAATTTTCAAATAATATTTCAATTTTTAAACTTTTGAAAATGACGTTTTCAGTGAAAATGTTTCTACCTGAAAATATTTACCCAAATTTGATCATCAAAACATAGCTGGCTGTGATATAAAGTAGCACTGAAGCTACTGAATCAATAAAAATAATAATATCCTTAAATAGAGACATTATTTAATACAAATATTTAAATCATTTAAGGATTATAAATACCACCTACAAAAAGTAATTTATGAATGCATAATTTGGTAGCAATAAACCAAATACTTAAAATATTAAATTATGCAAATTTAATGGCTAACTCTATAAATTACATGTTCACCCTGACTACTTGCTAGGCAATCACTGTACATGATGTGATGTTTCTACAACTCCAGATATCACAGAGAAAACAGGAACATATAGATTTAGAAACACTGTCAACACCTAGAATCATAACACAACATTAATACGTGTCAGTAGAATAAAAATGGAAATCCTAAACAGAGTGATGAATAGTTGCTGTAACACTGCCAAAATACCAGAAGGGAGCTCATACAAGAAGTTTACCAATGTAGGAGTGACTCTGCAAATATTTATTTAATATTAGTATAGGAGAGAACATATACTGATGTCTCTGTAACAGCTCTGAGCATGCCTAGTGAATACTAACTGAGCAGATCTAAATCTGAAACAGAAGGTTAACAAAATGTGTAGATCTATCATTTTAACTTGAAAAGCTTCATCATGGTCTCATGACATCTACCATGGTTATGACTGTGAACCTTGCAAGTATTGTGAACAGGTCGTGATAATGATTCATCAAATGACTGCAAGTAGCTACTCAGTGTGATTCTAAAGAACGCAACAGGCATGTGAAAAACTTGAATATTACGTTGTGCTTCATTTGTCAGTAACAGTATTATTTTTAATTGGACTTTAGTCTTGTGCTCCCAGATTTAATCAGTGTTTAAAAGGCACTTTCTCCTTTAACAAGTACCTTTATTCTACCGCCCATTTCCTCCAAGGACTCTACAGTTTGCAAGATGGAGATCAGCTCAAACCAACAAAAAGTGCCAAAAAATCAGACATAGAAACAGTAAGCAAGACCTTCTAAACCACCATTTTCATTTCAGTTACAATCACCAACCAATGTTTCATTAGAGGTTTCTTCTACACTTAACAACAAACATGGAATAAACTACTGTACTTGAACGGGTCACTTGAGATCAGCCCAAAGACTGATAACTTAACATGGGTTCTCTGTTAAAAATGTAGAATTGAATTCCAGGGAATAAAATCAGTTTTCTCCAGCAGAGAGCAAACTAAAGAAATTTTCTCAGGCTTTAGTCACCCTCCAGACACAGGAAACTTCAAACCTCAATTTATGAGGCTACCACAAGTTAGCTATGAAGGGCTTCAGTGAAAAGCTTCCAAGCCCACAAGCTACAAGCTTCAGCTGTTTGCCAAAGACCTAGAATATGCCAAAAGGAAAAAAACCAACCAAACAACCCCAAAAAAACCAAAAAGTAAAATTTGTTCAGAGAAAATCAAATTAAATCAGAAATATGAAAGGTACTTATAGCCTATTGTACTGAATTTAATCTTGGATTACAATGCAGAACAAAACAACACACTGTGCACCTAAAGTATCTTGTCCTTTGGATAGTTAAATGCAGCATACAACAGAAGCAGGAAAGTTTGAACTTGTATTTCAAGCATTGATGGGAAAGCTATTCCTCAGTAACAACAATACTTAGTAAAGACTACGGCTTAGTGAACCTAAATTGACACAGTTGCTTTCTGTGAGGCCCAAGAAAAAGGAAAGCTAGATAACAAAGCCATAAGAACTGAACTACAATTCTAAACCAGGAAACAACCTAAAAAGGAACTCAAAAACTGTTTCTTAAAATGCAAAGAGCATAGAAATTTGAAAATTATTACCACTTGGTACTTGCTGTACAATTTATTATATTTTCATTGACTAGAATAATAAAAGGTTAATTATGTTTAAATACTTTTATTGTTGCAGCATTTTACTATTTTACTTCTAAATACATATTTTGATACATATTTAAATTGTATTTACAGATGCATCTATATAGAGAGAAGTGCATGCACAAACATCTTTATTAAGCAACACAGGGTTGAACAAAAATTCTAGACATACTGTCAACACTACAGAAATCTTCCTATGGCTTCTGCTGCAAATTCTGCTTTTCTGAGACAGTTAAGCAAAGACATTAAATACAGATGCCTAACACATAAAACTAAGTATTATGTCAATTTCCATTACCTTGATAATGCAGTACCTGTACTGTTTTCCAATTCAAAAACAGAGGAAATATCAAAATGTTCTCATCTTTTCCTGTAGAGCACAGCTGTAACAACGTATGTGTATGACCACCATAGCCGAAAGATTTTAATCTGTTACGTTATTTAAAGTATTTAACACTGAATGGCTGGTAAAATGGGGAAATAATATTTATCTAACTTAGTCAAGAAAGTGAGGAACATGGATATCAAATCACTTGTACAATATTACACTGACAACTAGTCAACATAAAAAAAAAAAACCTAGATAAATAAAAGGAAAATAAACTATAAATGCAGTAATCTCTATACCATAACTGACTGATCAGAATATCGAGATTATATTTCTATCTACTCATAGAACTCCAGAAAATCAGTATACAAATATAAATAAATTTACATGGGCTTGTAAGGCATACCTTCCCTTACGGAAATGTGGGAGTTAGTATGACATTTTTTGTTTCTTGGTTGGCTGGGTTGTAGGAAAATTGCTCCTGGTGCCTTAACTGAAAGGAAGAAATGCTCCTCTCCTCCAGTCTCATTTCCTTGAGTCCTCCCACTCCAAATCAGTTTTGTCACTCACAAAGACTTGTTTTACAAGTCTTTACAAAACAATTTTTTTTTCCTTCATGTCCTCGGACCACACTGATGAACATAAGAGTCTAACTTTAACCACCACCACAGGAACTCACAAACTCAAGTGAGCATCTTTAGCAGATACCATTTCAGGTCACTGCAAACACACTTAGCTACATACACAATCCTCATATATTAAACAAAATACAAAGTAACTAAAGAACTTATAATATTAATATACCTTTTATTCAATATTGATTAAATTAAATGATTAATTTTATTAGTTTAATTAATATTTAATACTAAATTTTTTTTCAAATACAGGCTTCTTTGGAGTCTGAGCACAGCCTTTTCATGAACTTATCTTAAGATCTCAGTTATCAATCAATAATTCAGTAGAAGTTTTTTCACCTTTAAGGCTAAGTATATATCTCAATCTCCAACTGAGCCTGAAAGGACTTTCTTTGGAAAGCCTCACTGAAAACCAAGTAATTAATTAACCAGAATAGTTTCCTAAAAGAAAAGTGTCCTGTAGGCCAACTTGGTAAAAAAGATCTTAGTTTTTAACATTTAACAGTTCCTGTTAAAAATAGTCCATCTTACTGGACAGGTTCCCAGTCCGAAAAACAGATCTGGCTCCAATAGCAGTTTCAACTAGGTAACAAAACTCTGGTCAGCTGGCACCTCAATCCAACAGAAGTTACTACTGCTAGCACATGTGGTGGTGGAAGCAGGGCAGGCTGAGCGACCCTGGATACACCTCAGTCCTGCCTAACAGCAGTACTTCAACTTGGGTACTCCAGTCATGGCCCTGAACTTCTCTAAAGGCAAGAAATTTTTCTACTCCTGGCAAAATTTCTCGATAGGCATGAGCACAGGATCTCTGGTTTCCCCTTTTTCACCTGTGTATGTAGAACAGAACATCCAAAGAAATTACACTGCTGGGAAATAGTCAGAGGTTTTCTTGCATGGTGAGCCAAGACCATGTGATCTGTAAATTTCTTCATACTTCACCAACACTTATTTATTCTGCTCTGGTTTTTTCTTCCTTATTTCCAGCCGCTAACCTTTACTAAAAAACTCCATAAACTAGACATTCCTCAGGAGCCAGTTGCTCCAATTCCCCTGCAATATATTTGCCAAGAAAAGGCAGGTGGCCCAAACATTAGTGTGGATGGAAACGTGATCAACCACATAAACATTTAGGAACCCTCATGGCCACAAAATTGAATGGGAGTTGTCAGGTATGAGAGGGTACATTACTTATCTTATTACTGGGAGCATATAAAACCCATTAGTTACCCACTACAAATACATGAAAGGATGTGGCCCACATGGACTTTGCCAGAGTAACAACATCCAGAGGGAAGGAGACTGAATTTTAGACAGCCTGATCTAGCCTGATCTGTTTAGATTGATTCTGCTGAGCCAACCATACATTCAAAGAGCTAAAAAATACCAGTGTGAACAGTGCTCTGTCACACATTAATAGGAAGCAATCTATATTTAATTTTAAATTGTCATATGCCTTAGCATGCCCACTATAGGTGAAACACGAAACAGGAAGCATGGGAAGTCCTTCAGCACATTTTATGACAACATCCTTCCAGCACCCAACATCAACATGCATACAGCAAGGGTTTCTGCTTGAGGTACTTGTGTGCAAAACACAGGCTGCAAATTTTCAGAGGTAATGAAGTTCAGAGAAGTCTGGCTTCTGTCATCAAAATATTTCAGGAAATTTAATTTCTCCCTATAGTATCACCAAAAATGTCACTGGCATTACTAGGGAGTGAGCAATTTACAAGTCAGGTATACAGAAGAGAATTCTACTTTTTCCCAGTACTAGTAGCAATGCTATCATCATTTGGCACAACCAAATTGAACCTGTCGTGCATACATATGGGTGAGCTCATGCAAACTTAAAGAAGTATTGTTTGGGATTTGGTTTTTTTTAGTTTTGAGGTTTTGGGTTTTAATTGGACTTACTGTTTCCTTGAAAACATGCATGCATTCAAATTTGAGGGTTAAGCACCTTCCCAAATTAGAATTATCACTATTTAAGGAGACACAGATCAAAACGTCTTTTTGAAACTTTAATTATACTGTATGATTCCTGCAAAAAACCTATTCATAGGCTAACAGATTAGAATGGAACACTGCCCGGTGGGTTTTGCTTGACAAGATGATATCCAGCAATTGGTTACTTAACCAATCCCATCAGTGTGTTCTCCACACTTGCAGGTTTCCATTCCATCTTTTGCCCTTGCTCAAATGTCCAACTGTTCCTGGTGACATTCTTCTTCAGCTGTATTAAAATCTGACTTGTTTTTAAAACATTTTAAGCTTGCTGCAAGTAGGAATACTTTGATTTTCAAACAGGGAAAAAACATGGTTGAGTGTTCTCCCTTTTTGTTCTGTGTTTTTCAGCTTCTTTTTTAATATTATACCCTTTCTAATACAACATTTATTGATTTATTTTACAGACAATTTGTCAAATCACGGTTGTAATGACATTTACTTAATCATCATATAAAATCCCCAAATAGTTTTGACACATGAAATGTGTCCAAATGTGTTTTAAATGTGTCAAAGTGTGTTTTAAAGCTTTAAAATGTGTTTTAAAGAAGGACTTGTTATGGGAGGGACAACCTTTACAAATAAGGTGAGGTGAAGAGATAACTTCCTACCTTTCACTCTCAAAATTTATCTTCAGGTAGCAAACCCTAATCTGGTATGTTGGATCAGTTAAGCAGCACTTTCAAGAAAATATACAAGAGTATTCACATCACCAAATATTAAGCATATTAAATGCTTAAGCAGGATCATCACAGACTGTAAGCTTCTTTACAAAAGCAACAGACACAGAGAAATTTCTTCAGAGTTAACTAAGGGTGAGTCTAATTTAGGTGCTGCAAATTGCTGCAGAAATCTACACTTACCATACACTGAGTCTAAGAGGACATCTTGATCTAGATATCTAAATACCCCCTGAAGTCACACTAAGTAGTGGTGTAAGAAACATGTTATCAAGCTTATACATTTAATACTATATACAAAAGTGGTATATATACTACATACTTGGGGTAGGAACTCTACAATTTCTCAAAGTAAGAACAAATTTAACTAAGGGTCAACCAATAAATTATGTTGCTTCTGAAAAAGTAAAGCTCTCTCACCCACCTTACCTTATACTGTGGATTAGATTTCCATCATTCTGAAGTTGTAAAACCCCAAGTACTGTGTTAATGCAATCCTAAAATCACATATAGTCCAGATGGTGCCTAACATAAAATGCCTAAAAATATAATTTGGGTTTTGTATTTGACAGAATAACTGCCTGTATTGTGTATTTTTCTTGATAAACCAACAAAAAGGAGACTGATAATACTGTTCATTGATTTACCTTTCAGCCAAGTGACTGGTACTTGCAACTGTATTCCTAGCTGGTCTCTGGTAATACTTATGGGATGCAGAGTTTACCAGTTACTTACAATACTTGCAAATTTTCAAGTTCCTACTACATTGAAAAGAGGTACTGAATCTCACAGGCTTTTTATTTATTTCTGCTTGACTTCCTTCTAGCAATAACATTGTAGTTCTCAAAATTACACTCCTTTGTTTCCAAATGGAAAAAGGATGGATGAAAAAGGAATCAGAAAAACTGGATACCAAAGTCCTCCCTGTTCTGTTTGGGGCAGAACTGAATACTTTCTCAAAAAAATCACCATGAGATAAAGTATTCACCATGCTCCTCTTACATGTTGAATAGGAAAATTGACTATAAAATTAGTAAGACAGTTTTATTTTAAAAAAAATTGCAGACCTCTCATGAAGTTGAAAGCAGCTGAAGTCAAACATTAGTCCTTTTTGGGAAAAGCCAGGAAAAACTAGCTTTGCATTTAAACTAAAAATAAAATAAAAAAAAAATTAAAAAAAAAAAAAGAAGCAGTATCTTTACAGTAAAGTTTTGTTTTTTTTTTTTTTTTACAACACAAACTACACAAATGAGTAATACAGCATTCTGACTACTTTGCTGATAGTTCAAGGGCATGGACAATCCCTTCCACTATATATATAATACAAATTCAATTTATTTTAATAGACAATTTGTGTTACTCAGCATTTAAGGTATCTGTTGCACCATTAAAATCAAAACCTAACTAACACAGTACAAGTAAGATTTTCCTTTGAGAAAGGGTATGATCAGTAAGCATCTACCTCTTTATTGACTACTTCTTCCTCAGAGTTTTCTACATCACTAGGCTGTCAAAGCAGCAAATTTATATTCTCTACTGATTAAATTGCAGCTACAGCCACTGAGCAAGATTCTTGCTCTGAACATAATAAAAATCTATCAAAGGAAATCACAGATTGATTGTTATTTGTCAGTCCTATTGAATAATAAGTATCAGTTATCATTTTACTCTTAACAAACATGACAAGAAAAATACCATTCCACCAGGATAATTTCAAAATAAACTTTAAGGCTTTTTAAGACAGTCTGTAAGGCATTCTTTTAATGTATGATTTATTTCAAAATATTATTCTTTTTGGGAGAAAATATTTCACTAAACATTTGAGGTATACAACAGATTTTCGTATAGAGTGGATGAGTCAGCAAAATTTCAGAAAGGTTTTCAGATCTGATCAAAACCCAAAATAATCTTTCATCTGCAGAAACAAAATTTTAAAACCTTACTGAAGCATAAATAACAGTCAATAACCAATAATCATACAACTCCACCCTATATCTATATTAATCTTATTAAATCCATTCATTATTCAGACTACTGCCTGCAGAAATGTCGAGCAAAGTGTTTTCACTTTGTGAGCATTCATACTTCAGGCGCTCTCACAAAACACCATAGGTAAATCTTTCACACGTGACTTAAAAATCTTATTTATCTCTTTGTTGCATCATTGCATAGATGACAGTAAATAAAATAAAAACCACACTTACCTACTCTAATGGTATTTTATCTTCATCATCTCTGTCCTTTTGAAGAAGGTATCAATGTTGCAGCTTTCCTAAAAGGTTTTATTTATGTACTACTGAATCATGCAACATAATCCAGTTATAAACTGAAACATTGCAAAAAATCTCCTTTCAAAGCATAATCTTATCAATGGTCTCACTGGTGTTTCATCACCCTTGAATCGCTGTGTTTTTGCCTAGCAAGGTACGCACTGATTAATGGAAATGCTTTTCTGTAAACTTGTCCTCCATGGATACTCCTTGCATTCTGTAATAGTCAAAACATCTCCCTAAAGACTCTCATACTTTCTGCATTACAATCCATCCATAACATATTTTGGTAGTTAGAAGCACCATATTCCTTAAATATGCATAAAACATTAGGTTTTGCTTCATCTCTATTTTGAAACACACATTTCAAATAATATTATGCTCCTTTGAAGTATAATGCACTTTCGAAACAGCTGTGTGCCAAACCAGTAAAGCTATACTTGA
This sequence comes from Trochalopteron elliotii, assembly GCA_024734555.1. Classification (NCBI taxonomy): domain Eukaryota; kingdom Metazoa; phylum Chordata; class Aves; order Passeriformes; family Leiothrichidae; genus Trochalopteron; species Trochalopteron elliotii. The sequence continues at coordinate 2,524,321 of JANPWX010000043.1, forward strand.
ATATAATGCTCATCCTTCAGTAATTCTGCTGGGTAGAATTCTGGAGGGTAGAATGGGATAGGAAGAAGTTGCTGTGTACAAGCTGCAGACAGTTTCTACATCTTTAAAAGCTTATTTGCAAAGTCAAGAAGGAAAGGAAATGGTTTGAAGATGTAAGCCCTTCAAGTAAATATAGTGATGTACAGAACTATTGCAAAGCACATGAAAAAATGAAGTTAGCAAAAGGGTCAGACTGGGCTTGGCCCTGTCCTTGTTTCAGGGACTAAGCAAAGCAATATGGACACAGGCCAGTCTATAAGGCAGCAAATTAACTTCCATTTTCATGCATCGCAGGTCCCATTTCCTTTCCTCACCAGAGAAGTTTTGCACAATGAAGGTCATGGGTCCACCTTTCCTCTTTCCAACGTCCTCATGAAATTAAAAAACACAGGTGAAATGCCATTCAGTGGTGAAGCTGAAAGAGCACTTTCTTCTAACAGGGAAGATGACCTGCTCCACTATGCTGGAGCAGAACAACTGAGATCTGGGAGAAGAGGCAGAAACAGCCTTTGTATTACAGGAATGCTCAAAGCACTCCAGTGATGGGGTAAGAATTTTCAGTCAAAAATAAGTTCAGAAATAACTGGCCTTTCCCCTGATAACTCCCAAACAGAAATCTTAAATATTCAATTTATTCCATTTATTGATGGGCATGAGCATGTTTATGCATTCACACAATGCTGAAATCAAATGTTTGCTACTCTACTGGAAGTGTATTCAGGGTTCACTAAACATGGGCAGCAGGCATCACGAAGTCATTCAGATGGGAACTGAGGCTGATCTTTCTTCTCTCTTTCCTGAAATAAAGATTAAGTTTCTATTTCATCGCATGAAAGCAGAAGGCCAATTTATTGTATTGTCATTCTGTGGAATACCATTGCAATAAAGAAACCAATAGCTTAAAGAAAAGTAGTGTTTTTAATAACCATGACTGACCAACAAAGCCTTAATGACAACATATGCCATCACAATTAAGCCCTTTTAGCAGCAATCAGGACCATCCTTGACTGGGTTGGACTGATCAAATTATCTAATATAATAAATCAGTTTTATTACCCGAGATACAGCCATTGAATTGGTGTCAGACTTATGGAAAAATATTTCAGACATCACTTCTGAGCATGTTTACTGGGTTGGTAGCTGTGGCTCATTATTTAATTATGAGAAACAAATTACTTAATTGAATTTCCATAAACTGATGGTTCCCAACAATTATTTCACAAAGGAGATAGAAGAAAATAATACTCTGATGCAAAAGCTAAGAGCTACATATTAAATTGCAAAAGCAAAGACCTCCATATTCAATATGCAACAGAGAAGGTTAAGCTGTATTTTAAAAATACCTATTAAATAAATAAGCTATGAAGGTATAGAAATTAAAGTATTTTTTATACCTTCTGAACATTTAGTTAATTAAGTTTTAGAAATTACATCAAGAAGTACAATTCTGGGCAGGTTAAGTTTTTGCTTTGGAAGCAAAAAGAACAAGTGTGACCCAAGAAAGAAATTTCTGCAGACTAATTAGTAAAGTCAACTGTAAAACCTACATGTACATGTAAGTTCACGCAGAGAAAGCTTCCTCTGGTCAATAATAGCCCCGCCACAGACCTCTGTGCCAGAAGCTTGCAAGACTTGAGAAAATCTATCCTACACTACTCCCTCCTTACATTTTTCCCACAGAAAATCACCACTCAACTGAGCAACATTTTCAGGCAGAGCAAGACAGGACATGCTTCAAAACAGCAGAAAATCTCAAGAGCAGTGAATAAGTGCTAACCAGGAAAAACTGAGCACTTCAGCTGATAACAAAAACTAAATCACTGAAGCTCCATCTGTTGGGAAATGCCTCAAAAATTTCACAACAAATTGGAACTGACATTAAAATCAATTCATGACTATGAAGAACTCAGTTGGTGAATAGATGTATTTGATTTCTATTTCCTGAATTGGCACATTACTTTCAAGGGAATCTCTGAGCGAGCTTGCCAGTCTCCATATACTGATCTGAAATGAGTCAAGTTCTAGCTTTAGTCATTTACTGTAACTCAGAGCTCTTCTAAATGGACTTTAGGCCATTTTTCCCTATAAAGCTCAACTCTGGAATAATTTTAGTTCTTGCAATGCTTTGATTTCAGAGGGAATAGAGGGAAAAATTACTGTAAGTGTATAGTTCCATTAACTTCCAAAAAGCCCTAGTTTTCAGCTTTTATTATGAGAATTTAAGTACAAAAATATGTTTCAAATAGAAAGTATACACTGAACTAAATGTAGATACAAACCCATCTATGTCACAGCAAGACAGAGCATCCACATTTTTAATTCACCTGGCTACAATATAACCACATACAGTAAATACCTCAAGACTCAACACTGAAATAGAAACTAATTACTACTTGTGTGAGGTAATTGAAGGTACCTGTCAGTATGGCAGAGAAGAGGGAGCTGAGGCAGATTAACTGTTAAATCAGTGAGTTAATTGCAAAAACCTGTTTCCCCTTCCTCATTACTGGGAACACACACGTAGATGCTAGCTCCCAATTTAGTCCTCTTGCCTGCCAAGCTCTGCCAGACTTGTATTGGTTGAACCTGTCTCAGCCCCTCTGCACGACCCTTCCTCATTGTGTCTATCTCTTAGGCTTTTATTCTCCAGATACCGAACTGTTCTGTCCAGATTTTTCACTTTTGTTTCTAGCTGCAGTCTGCCTTACTATTTGTGCTAGGTTCCCACAACTAAACCTGGGCTTTACTCTCTTTCAGGGTGTTTTCTGTCTGAATGGAAGACGGGGAAGTTGACGGAAAAAGACAATATCTGAAGTTAATCTAGCATGGACAAATAGAACAGTTTAGTTCCAATATTCAGCAGAAAACAGCAAAGGTGGAAGAGTCCTCTCGAACAAAGTTGATTCATCCACAAAAACCAGTAATTAAAAAAGAAAACCAAAAACTGTTCATGCAGTAATAAAGGATTACTCAGAGATGTTTCGGCTCTCCTATTTGTTCTAGTCAGACAATCTGACAGAGACTTAGCTCATTCTGTTCAGACAATGAAAGTTCCCAGTGTACTCAAGTTATGCTTCATATTTGTAGTATATTAAGGCACAGAAATACAGAATCTTAGGATCATTTATGTTGGAAAAGACCTTAAAGGTCATCAAGTCCAACCATAAACCTAACACTGTCAAGTCTACCACTAAATCATGTCCCTAAGCATCACATCTGCACGTTTTAAATACCACCAGAGATGGTGACTCACCAGCTTCCCTGGGCAGCCTGTTCCAATACCTGACAAACCTTTCAGTGAAGATTTTTTTCCTAATATTCAGTCTAAACCTCCCCTGGTGCATCTTGAGGCCATTTCCTTCTGTCCTACCACTTGTTACATGGGAGAAGAGACCAACAGCCACCTTGCCATAACGTGCTTTCAGGTTCCAGTTCACAAGTTTGTTTCTTTCCATTTATTGCCTTAGATTCCATTAGGTGTTCCAATGTCTTTTTTTCTTTTGGTTTGGCATTTTCAGCTTGCTCCAATACTTTAAAGACAGTGTTTACAGCAGCAGGCATCTTTACACACCAGAAATTCTACAGCACGTGTCCTATCATTTGGTTATAAGGCAATAGTGCATATACAGAGTTCACAACTCTTTAATCCTAAATTGCTTCCCAGTACCAGATGCTATCAGGTATTTTCTAAAAATACCTGAAAAAGCAAGAAGAGGCATTTTGCCCTCACACTGAAAACTTGTCCATAACCTAGTAAAAATGAGGACAGACCAGCAAAACTGTCTACCTGTTCAATAAAGGATTAAAAGGCCAGTTCAGAATGCATAGCTCACTTCAGATACCATAAGTGGAGTGGAACTTCTAATTTCTAGATAGCAAAACTACCAAAATAAGGTTTTAGCATGCATCTGGTCAAATTCATTTTCTCTAAAGAAAAAGTATTTATCTGAACTGCTCCGTTCCCTACAAAAAGTATGCAAGAAGCATGCAAATGTTAGCCATTTATAATGAAGTCAACTTGATGTCCCATATAAAACTAAATGAAAACAAGTGTTTATAAAACAGGTCTGTAAGATATAGCCACATTTTGTATGCAAATATCACACAAGCAAAGGTAAATCAAATCTACCTTAGAATTCAAGAGTCAAATGTCACCTTTTCACCAAATGACATTCAGATCAGTATTTGTGCAGATTCAGAGGTTCCATTAACCCTGCAGCTCTGTAACTTATTTCAATAGTAGTAAATAATGCTGCAACTCATCATATTGTAAATATATGAGAATCCCAACTCATTTGTTATCACCCTTTATCCTATTCATTGAATGCTGCAACACGCAGGGGAATCCAGGTATGTTGTGAAATTATTAGAGTATTTTGTGACATGTAAAGACAAATTGAAGAACACATATATTTACTGGTTTTAACACTTGAAATTGCAATCTTAATAACTTTATCTTTTCATTAAAAGAAAAAAGAGAGGGATGATTTAAATATGCCCACTAACCAAAAATGAAGCTGATAAACCACTTCTTGCCCTACCCAAATCCTTCAACAGCTGAAGTACAGGGTGGATGAACCAGATGTACTGTCAAAGCCCACCATGAAGGAAAAAAAAAATCATACATATCCTTATTTCTGGCAAATGGTAATACAAGAGAGTTAACCAAAACTTTTGCTTCAGCAAAGTTTATTCCTAGTACACAGACAAAAGAAATTGGAACGGGCACTGTACTTTCTGGGAGAGGTTTGTGAACAAGAACCATCATTTTTATTTGCTTTTTCCTACCAGTCAAAAGCATAATCTAACTTCCCAGGTGTCTGAAGCACTGCTAATATACATTTCATGGTTGGATAAATATAAAAATGCCTACATAAACAGGAAAAAAATAAGAGCTGAAAAATGCTGCTGCCATAAGTAGAGCTAAGTCTCAACCAAAAAACAGATATGAGGTTTCTAAAAATTTTAATTTCTCAAAAACAAAAGAAACATAAATTCACAAGTTTGAAATTTTCAAAAAACACAAGACGACTTGATGTTTTGAAATTAGTATGAAGGGTTATTTTGATTTCTTTTCCAAATGTCACAGTGAAAAAAAGTCAAAGACTATTTTTAATATTTGTGTCCTTTCTGGTGCTGTACTCAGATGGATACTGATTATTTACAAGTAAAGGATCAAAAATCAAAGCAATAAATGCTCAAATGGAACATGCTCTACCCTTTTTCTATGGAAAAAATTATTGAAAATAAATAGGAATATATATTACTTCAAAGTTTATTCTTGATGCTGAGCTTCAAAGCTTAAAAAGTCCCAAACTCACAATCCTGTGGAAAATACAAGTATGCTATAAATATTATTAGGAAGATTTATTTGGTAACTGAAATGCAATGGTAATTTTCTTGTTGAACACACATGATTTATGTCCACAGAGGATCTGTCTCCTGTGATTACTGGAATGTGGCCCCACAAGATGCCAGAGACACTGTGCTTTGCTCCATGGGTTTCTTGCCTGGAGATGAACTGAGCTCAACCCTCACGACAAATCGTGCAGAGCGATGCTGTGCAAACCTGGATATCTGAACACAAGACCTGGGAACTTATTCTTGGCTATGAACAGAAACAAAATGAGGAACTTCAACAATCTTATCTGTAAACTGGACTAATAAACTAGTTCTCCCAGAAGGAAAATTCTGGGATCTGAAGACAGTCAAATTAAGCTGCCTGGCATAGAAATGGAGTAAAATTGTAGATCTGTAAAGGGGCTTGGGAGAAGTGGGGGGTGTACTGTATATTTTTTTTTTTTTTGCCTTAAGATACATCTGCTGGCATTAATTGCTCAGATGAGTGGAATTTATAAAGAGCTTGATTTATTAATACTGGCAGGATTTTCTGCATTGGCAGTCGTTGTACCTCCTTCAGTGTTACTCCTAGAATTTCTTTCTTTGCAATGTCACCCCTGAATGCTGACGGAAAAATCTTAGTAACTGGACAGGTGTGGCGATTAGCTTCAGTGAGCAACCAGGGAGAGACTGCTCATGGAAGAATGAGGTTTATCTGAAATACAAGACTCAGAATGTGGTTTCTCTGCAGGGACAGGAATGGCATCCTGTGACAAGGCATGCACAGGAGAACTAAAAATGGCTCAGCTGGGTAAAACTTTTTCAAAAAATGACAATAAAACGAGTTTTGTTTAAAAATGGAGTACGGTTGCCGAGATATGGGTATAAATTTAAATGGAGGAAAACCAGAAATACAGAAGGCATAGGAGTGTGTCCAGATACAGGTTTTATGTTGAGAAAGAAATCTCTTCATATGCTAAAACATACATGCAGGAAAAATAGTTTCAATATTTAATTTAATTCCTGAAGTTATCTGAGTTTCCAGAAGCAGCAAACACTTCCTTATATATTGCTTGGTCATTGTCAAAGCTAACACATTTTTTTAAAGTCTCTGTTTTTCAAAGGTGCTTTACCTTATCTTCTATGCTAGACAAACTGACATATCACAAAACACTGTCACAAAGGACAAGTAGGAACACTCCTTGAACACAGGTCTTGGGCACATTTTCTCTAGCAGAGTAGTGCACTCAAAAATCCAACCTGCTTGTGCACTGTGTGAGCAGAGCAAGAGTTTTGGAGGGGGAGCCTAGAGACAACACACTAATGACATCTGGAAAGGCACAGCAATAAAAACTGCCTGGCTCAAATTACCACTCTGCATATGGCCAGTATAGCAAGTAAAACAGCAACGGTATTACTAAGGCAGCAAAACTTGGTGTATTGGTTCAACAACTCACTGCTGAGCTTGTCAATGTCAATCAGATCATTCAGGATCTTACGCTACAACCAGGCACTGTTATTCCACTCAGTGTTAGAATTTCAGAGCATTTTCCACAATAACGCCAAGAGGTCTCACCTTAACTTACGCATTCACTCACCAGCTAATATGGGGAAGAGAATCTATTTTAACCTCTGTTGGCTGACGTGATGTGTCAATGGCACCAGCACTGCATGACAGCACCCTGAGAGGCAGCAAATTATGCTTTTCTCAGCTAAGGGAAGATTGAAGCTTTTTTTTAAGCTTTACTACTTCAAAAGCAAAGTATCTGAGAATAAGGCCCATGTACCCAGGCTGCACTTGTTTAAAACCTCTCTTAAGAATAACATTAACTCCTGTGCAGACTTCTGCAGACACAAGGCAGCTTAAGAGCCATTCAGCATGGTCATCACCAGGACACTGCTATGTAACACTATAGCCAACTTCGATTCAGGTTAATGAATGTAATGTTAAACTACATATTTCAGCATTTCAGCATGTGTGAATTAGGTGCAGAATCAACTTCTGTTTTTTTCCTTTTAGCTCTAAAACCAGGGAACACAGCAATTTCAAAAGCCTGATCTTGATGAAGTAAAACCATAGATGGAAAATTCAGTTTGAGTCAGACAAAAAAAAATAAGAAAAAAAACCAAGACAACAATTGCTATTGATGTGTATTATATATAAAGACAGAGTAATGTAAAGGTGATTGGGAGGACAACTGGTCTCTTTGTCACTCTGCAGAATGTGAATTTCTATTTGCAACATGGAAATAAATTATCTCAAATTATCTCTCCGATAAATCATAACTTACTCTTTTCACATTGCTTTGTAGATACTAAAATAACTATGAAAATGTTCAAAGCAACTGATAAAGATTCCCAATACCTTTAAAATGGGCTGTAGGGAGTTCTGACTGAGACACAGAAGTATCAGGGACAAACATGAAACAGGTCACCCTGCAGTCTTTGTAACAAATTAAGTTTCCAGACAGCTTCAGCGGTAACCTCCCTCACTGACTCCACACTCCAGCTCTTTCATGCTGCCTTCACAACTTCAGGCTTCCCAACATTTCATCTGAGCTGATTCAACTTTGACTAGCTGGGATTCAAATCTCTTTTACTGAAAAACATGTAAAAGTGGAATGAACCCACTGATGCAATATCAAATCTGTCTCTTGGTTCATTTTTGTTCCTGAAGGTAAGATAAATATTTTGTGGAAGATCATAAATTGTCAAGATGAACATCTGAAAGAAGCCAGAGTCAAACCACCACTGCAATGTCTCTGCTAATAAATTATTTACAAGAACAGAATGTCAAATAATACACAAAAAGACATTAGACACTTATCATCTGTGCTTTAGTTGGGTTGACAAGCAGCTTTGAAAGGATTACTCACAGTATAACCAGGAAATATGGAGAATAAGATAAGAGCACAAGAAAGGAACCGTTAATTGTGAGTTAAGGATAATATTAACTTCGTGTATAAAGGGACCACATGACTGCAACTGATTTATACCCAAACACTGTCCCTTAAGCAACTACTGGTGCACACAAATGGATGCAGGATTAAGGCCTTACATTCAGCCAACCTGGTGAGGAAGGAAGCCCAGCAGGCAGCAGTGAAGCTGGGACCAGCGATGTGCCCTGATGCAGAGGGTGGCACAGCCAGCAGAGCCAATGCTGGCACAAACAGCCCCAGCACCTGCAGTGTCCCCAGCACAGCGCCCACCAGACGGCTTCCCTCTCATTCCCTGGTGTGGCCAGGAAGGCAGCAGGGCAGTGGCAGCACATGCTACTCTCCTGCTATAGCTGCTCCTGCCACCTCCAAACTCAGAGTAACACAGCCACCACTACCACCACCATCTCCACATACCAGCCCCTTCCTAAAATACTGTATTTCTAGCATCACCTTTACGTCCCACTTCCCTTATCACACTTAACACTTGCTCTGACCCTTTGTGACTACGTAAATCCACAACATCAAATCCATAAAGTATTGTAATTAAGGGAACTGAATAAATAGGGCTAAGCCTTCCTTGGGGACATATTGCAAGAGAATGCAAAAATAAAAACAACAAAAAAATCAGTTTTAAGCACCTTATATGCAGAAATTTAATGTTTATCAAAGCAGAAGATCTGTAGGAAAAGACCATCTGGTCACTAGCTGTGGCAAGGAGAATTTCTTCCACAGTGCAATCCAAAGCGCACTGAGGCCCATCACTTTGTTTCACTTTTCATTAAGCAAATGAAGTCCATTCCTGTGATTAAAAAAAGAAAAAAACAAGAAGAAGGAGGAGAAGGAGGAGAAGGAGGAGAAGGAGGAGAAGGAGGAGAAGGAGGAGAAGGAGGAGAGCTTACTAAGGCTGCAATCAATAAAAGAAGACTTTCCTGGATGGCAGCATTCTCTCAGTCTGCCAGAAAAATCCTTACCAGCCTCCAAAAGTTCACCAGACATTCACAGCAAAGGAGAAGAAACAGGAACTCTGATTAAGGGAGTCTCTCAAGAGTGGAAGCCCATCTATCCATCACACATGAATTCTACTATTCATTGTCTCTCTTTTTTTCTTTAACCTATATTCATAGTGCCCACTACACATAATTTTTTATTGTCTGAATAGTTCTATACGTTCTATCCTCTTATTCATAAAGCTACCACTGGAAATTATATCATAGCGCATTATACACTCCCTGTAGCAATGCTCTTGGCTTTAGACCCATTGAACTCAATTTTATCTTTTCTCATTGAGTTCCAAATTTGTTAGACATACCTCACTATTTTCATTTGTGATATAAACTTGTCTGATTTGTTCCCCAGCTTCAGAGTAGTGATCTGTCAACCTTCGGGAAAGGAAAATTGCTGTATCATAACAGTTCTCTGCTTAGTTGATGCCACCAGATTAAGTAATTTTTTTTTTTGTCTAGTTGAACGTAAGGCACCCTGAGTACATTGAATATAAAGCACACATCCACTAGAAGAGAATAAAAAAATGAGAAAGATAAACAATATTATCAGTAAACCAGGTTACTCATTTGAAGACATGAAAGAGATATAAATCCATCATTGTGTTTTAGTACTGAACACGAATTTTAGAAAAGTCTTCTAGCTAAAAATTTTTATTTTTAAATTACATGCATGTGTTTACAAGATTTTCTGCATACTGATCCTGCTGTGATCTTTCAGGATCATACTGATCCTTAAAGAACTACCCTTTGCAATTAGCAGTCTTAGAATGTGTGAAAAGAGTGCATGTGACCACTTTCCTCATCCCATTCTGCTACAGATTTGCATCCAGTTCTTACCCAGCATTTAAACAGCCAAGCTGAATTACATATTTGTCAGATTTCTCTGCTGCTCTTTACCCCGACCTCTAAGATATATTAAGGTATTTCCCTTCTTTGTAGGATATGAAAAGCCTCTGAAGCACATACTATACTGACACAGATGGTTTTTTATTTCCAAAAATGCCTATGAACAAATGTTTTTCAGTACTCCCAAGTCAAATTCAGCATAAAGCTCACATTTTCCTGGGGATACATAGCATACATGCACCAGTATTTTGTCAGGAGCAAAATTTTACTAAAATCTATCACCATGTAATTTTAGTCTTTTTATAGAAAATACACTCAGTTAGACAACAAATGTTTCCCACCTTTCATTTGAACAAAAAACAACAGATGCATTAAGCCAGTTTACAAATTGTGCCAATTTTGCCAGCAATGAGATGTTTTTCCCTCAGTTCTACAGGCATTTTTTTAACACAGTTTAAAAATGTAGGTCTGAATGCTACATTCAACTTTCAAGAACACTGTATGGATATGGGAGGATCTGAGTAACTCTAGGAACTTCTGCTCCCCAAAAGCACAGGGAGAATAAATCAACTTTATAATAAAGTTCCTTGGAGGCTTAGGTATCACATTAAAAAAAAAAAAAAAAAAAAAAAAAACAAGCCCAAACAATAAATACTTATTAGCAAAAAAATTTTCAATTCCAAACAGTCAGTAAAATGCTTCAAAGTACAATCCCCTGTTACTGTTACAAGAATGAGAGAGTACAAAGTGACCCTTCTTTTTGCAAGAGAGAAATGTTTACTATTCTTTCAAAGACTGGAAATCTGGCATGGGAAAGAGACATATGTCACAGGAAAATAAAAAGTTAAAATGGTAATAAATATTTAAACACAAATAGGGGTTTTGGAATTTATCCCTGTTCATTTGAATCAGTTTGTAGGGCTCCCCTGTGACTTTGGACATTTTGTCAGGCAACTCTTGGTTCATAGTTTCTTAGCTCTAATTTGCTTTAATCTTTGTGATTGAATAATGATGAACTGCAGAGCCTGGAACTATGCAGCAGAAGCCTTTCATCCATCCATCCAGTTTCTTTGCAAAATGCCTTCTGCCACTGATCACTGTTTCTCTTAGCCCATTTGTTGAACACTAAAGTAAATTTCACAGTCCCCCAGCCATAATTTAAGAAGTACTCAGACAAATTAATGGAAGCCTATGTCTCACATCCCCATCTATGTTAATGAACTGCCTTTCCCAGTTGTATCATAATTACCAATTTGGCCAAAATAAGCTTTAACTAGGATTCACAATACATTTTCTATAAACACACAATTGTATTCTGAAATATAACACAGCAGGCCAAGCATCCAGAGAGTAACAGAAAACCAAAGGACATACTGGCATAGAGGTGCCTGGTTTTTAATTAGATTGCCCAGGAAAATGAAGTTTCTGCTATCATGCTGCACATATATACCCACACGAGGGTGAAGGGTGGGCAACACTTGCATGTCTGAAGCTTTGAGGTCTCTTCCCCATACTCCATTGCAACAAAATGTGTCATACAAGGAGCTGTACTGACAATGAAAGTTCCTAAAAGTTTTGTGCAAACACATAGCTGGATAACAGTTTCCATTATGAATCCAACTGGCAATTAACACATCCACCAGGGATGTGAGCTTTCATTCTTGATAGATAGCCTACCACCTCAAAGTAAAGCAGAGACCAATCTTTCCTAACAGGCATCTGTTGACTACTAGGATAGCAAAACATAAATTGTAAGTAGTTTAAAGTCTCATATCAGCAATTAATACACTTGCTTGCTGATTCATCTTACAGAATGAGTAGCTGTCAAGGTGCTGTGGGACAGACAAAATCAATATGGGCATTTCTCCTCTCTCTACTTCAAACGGATAACTTAGACTGTTACTATTATGCTATTTACTCAGAACTTTCCACTTATCCTACATGCACATGCCTCATACATTAGAGGCCTTGCCAAAACATGAGTATTTAGTAAGATGGTGAAGTCATCCTAAAGCGAATGTTAATAACTGGTTTGACAGTGTTTTCTAGCTGGCTTCATACTAGGTTAACTTTCCACTTTCATTCAAATTATTCCTATATTTCAGTTTTATTTTAATTATTGTGTTAACAGGAAAAATGCAATGTCATAACAAATTCATATTCAGATTGGACCATTTGCCCACATAGCAGTTTTGCAATTAAATACTAATGCAGGAAAAGATTTTTTTTTTAAGTCGGAATTTGAGAAGCAGCATGGACTACTTTCCCATCTGTTCAGGTGTTTTTTTTAAATACAAACAAAAATGCAATTTATTTAGGGAATTTATAGCTCTCTAAATAATTACCCACTATTTCCTTTTACAGTGCTGTTGTAGAAAATAAAACATTTATTTAGCAGTTGTGGCTCAATTCACAGACAGAATGGTTGCAAAGAGATCCCTTCATGTTTATTATACTACACGAATTCTAAGACTTCCAAGTGTTCTTCCTTACACTGTATTAGTTAAGATAGAGACTGCTAAATGAGGAAACATGACTTTATAACAAATTTAATTGATGTCAAGAATAGATTTAGGCAAATCCATTTTAAAGGCTCCTACAACAAATCAAATTATCTTACAAGTTTGTGTAATGTTCTTCCAAAAAGTAATACATCAGAGAAAGTAGTGACCAAGTATACAGTAATTTGCTATGAGAACATGAAAACCATTTTTGAGAAACCAAAACCACACTTAAATCAATATCTAACACACTGTATTCATCCACTGTCTTTAACTACTGGAAATAAACCTTTATGTAATCATTCATTAATGAAGTCTCAAAGTACTAACCATGCGTGCACAAAGTGTGAATTTAAGCTAAGTGAGATAAATGAACCAAAAGAAATTTATGCAACGTGCACAAGTCTATGTAATGATCACAGAGCAAATCCAATTCCGAGTTCCAGTTCACTGTTGAGACCCTGCTCTATTCCATACACTTGGCATTGCCAAACTGAAAGAAGTAGGTTTAAATTCAACCTTACAGTTTTGAAATTTTCCTAAACTTCAGTAACAAAAATATTACATAGAGAAAAGCTTGAGGTAAAATTCTACAGCATAGATAAGACAATTTCAAAAAAAATGTAACAGACCAGTTTAACCAGTTGTTCACACACCTTCTGATCAGCTTACAAACCACACTCCCTCACCTCTCTTTAGTTAAAACAGGCTGACCACTCCTTTCTTCCAGCAGTACAGATGGTTGCCATGTTATTATTGGACTGCAACCTCTGAAGAAGAGAGTATGGAGTATAACAAAAGACCAAACTCTGTTTTCCAAGGAGGAGGCAGGTCAGCTGTGCAGTCATCCAGCACTGCCTACTCGTTGGAATGCTCATTGCCCCCTCCAACATTTCAGGAGCATGACAGTGATTCTGAGAGGAGCCAGTGGACACCAGAATCCATGTCTTCTTTCTGGGTCTCCCTACACTTCACATCTTCACAGTCTGGATTCAAGAGCAAGACTTCTCTTCACTAATTCACTGCATTTTTTAATTCACTGTACATTCAAACTAACGTGAAATTTCTCTTGATCAAGCTGTTCATTCTTAAATCCCTCTCCTGTATTCTTAAACTAAACTCTTGACACTTTGAATTTTTTTCTGCTGCTGAAAAAATGGAAACAGATCTACGTCCAAGGAACTTAACACCTATCACAGCTGCAACTGATGCCAAATGCTGAATATTCCTCCATAAAAATAGAGGGATGTCTCATCAAACTGAAAGTAAATTTCCAGGTAATCTGCCCTTGTCTGTTATGTACTGTCTAAAGGCAGATGTCTAAAAACATTCACATCAAGTATCTGCAATTTCACCAAAGAAATGTACATTAAAGAGTTTAATTATTCAAGTGTAGTTATTGAAACAAGAAACACTACTTTCATGCCCTGAGCCAGGATATATTAATACACAGCAGTATACAAACAGTAGATACTATTATTGGATTAACAGGACAAAAATGTGAAAAAAGGAATTTCCGTTATTAAAAGAAATAGGCATTAAGATCTCACTGAATTACATAAAGCTATTCCTACAAAACAATTAAAAATGATCCACTGAAAAAAACTTCTCATTTAGGCTTGAAATCAGTCCCAGATGGAAACCCTCTGCAAGCATCCTAGTAAAAGTCAAGATGACAACCGAATGCTACAAAGGCAGATTTTCAAGTAGAGCATTTTTACTTTTATAAGAGACAGAAAAACATATATTGTGGAAATTTCAGGCAATTCAGACAGTGATAGACTGGTGGTAAGAACAAAAACCTCAGTAAGCCACTAAATACAGCACCTAATGCTTGGCTTTACTAAACAAAACCCATGAAAACAAAAGAGAGGTTCAGTTTGATGCGAGGGAGGAAAAACTAGCAGAGGCATGTAAAGAGAAGATTTAACAGGCCAGGAAGATGATCCTCACTTGTACTTCTGAATAGATTTGAGAAGGGTATGCAGACTGAGAAAGATTATCTGAAAGAGGGTCAATCCCTGTACAAGCACAGGCCACTCTCTACTTTACATAGGTGTAATAGAAGCCACAAGAACACCCAGTCGTGTAATGTTGCTGCTCTCATGATCAAAGATGGCTTTATTAAAAATTTCCAAATTCCAGTGCTATCAAGGCTGAAAAGCACACCGTATATCATATTTGGCACGTATATGATATTTATCTGCTACAGACTTATATCCACTCTGAACACATGTATGCAAAAATGTGTAAAACATACACTGGCTAAGCTGGAAGCCAGTAAAGGATACAACAGAAATACTGGGGGCGGGGAGGGGGGAATCCTAAGTGTGAAGCTCTAACTAGGGACCATTCTCAGAAGCATCAGAATGAGCTGTTCTCAAATTACCAATTTTGTCTTCTCTTCAGGGAAAACATGGCTGAAAAGCAGAAATCATGCCTTATGGCTATTTAAAAGAAATATATTCTCTGTGTTTATCACTGACTAGAAACAGAAGCAAATGTTATTCCTGAAGTTCTACAGATGAGTTGGTAAGTCTTTTCTATCATGTCACTCCTATCATGCTGCCACATTTATCTCAAAGAGGTGCCATATATGCTCACTGCTGTACATACAAACAACAAAGAAAATTCCCCACGTACCACCTCTTCCCTGAATGACGCACTTTCATATCACTGTATCACACCATTACAGGATTATTATGCTGAAGATCTCACAGCTTCCCAAAAGTAAGTATCAGAACTATGAATCTCATAACAAACCATGACTAATCACATGCTGTCCCACAAGGTACCACCCAAGAAGATGGCCAGGAAAAACCTAATGCACAGCCTTCCAGGTGCTGATGGATTGCAAACATGGGAGCAACTGACATGATGGGCTGCAACATGCAACATGGGAGACAGAAAGAGACATCAGTAATGGCTGTGAGGACAAATAGAGCTCAAGCTTTTTGGGGCAGAACACCCGCCCCAAATGTGGGGTTTGTCACAAGTAACCACTTGCAGCATGTTGTCTGACCTATAGCAGAAATATTGTGTCCAAGCTTTTAATAGGAGCACTTCAGTGAGGCCTTACACACTGGGTAGCTACTCAGACAGAAGGGCCCATCATACAAGTAATTTCACACTTCAAAAGCTGCCTTGAGTATTTCAGTAAATCAAGGGCTTCCCAGACTGATGAAAACCAAGCATGCAGTGGAAGAACATCCTCCCCACGGCTGAGGAAGGAGCAGACTCAGTAACACATCATGCCTGTCCTGCTCTTGCAAAACACCTGCACTGTTCTAAGTAACTGTAGGCAGGCTGCTATGGAAATCAGCAATACAACTGCCATGAGCATTACCCCAAGAAAAGCTTCTCTAAACAGAGATCAACATACAGTGTGTCATTTCCAGCAGCTACAGATTGTGAGCAGCAGTACTTCCAGAAACCTTCAGACTGTAAGCAGCAGTACCCCTCACTTTAGATATCTGCTGCCATATAACACACCAAGTTAGTTTCATAAATTACTGCTTCATGGATTTCACTTCCCATTATTTTAAAGTTTTAAACATCATTCTGAAAATTTGATTTGGAGACTCTAGAGGAACCTTTATTCTAAAATGAAGGCTGCCTAGATATGTGCTATTGGTACATACAGTTATTCCCAATCTAGAGCACTCACTATGCTGAATAAGTTTGCATAGTCTGAAACTAAAAAGTCAAATACTGTCCCTAATCTTCACCCTGAATGGGCCCCAGTGCTGTGAAAACAACGGCTGGTATTAGAGACCATAATTTTGATGTCTAGCATTACAGTGTAGTACTTAAAAGGATGTTTTCAGGTTATCATGTTTTCCAAATACAAGTGTATTTCAGATGTATGGTGGTAAGAAAATCTGTCAAATAAATTCAGATAAAATTTTCAAATAAAAGATGAAACTTATGTAATTCAACCTTCTTTTTGAGCTAACAAAAAGCTTTGAGAAACAGATTAATCTTGACCACAGGTTTCGAACACATAGCAGGACAGTTCATACACTCATAAATACAGTTCACTACTATGAGGTGTATTCTTTAAAAATGAAGGACTAGCTTTTCCCACAGTAGCATCTCCAGCTACTTACCTGCCATAAACCTGCAGAAAGTGACATTTAGCCGTAATTGCAGAACTTCAAAGTACTTCACTATTTTGCAAGCTTTTGTGCAGAGGTTCTTTTCAGCACTTTAAATGCCTCCAGAGAGAGATATTATACGTAGGAAGATCTAAGATACTTCTTGCCATCAAGAAAAGACAATTCTGCTGCCATAAAAAGAGAAATATAAGTTAAGCTGGTGTGTTGCTTTGTAACTCAAGTAATATTGACACTTGATTCATGAAAGCAGCCTCCTTCTCATCTACTTTCTCTGAAGTAGAATTAGTATTTATTTAGAAGGAAGAATCTCATTTTTATATTTTAAGAGTTGCCCCTAGAGGTGCTTCCAGCTGTTTTTTCGAGGTCTACTCGCTGGAAAGTAACGTGCCCAGACAACTTCCCCACAGAAATTAGAACTGTGAAATGAGGTTCGTAACTCCACATAGTCTCCATTGACTTCTGAACACTGTAGAGTCTATTTTAAAAACAGGCATGTATAGGAAGCCAAATTTATGGCAGAATTTATCTGAAGGCAGAGGTACATGTTCATGTATTTCCTTGTTGCTTCTCATGCACTTTGAGGCCAATCCCAGACACCCCAAAAAAACAGAGCTTCTCAACTACATCCACACACAGATGTACGTGCAGAAGGAAGTAGTCCATCTAAGGATGCAACTGAATTCTTGTACATGAGTTCCTGCTTTAAATATGCGGCATTTATGGAACTTTTGGAGAACAATGACACAACAACAGCCTTACTCTGACATTTCTCATATGGAAAGGCAATACTTTTCTGGTAGAGCTCTTCACAAGCAGCAGGTCTGTATTTCAAGGATGCAATTCTGAAAATTACTGAACAATTGCAGTCTTGGAAAGCACCTCTTTCTCTCCTCTCGAAAACACAGACAGAAGCTCTCTCATCAAATATCTTGCTTCTGTTCTTCTTGCAGTTCTCTCTGTGCTTTGTCTAGAAATACAATGATTCACCTTTTCCTCTTTTCAAGGGTCATATATATCCTCTTTCTATCACACCATAAAGAATGAAAAAGCAAACCCACTATATTTTACTGCCTTCTTTCATGCAGTCTGGCTAGACCTTTATGACCTCGGCTACTTGTGATCTCAGGCTCACAGTTTCACAGCCATCAAAAACCTGTAGAGAAGGCATACAGGTGTATACACATAGTTGTCAGTACTATCATGCAGTAACTAGCAGGGGAAATGTTATGTCTTTTCATACTCTTTAGACTAAAAGGAAGATGACAGATAATGTTCTGGTAATTTTCCAAAAGACAACTGATGCCAAAATATTTTAAATTTCATTTCCCAAAATGTTGGGGTTTTTTCCCCAAAAAATGCCTTTGCTGCAGTTAGACAAATACAGCTAATATATAACAGTGAAGAGTTAACCAAAAAATCAAGAGAGTAAAACCAAAAATCAAGTCTCATTTCAAAGAGGAAAAACTCATGGACTCAGTGCTGTAAACACAGGGTTTATAAAGTATTACATATTAATCTCAATAAAGAGTTACACACAGACACACGGAAGCACAGCACAAAAAAATACAGAATCTTAGACCCGAGAAAACAATTAATGTGGCTGGGTATAAGATGTACCACATGAGGGAAAAATGCTTGAGATTAACCTTCAGATTTTCATTTCAGAAATAAGTATTGTAACATCATGAAGATGTTAAAGAAGGCAGTAAGCTGTACATGAAAGGGCATGTTGTACAGGAGTGTAGTGACAAATGGCAATATCAAATCACTGTTAACAAATGGATTTCTCCATTAATCAAAGCATGCAATGAATACTCTGATCCACCTACCAAAAATCAGAAGGTTTAGGGTTTTTCAAAATTTACAGGAAAACTTTGCAAACATAAATAGCATTGAAAATATGGAGAATAATACAATACACAATCACTGATAAGTAAGATCAGCTCTCCCTTTGGAGGTTAAGTAAGTTATTTAATGTAGTGCAAAGGGAAGCTGATGAATAAAACAGATTAATAAACTGAAATCTAAGCAATTTTAATTAAGACACCCCAAGGAACCAGCCCAGACAACATCACAACCACATAAGACAGTAAGTTGTGAAAAGAAGCACATGATGAACTATTACTACAAATGCTTATGAATTAACTAGCTGAAAGACTAATGACATAGTGCAGACAGAAATTATCTCCTTGTGCATTCAATTATCCAGGAAGGTCCTTTCTTATCTCAGTGAGCTTAAATAAAATGAGAGATGATCATCATCAGATGCTGTCATGATTTCTATACACTTTGCTTGGAAACACCTCTAGCACAGCTGCAGTATTCTCCCTCCAATAAAACTCCCTTCATGAATGTCACTGTATTTAACAGACAAGAAGAAGTTGAAAAAGCAGCAGAGAGGTTATATTAACTTAGGTTAATGGAGTTGCTTAGTTTAGGGACAGGGAGCCCTGCCAGGAACTGCACCCCTGGAAGGGCCCTACCTTGCCCCATTCACAACATACCAACCACGCCGGCTCCTCGGCACAGTAAACCCAATTTGTTCTTGCATCCATTTCTCCAGCTGACTTTGAAAAGACTACTTCTATGTTTTACCTTTTTATCTTTTACCTTTGCATTCTGTGTCCATAAAGCTGCTTCACAAAAAGGAAAACGCTTAACTCGCAGGCCAAGAACAAAGGCACTCCAGACATTAGAACCTGAAGAGACACAGATCTTACGCTTTTACTCAAAACCTATCTTCAGTGAGGAACTCTACACGGGCATCAGTGGATGTTTTGTTACTTGAAAACAACTGCATTGCACTGACCAAACTCTTACACTTCACATAAATGACTGCCATTTAATAACCAATTAAACAGTTGTGAGAACTGCTTGTGAATTCTGCTGCATTCAGGGAGATACAGCTGCGATACCAACTAGTAATGGAGACAGGCAGACAGCTGTGAGTGATGAAACTCAGAGCTGCAAGACAACTGTAGAGCTGATGATTTTCCCCTCCCTTTTCACTTGAAAAAAATGTGATTAGCATAGATTAGTTCCCAAAGCCTGTTTATAATATATATAAAATGATAGGAGAGAGAGCAAAGCTCTTTCAAGCATAATTCTAATGACTTTACTTCTTTGGGGGTCAAAAGCAAGTCAAAGAAAATCAATGTCCATTTGTGTTCTTGAAGCTGAAGCATACAGTTCATTATTCAGAACTGTTAAACGAGTCAATCAAAACATTTTGGCATATAGAGAAACTAGAAAAAGCTATCTCACATAATTATGAATGAAGATATATTTAGCATAGCAAATGAAAAACAGCAAAGCATTTTAGAAACAATTCTGTAATTAAGAATCAGTGCTCTATATTAAGGCAAATAGTAACAGCTACATTAAGTATGAATATCAAATTTTTTTGAAAAGTTTAAATATTCCCAAGCTTTTAGTATTATACCTGTTGAAATCAATGACATTTTTACACTAAACTCAATAAAAACAGCAAAATAGTCTTTACACCAAGAAAGAATCAGAGGATATGATTACTATCACTCATGATAGTCCCTCATTTGTACAAGACAATGAAATTCCCTTTAGTTTTTGACAAAAAGCAGAAGAAATAGGAATGTCACTCTCATTCTCACTTTATGGTTAGCTGTTTTTTAAATAAATTTAATACAAAAAAGTGTAGGGGAAAAGGCATGTATTTTGTTTTCCTCAGACAGCTTTTATTCCCACTTAAATCTGAGTCTATTTGAATAATATGACAAAAAGCAATATAAAATTTACTTAAAATGTCATTTCTAACATCTTCAACATGAAAGCAAGTACACTGTTCACTGCTTGAAAAACCACATTGAGAATGATCAAAAAATAAAATAAAGCCAAACTTCAGAATAATCTGATTAATGAATTGTTCCTCCTCTGGTATTATCTCAGAAGCTCCAAGCAATGGAAACTTCAGAAGTGGGTGATGTTTATCAGCTTTAAAAGCACACTTTTGAACCAAAATCTTAACCAACCAGGGAATGAACCTCCAAATCTAAGAGCAAGGAACAAACTTCATAGAAAAATATTAAAAAGTCATCCCTGTTCCAGATGATAACCACCTGTGGAATTCCACAATCAATCATTTGCACCCACAGCACCCCTGAAGCCATGAGTTCTTTCACAGACCCAGTATCCATGTCAGTATTAAAGCAGTAAAGCATCAGTGCCTTCACATCAACCACATCTTACACAGGAACTTCAGTGGCTGTTGAAAAGCACCCTGTGAGCACCAGTGTGGGACTTTCTCTCTCCTCCAAGTTTTGTTCCACACTGGGAACGTCCACTGCCACCCTCAGGGCATGACTGCTTCCACTGTGCTCAGTTCCTGGCATGGGGGACCTCCTGCTTTTCACAGTGGAACATACAGCACAGCCTCTCATAAACCACCCATCCCTTATCTCTGAAGTGCCTGAGTGGCACAGCAAACTGTGTCCAGCTGTTATCATTTATCCATGTTCTGGCCTCATGTACAAAACCTTAATCCCAAATATATTGCATATATTTATATATGTCAGTCAAAACTATTGCTACTCTCACATAAGTATTACAGTGAAGAACTTTTATGGTTTTGCCCAACACTATCCAAAATAAACCAGAGAACAAATCATAAAATTAATCTCATCCCAAACACTCTTCTTGATTAGTTTTCCTCTACTCATTACTTTAATAAATTGAAGAGAGCAAGTCCCCAGGAAACAACCCAGCCCTTGGCTGCTGCAGCACCAGATTCATCACACAACAGAGCGTTCCACCTCTTTTGGCCAATTCAAGCTAATTACTGAAGATAAGGCTTAGAGTCCCAAATGACAGTGACAGCCGCAACTGAAATGTGCAGTGGAAAAAAGCTTTGTTTCCGTATCACAAAGCTCCTCTTCTTCATAAGGGGTAGACACATCACCTACTAAATCAATCCCTCAAGACTTAATGAATCCCTTTAGAGGAATAATAATTCCCTCCTTGGATAATTAAATGTATGTGTGAGTTTCCCTGGACGTGTCTCCACTACATTCCCTGCTGTTGATTATAACTTTAGCTTTGAGACATGACCTGTTTTGAGTTCTGGGTTTTTGGGGTTTTTTAATGTATGCTTTCTCTCTTTCCTCTGATTCACAACAGGAATGCAGAAAATCTCAGCTGGCCACAACAATAGTAAGGCTTTCTGACTCTTCCAGTTATGGCAGATAAAACTCTGAGCAAATACAGAAATTTGTCTGTGTAATTATGCTGAGCCAGTGTCACAGCATACTGCCAGAGGTACATGTTGATGTAGCAGACTCATATTGGGATTCAACCCAGTCACACTCAGGCCTCTCTCTGCAAACCTGGACTGAAAGCACAGCCATGTGAAGGGCCAAGAAACATGACCCATTAAATCTATTTGATGTTTCCTATCAATCACAGCAACTCTTCAGCTTTTAAGAATGAATGCAAGCAGAGCTAGTGATGACCACCAGAAAGAAATACTGACAGCTCAGGCACAAGGAGCAAGGCTAAGTTACAAAAATGAAGAAATAGTATCTACTTGAACACTTCAGAGGGAAGAACTGAGAGCAGACTACAGCTCTTGTCTTAATACTCAACCTAGGATGAATAAATAGAAATTGCACAGTCAACTGGGTTGGGCTGACTAGAAAAAAAATCACATTTAATTGTTGGTGTTTTTTGCTTACAGGTCTTTCTTTTAGTTCATGAAAGCTGTGCCCAAAAAGCCAAAAAGCATGATTGAGCAAACATGAAAAAAAAGAGGAAAGAAAAATAACTTCTGAGCTTGCCCTGAAATTTCTGAATCAAGGTCAAAAATCTTCTCTAGTAAAGAGATTTACATAAAATTAAAACAAAAATACATACTATAAAGTTGAATATAGTGTACTTTGGAAATCTTCGATTCAAAGGATAAAAGCCAAGTGGGGTACAGAACATTAAACAGGATTCTAGAACAGCCTTACAGTGAAGCGTGTGATGGCCACTCCTGAATTTTTAAAATTAAGGACTACACACATTGTAAAATAAAGTATCAATATGCAGGAAGGCTTTCTGACAAGTACCAAGTAAAAGATAAAGAAAATGTGTGAAGGCAAAGGAGGCTGATTAATATATTAAAAGTGGATGTTTTTAATGATGTCTTGAAAGACCTCAAGTCTTACCTTCCCCTTTCTTTTCGAGTTTCTAACAGAAAGAGCAACATTTTTTTTTTCTCAGACCTTGTGAAAACTCGGTTCTTTAGCCACGTAAAAGAGGGAAAATCCGACTGTAAGTGAAAGTTGAGAGCACTATGCTCTTTAATTCAGTGATGGGGACCTTCATTAGATTATCTCATAGCTATGGGACAAGACACTGCAAAACCCAAATGATAAATCATTAAATTATGTTTTCTTCCTCTCCAGGCAAAGAATGAGTATAGCATTAGATTAGTTTGAAGGACTAAAAAGGAAGAAGAGGGGTCTGCAATATGCATCAGAAGTGACAAAGCTAATACAATTTTTTAAAACCTGTTTATTCATATAATCAGGCATAAGCACTTACTTATGTTAATTGTGGAAACCTCGAATGTAATACATAGCCCAAATGAATTCCAGATCAGTGCATGCTTCAGTGTTTCATGTTCTCCCTTGCACATGCCTAGTGAAAGCCTGCCACACTGCAACAGAGGAAGGAATTACTACAACAGAACCATAGGCAGACTTTGCCAAAAACTATACTTTTTTTGATACGAGTCAGAATAAGCTGAGTGTTTTAAGTAACGGACAGGTTTGCATCCCACTGTCTAGCAGCAGTTATTCTAATTGTGTTTCACAGCATCATCAGAGAGACAGAAACACAAACAAACCATAGGAACACACTCCATAAACTGCACTGAAACAAATGACACTCCCTTCAGCCAGTTTACCTTCCACCATTACGGGAAAGGGTTAGTTTATCTTTCAGCTATAAACCTGAGTTAGTTACATCTTCACCATACTGACATCCCAACATTTTTAATCTTATCATGTCAATCTCGCATCTACGTAAAAATGCGTATTTCAGTGGGAAAAAAGATCTCTTGCTGCTGACAACTCAAAGTGCATTAACCTGGGAAGCCTTGAGATTGCCACACACACCCACACACTCCCTTCAGTACAGATCTCACTGATTAGAAAATGAAATATCCAAAACTCAACAGACATTTCACACGCAGTGGCATTTCTGCAGAAATATGTTTCCAACACTGCAACTTTTACTTTCATCACTATTTGCAAGTTATTTTCCCAAGTTATTTCCTACACATATACCATGCCCAGTGCCCCTGCTGAAATTACCACATTCACTGAAACTGACTGAGCTCCTAGTGAAACATCAGACCTTAGCTGTAAATCTGTGTAAATACTTTTATTCTATGCTGCTTTCATGTTAGAATACAACATGCATCAAGGTCACTGTAACAGATTGCAGTTTTCAGGCTCATAGGGAAGACACAGGAAATCAGTAACAGCAAACTTAATTAAACAGCGTCTAAAAGTTATGCCTTCTCCCAAACCTGCCCAGAATTCACATCTCTATTCCCTACATTTCAGAGTCTTTTCACAGGTACAGGAAGGCAGAAAGCTTAGCTTAAACGCTATCACTGTTGAAAGGTGAGCAGAACTTGTTCTTTGCAGTGTGACAGGTCTGCTCTGAGCTCTCCGAGTTTTCAGCTGGAGATTACAGCCCCATGGGCCTCTTCCTTTGAAGTGGAGTTCCTCTGAGAGCAGAATTAGTGCCCTGCCTACAACCTGTCCTCCATATACTGAAATAAATTAGAGTCAACTTCTCATTTCATTGCCATGTCAAGTATAGCAATAAATATCCACAGGCTAAAAGCAAACGAACAAGGCTGGACAAATCATAACCTCACAGCAAGAACATCTCAAAGAAAAACACCAGGCAGGGCACAAGAAAGTTAAGGGCATGAAAATCAAAACTCTGGGTTCACTATCTGAATCCATAAGTGCGTACTGAAAGACTAACACGCATCTTGCCTCTTTCCCACAAGAAGCACTGATGTAAAGCAATTAAGGGACTCTTACAATTTAGTTACAGCTCAGCAAAGAGGAGAAGGCATTTTACATTAAGAAATGCCTATAAGAAGGCATCATCTCTTATAGTTGCAGAAGTGGGAAGCGCTGGGACACGGAGCTTCCTTCCCGGCTATGCACCGGAGCACCGCACCAGCGGGATGCCCGCGGCGGACTCCGGCGGAGTTAGAGCGCGGCTCCCCTGCAATCCCGGCCAACAATCCCCCGCACCTTAACCCCCGAGAACTGCTGCTGGCACCGCCGCCCATCCTGCCTCCGAACCGGGGACAAGCGACCAGCAGCTAAAAAAAAAAAAAAAAAAAAAAAAAAAAAAAAAAAAAAAATCACTCGAGACGAAGGGAACGCAGCGAACAATATGGCTGGTGGGTGTTT